>VXAL01001498.1:163340-297381 GCA_013399475.1 Chauna torquata | reverse complement strand
AAAAAAGGAAAAGGAGAGAGAGAGGAAAGGGATCACTGTGGTTTTATGCACTTATTAAAATTTGTGGAGGATGCAGTGTGCATTGAAAACTCCCCCCCTCTCCCCAAACCTAAACCAACAAAAACAAGCCAACCCTATGAATAGCTCTTCCCAGCTTCCTGCACATTGAATATGTATGTTAAAGGACAAGGAGCCAAGATTTGCTCTGCTTTGCTTTGCTTGGAATATTTTTGTTCGTTTGATATATGAAAGTCAGGGGCTATGCCAAGGAGAGGCTGGCGAGCTGGCCATTGCAGAGATTTCTGCTGACGGCTCACAGTGGTGTGCAAAAGCAATATGTATCCAACTGTGTAAACAATGCTTCCTGCACCTACTAGTAGGGTTCAAAAGGTTTGCAAGGCAAGGAGAGGAAAACTGCTCCTGGTGCTGTGAGCGGAGGGGAGGGAGGGAGCCCAGCCATGTCCTGCTCTCAGGACGTACCAGCAGCTGGTGGAACAGGAGGCAAGCACAATTCAGAGACCCTCAAAATCAGAGACGTCTCCTTAAATGTGGACTCCTGGAAGTTTTCATCTTCACTCTTTTGTATTTTTCTTGACAGAAGATATTATTTGTGCCATCCTGTGAGCCCTGCCAAGTATGCCTCAGCTCGAGGGCTCCATAATCCTCTTACTTTCATTCACATCTCTAAAGCAGCCACATCTCCCCCATTTTTCTAAGCTGCTGTGGGAAGTTTGCTCCGTGATTTAGCTGCTCTCCTTTTGTGGAGGTGGCAGCTGATGGTGAGCCCTTTCCTCCTTGTTAGAAGTGAGCAGTGTACACAACTCCAGTGCAAACACTCCTATCTTCCTCCTGCTTCAAGCAAAAGCCTTGACCCCCGTGCCAGTGGAAACGAAACATTTCCAAAACACACAGGCGACTGGAGATGTCTCTGTTTAAACCCATCCAATTTAAACATGGTTATCCAGGAAACCATGACCAGAAGATGACTAGTCTCTGACAAGAGGTTTAACTCAGTAGTGATTCGCTGGCCAACCTGCATGTTTTTGTTTTATTGTCCATCCTGTGAAACTCTTAGCTCTTAGTATGCATGGTAATAAAAATCCCACAGAAGTTTAAATTAGAGTGAGGCTTAGGGATCAGGCTTAGCTGTGATCTGAGGTCATGGACTCTCATATCAAATCATGTCACCTTCATTAATAACTGAACCATTGACCCTGAAACTTGAGCAGCTTTCCCCTGTCATTCCTCCGATTTCCTAAAATCTGGCGGTTTAATTCTGTGAGCTACAAACTCTTAATGGGCAGTGTGATTCCCACAGGGTGTGATCCTGTCCTCCTCCCTGGTTCTCAGCTTTTCCATTCTAAGCTGGTTCTTGGCTTTTCCCCTTACAGCACCTTCTACCCTCAATTGCTCTGTGTAGCTCCTGCCATGCAAACAGGAGGACATGGGGTAAAGGCAGGCTGGGGGGTGCCAGGAGTGCTGGCAGCAAGGCAGGGAGCTGAGAAGGTCCCCTGCTCATGGAGGGGCGTGAGATGCTCATTGAGGGGGCTTCGCATTACACATGAACTGTGAAAAAGCATGTACCTTTTTTTTTTTTTTTTGAGATGATCTTTTCTTCTCATTGAGAGAGCTGAGCTTTCTAAATCAGTCTGATTGCTGTCAGTATTCGTAGGTACAGACCCCCTATTTCCCCACGCTGTTCTGTGCACCAGGCTTGCCTCTACCCCTTCACCCAAAATCTCTCCAGAGCTGCTAGAAGTGGAGAGAGCACTGTTTTAATTTTCTGTTGTCTTGCCAGGTTGGAATGGGATTAAATGCTCTCAAGGTCTCTGGACTATCACTTTACCCAAAACATCCATCCAAAGCATTCAAAGAGGCGTAGAGACTCTGCATAGCTATTTATTTTAAATGCCTTATTAAAATTTCATGAAAACAGGAAGTCAGGGGAAAAGAATACATTGCAAGAACGACGAAATTCAGGGCTTTGTCAATTTTAGCTCAACAACACACAACAATGAAGAAAAAAACCCCAACCAGCACGTTCAATTGTAAGTAAGGGATATTTTCACAATTGTACTGAGGCCACTAATAGCATAATTAGTCATTGGCTGGGGAGTTCATGAACTAAGAATGAAACTGTTTTTTTTTTTTGCTTAACTTAATACACAATTTTGATTGTTTAGAAATTGTCATCTTAAGGTAACCTAAAGCTGCTGTAGTTAAATGCCACAACCATTAAGATTTTTTTGATACTTCATTGTTTTTTTTTCTCTCTCAGCAGTAATAAATATTGCAACACCACATCCTAACAATGCTGCAGCTCTTCTGTCCCAGTACCTTTCTGGCTTTTCCATTCTTAAGTATACCTAATTGTCAGAATAAATTGAGGGGGGAGGGGGGAGGGCAGGGAAAAAAGCCTGATTTTTCTGAGTGTTGATCACTTGCAAAGGATCTTCGTGGTTTGTCTGTCTACTAGAGAGCAAGGGAGCATTTTTCTTGGACATAGCTTATATCCTTCGTAGGTGAAGAAATACCCTTTTTGCTGAAAACACATGAATCAGAAGCACGGTTTAGGCAGGCTGTGTTATGAAAGCATTTAAAGTTTGGACCAAAGACCGTTGAAGTCTTCTTGCCATTGTAGACTTTGGGTGGGAGGACCTCCATCAGCTCGCTGCAAATGCCCCTTGGCTGTACTGCAGTGCCTCTGTCACTTGGACTGCCCGCGGGTAGGCATGGGGCACTTTGAAACTGCATTGTCCAAATCTGTCCCACAGTACCATTCCCACCAAAAAAAAAAAAGACTGAAGTTAAAATTCTGTATTAGCCTCTTGCTGCATAGATAGCATATGTAGGCATCTCAGCTAGGGCATCTGCTGGCTCAGAATATGGTATAATTATGATAGCTTAATGACAAAATAAGTTTTCACTTGCCAATGTCAAATTAATCTTGTCAGTATATACGTCACTGCAAGTGCATGGCTCAGTGTACGTTACAATATGCATAATACCATGTCTCACTGCTTCTGCTTCACATCATGTGGTCTTCTTGGTGCAGATGTTGTTCAGCCACTTAAAGAGCTGTAACACTACCAGGGGGAAAAAAAACAACAGTACAATATATTGGAACGAAAATAATGAGCCTAAAACCTTGAAAGTCCTCCTTTGTACATCATTCTTGCTGCAAACAGCAGCTGTGTGGATTCCTCCATTATTCCAGGTCTAAAAATCGTGTTGAAATTTGATAGGGATTATTGCTAGAGTTACTTAATTGGCTGGCAAGGTGTGTATGTGCAGTAAGGGTAGCGGGGAGGCCACAAATGACCTTTTCCTTGTTAGATCGGTCTCTGGCCAGCTGGACATCAGTATCCTGAGGTGAAGAGTTTTTTAAATTATAGTTTCATGGCTTTGCCACTTTACAGGACTAAAAGTTCTTGTCTGTTAACTCATTGCATCGATGGGGGAAGAAAACAGGCTGCTGCAGAATGTCTCTGATGCTTTAAGAAAGTGCTGCAATAATTGCTGGGAGACTTTTGCAAAGCAAAATACGTGTGGCTGGGTCCACGCCTGCCCACTCCAGTCATCTCCGCTCAGTGCCAACATGTCACAGGTGCACACCACAAGGGACAATGCAGCAAATGTAATTGGGAGGCAGGTGGTGATGGCTTGGACTCCGTAACACATTCATCCCAAGGTGTGCTTGTGCATCTGTTAGAAAGTGAAGTCATTTTTTAATTTTTTTTTTTAATTCAGTTGGTTTGAGAAAGATTTGAGCTGCAGGAAAACATTTCTCATCCCCGCAATACAACAAGGGGAAAGTTACCAAAGGTCCTCAGAGATGGGGAATGACATGGGGTCGTGGCTGCTGAGTTCATGGAAAACATCAGGGTGAAAGAGCAGGGCTGAAGGTGTGCACAGGAGTGGGACCAGTGTTTCTAAGAAACTTGACAGGGCTTTTTCCTCCTTCGCTATCACTGTCATATCAGCACAAGCTTTTCCTTTTTAGATACCAGCCTTTTGTGCTCTGGCCAGGCTGTTCACTCGCATGTGCTCAGCCTCTGCTGTGTGTTTCCCAGAGCCAGAGCTGAGCCTCTCATTATGGGAGCCTTGGTACATCTGCTACGAGTCCAACAAACAGTGTTTATTCTGTCCCTAAAACAAGG
Source organism: Chauna torquata (assembly GCA_013399475.1). NCBI lineage: Eukaryota > Metazoa > Chordata > Aves > Anseriformes > Anhimidae > Chauna > Chauna torquata. The sequence continues at coordinate 293,221 of VXAL01001498.1, read as the reverse complement.
AAAGGACCCCAAATGCTCATACTCTGCTAGGGAGCCTGAAAATCTTCCAGAACTGAAATACAGCGATCTCTGGGGTGGAGTATAAAACCTATAGCACAGCATGCAGAATGTCTATAGGCGAGGGCGACCAATGCCAGTGCTGGCCAAAACTATGGGGAATGGGATTCAAATGAGCACACATGGAATGTTGCTGACACATGAAAATGAACAGCACGGTGCTGCAAAAACGCATGTAGGTTTTAGTATCCTTTGGCGGACAAAATGTTGCTTTTATATGAAGGATATGTAAAAAAGACAGGTAACATAAAAAGTATACATCACACATATTGAATGTAAAATGCTTCAAATTTCCTAGGAGAGGATTTTCCCTCCCTGGTTCAGTTCCTAAATACACTGCTCAGCTCTCCTCTTGATTTGGAGTTGGGTTGTACTTTGCAGATATGTGGGGGGATTTGCATTTGAAGCTGCTGGGACGCTCCCTTTGCCCCCTCCTCCTCACCCCTTCCTCCCTCTGCTGCGACCTCCCCGGGCGGTTTGCAGACTTTGTCCTCCCTCCCGCACTGCGGTGACTTCTCTGCTCGCTGGCAGCGTCTCCAGGTTAACAGAAAGTGTAAGGGTTTGATAACCCGCAGCGAATGTTTTCTGTCTCCCAGAAGAGTGCCGCACTGAAAAACAATTTGCAGAGGACAGAAGCAGAGATCGGGTTTCATTTTTGGTACGACTACTACAGTTTCTAGTTGTAAACCCTTATCAGTGGAGTCCGTGTGTAGTTGCTCATCAGCAGAGATCCTGCAGGCAAACACTGTATTATTTCTTCATCCCATGTGTCTTTTTTTATCTGACTTCTAAACCTTCTGGAGATGCTGGCATAAGTTACGTTGAATGACTTGGCTTCTTTCAGATCGCAACTTAGGTTTTTGGACTGGGCTTCAGAAATAAAATAAAATAATGTAAAATAACCTAGTAGAATAAAATAATAATGAAATAAAATGGAAAAAAGTAAATATCAGTAGTATCAAAGAAACAAAGTTCATAATAAATGAATTCTACTGTTGTTCCTTGGAGTGATCTAGGACAGCTGATGGAGATTGACACTATAAGTTACATGAATGTTTTAAACCTGTAAAGAATCCTTTATAAATTCAGCTTTGTTTGCTACAGTACACTTTCCAAATTAGGATAGTGTGGAGCAGATTGTGAAACGATGATTTACATGACTTGAGGATTTTTCTCCCTGTGATTAAACACAATAGCACTTCCTCTAGTTCCCTTTAAAATGCATTTTAAAATGTGTTTAAATATATGTATAAATGTATTTAAAATACAGACTATTTCAAAAAGAATAAAAATATCAGGCAAAAAGTGCATTATTGAGTGCTGAGTAAAGTACAGCTAAACATCTTTAGAACTGCAGCATTCTAAAGATGGAAAAAAATGTTAAAATTACAACTAAGATAAATACGCAATATACCATTTTTCTCTGGCAGGAAAGTGAAAACATGGAGTTTGGTTGGCTTGTTCTTTCTTTTGCAAAGGATTTAGTGTTGTGCTTTTACCTAGCTGCATGATATACTGCAGTGAAATGCACAGAAATTCAGGATTAGATATGAGTTGTAACATCTAGTAAATTTTACGTTGCGAAATTTAGAGTGTGCCAAACGGCCAGCAACATGGACAAAAGAGTAACATGAATAGGTTAGAGAATTATTAGTCTCTCATAATAGATGATATACTATATATCAAGTAATGAGTACTTACTATCCTGCATTTATCTGTTACATGATGTCCTTCTTAATTACCTACCCTGCCGCCACTGCGGCCGGCAGCTGGTACAAGAAACACTGCAAAGCTCCTTCCTTTTTCCTCGTAAAATGGAAATGCACTCCCAATCTCTGCCCTTGTGCTTCTTAGGTATGGTTTTCCCAGGAAGAAGCATCCCAAGCATCTCTTTTGTGGACAGTAGTTTCCAAGGGAGGCTGTCTTACTGAAATCTGTTCAAATGTGCTTCGAGCTGGTGGACGGCAAAACTGCCGATTTATTCCCAGGGTGGATTTTCCCTCTGGATTTTAATTCCTTCTGCTGTTTGTCGAGGTGAGGAGCAGATAAAAATAGACTGTTAGATGAGGCTGTTGCGTTTAATTATATTCATAATGAGCATTCACCATCCTTAATTCAATAGTGTAGTATAACAGGGGGGAGGGTAGGTTTTTAACCTCATTTCCTAAGGAAATGAGGCATGTGCCATCCCACCACCCACCCACCTGCATGCGGTCCTCTCTGAACAACTTGTGAGCACCTCACAAGTGGGTTTGGAAGAGGAGGGACATCCCAAGTACTATGAAGTCCTCATGTTTGCAAGAAAAATCTCCAGGCTGGTGTGTCACAGCCCTGCACTGCCTGATGGGGATGAGCAGGATCAGAGGTGCTGGGCATCGGGCTTGCTGCTGGAGCATAAACTCCCTTACTCTAATATGCCACTCATTCTCCCCAGCTTAAAGTCAGTGCAGGCAGCATCCTCATTTTGGTGAAATTAGAGCAGGTCAAGGACCAGGCTTGCTTTCTGGGAGCACCATGAAGTGTGCTGCCATGCTCTTGAGTGTGCTGCATCACTCGTGCAAAGCCCAAGCCTTCCCCCTTGTGCTCTGCACCAGAGCAGCTCTGGTCCCTGCCCTCCTCCCTCCAGCCGCTCCCACACCCAATGCTCCCAGAGCTGGCAGCACATTAATAAAAAAATGTAAGTTTTATGGGACAAAGTAAATAAGGCAATTCATATATCATTCCTAAGACACACAGAAATGAGGCAGAGAAAAATAACCATCCGATGTTTTATATGGGGCTATTTCCATGAGTCAGCTCATTTTCAGGTTTCTGGGCTTCCAGCTGCAAGCTCTGCTGTGTTGGCTTATCTTCTACTTTAGGCCTGGCATGTGCCAGAAGTAGCTTATAATTGGCTGTGTTTCCCCTTTGTAAATGATAATAATAGAGCCTTTATCAGCAGAGAATGGCTAAAAATTTGGATGTCTTTAATTTCATCACAACCTGTAATTTTTCCAGGCCCAATGTTACATGAATAGATCTCCGAGCTTCTTGTTCAGGCTGCAGAGCCGACAACACAGTGGACGATTTTCGTAGGTGGGATATTGAACCGCCCTTCAAATGTTCCCTAACCAGTAGCCCTGGGGCTGAATTTATCTTTTAAGCGTTGTGGCATGGTTTTCATTAACCTCGAGGGTTATGGGACATTGCAGTTGTTGTTTGGCTGAGACAGGCTAAGGCATTTCTTGTGGCAGCCTCTGTGTTTATTCGAGGGCACAAATGCAAGGTATTTTCAATGTATTTTAATTCATTTGAGGTTTTCAATGAACTCACTTCAGCGTTCTGCACTTCTCTTGAGATTTCTTCCTGTGGATTTCAAAATGACTAAATTTAACTGGGAAAAAAAAAAAAAGCTCATTCAGTATGATGTCTAAAGACACTTATACAAGCTTTATGGAAAATGAATTTTAAATTTGTACATGATAGAAGAATCCAGTTGATCACAGACACAGGAAGGATGTCACAAGATTTATTTGGCCAATCACAACCTGAATTTTCAATAGGGTCTGTCAAGCTGTTAAAAAAATCATATGTAAATACATCACTTAATGCGTTCAGATCACAAATATGTTTGAAGGAAACTGCAATCTGTACATGGACAGCCTGTGAGTAGGAAAGATTTCACATGTGTTTAATATATTCTTTTTAGGGAATTAATTGTCCACCAGCACCAACAGGCGTGGGGTATAAGATTGGAATGGGAGCAATTTGCAGTTCTTAGTGGGAATTAGTGGCATGACTATATTATAGCAATCATAATTAAGCTTTGTACTTGAACAGTGCCATTCTGCTGGGGATCTCAAGGCACTCTGTCAAATTTATGGGGAGATCCCAGGGAAATAAGTGATTTCCCCATGGATCTGCAAACGCTCAGTGGCAGAGCTGTGAGCAGAGCCCAGGGCTCCAGGCTCCCGGGTGCTCGGAGCTGCCTTATTCCTCTGTAAGAGGAATCAGTAAGAGGAATACCAGAGCGAGCAGGTGCTGCGGATGTGGGCGGCTGATGGGACATGGTCATTTTTCAACCGGATCAGTGCCCTGAGCAGGCCTAGTGCCAGTGAGAGGTTTGTTGGGGCTGCACAGGGGGAGAGCAGGGATGCAGATGTGGACAGCAACAGAAGGGTCTTTCAGCAGTGCCCTGAGCTTAAATGAGCATCAAATAACAATGGGAAAATGCACACTCAGTCATTGTGTAAGTTTCAGAAAGTCATGACTCCTCCAGACCTGTGCAGTCAGTATGGTGATGCTGCAGAAGGATTTGTGGAGATGGATTTTTGTTTCTTTTTATGGCAAAGAGAATGAAAAATTGGGAAATATTATCTAGGGATGTAGTGCATTCGCCATCATGTGAAGTTTTTTTCCTCAAGGCTGAAGTGCTTACCAGAAAAATATGCTGTGCTTTATCTCAAAATTTAGAGCTTGTGCAAGAAATGCATGGGGAAATTATTTCTTTGTCATGAAGGAGGAACTGATGAGATGATCACAGGGGTCTGTTCTGTTTAAAATCCACAGGGTTAAAAATTGGTGCAATTTAATATTCCCACCATGCTTTGAGATCTTCAGAGGCAAGGTCCCTGTGGATTCAATACAATGAATTAGCCTCCTCAAGCAAGCTGATTTGAACTTTGCGTACAAGACAAGGAACATATTGCATTATTGGTCTGTTTGTTCCCTTAGCTAGTTTCACAAGATTGTGCAGCCTGATGAAAAACCGAACAGATTCACTTGACCCTATAGACAGAGCGGAGCAGACAACAAGTTTTTGATTTAAGTGCCTGGAGAGGATGACAAAGTGTTTAAAAGACAACCAGACTTATATTATTGAGCATGTTTAAAGTACGCAGTAAAACCTTAAACATTGATTTGGTGTTTTACTAGAACCAATAGAGATATTTAAAAAGAATGGTTACATGCTGAAAAGCAGACCTCTGGTAAAAATCCCCGTATTTGCTCTGAATAAATCATCTCTCTCCTGGGAGCAAGCGAAGAGGGAAGGGTGACATAGTTATTGGCCTCTGTTGTTAGGTCCAGGCTGCACGTTTGGCTTGGTGATGGGCAAAACAATGTTTTTCGGTATGCACAAAGGATCCTGCCAAGAAGCAATGGGCAGCACAAGTGCTGTTCTGGATGGCAGCACACGGTATTTTAGAGGGAGCTGAGCTGCTGCTGCCACGCAGTGCCATTCCTCCCCTTGCCCCTCTGGCCCCAACAGTGCCAGCCCGAGGGCATCACTGTCCCCTGGTGCTGCTGGCATCTCCACCAGCCATGAGGCAGGGGACCAAGGATATCCCACCAGAACTGGGACAGTTGGCAATCCTTGTTCTTGTGCAGACTGTGTGAAATGCACACCATTCCCCAGAGCTTACAGGCACAGTTACAAACGAAGCAAAGATGGCAGGAATGACATTCCCTTGCTAATTATAGTGTGTTCCCATCTGTATATTTGGTGTTATGTCACCAACTCCAGCCTGCTTTTTTTCTAGCAGGGAATTACTGCTGCAGGTCGAAGCTCAGCACAAAAGGCTCCAGACCTCTAGTAATGTTATATTTACCTTGTTAACAGGGATGAAACATCCACCACTCTATTTTTAAGGGGCATTGGTTGGAAATCTGAGAGCATGTTGGCTACAGCTTTTTGGGTAGCTCAACAGTCTGTGTTTAAAAAGCACTTGGGTGTGGATAAACCTAACAGAGTACAGTGGCTACACATTTCATTGAACCCCGCTGGCTTCATGTGTGTGGTGGTGAAACTGTGAGCCTGAATCTGTCCCTGCCTCATGGAGAAGGTGGGAGAGCAGACAGCTCCCTCGCCACCAATACTCTTGTCTTCTGTAGACTTTTGGGGGCAGTGGATAATCTCGGAAGGGTTTGGTGAGCTGCAGGGTGTGTGCACCTCCAGCCATTCCCCCAGAAGATACAAGGCCAGAAACCACTCTTCTGGAGCACCCTGTGGGGTACTTCCACTGAATCCTCTTGAGGGTCTCACAAGTCCTCCTCAAAGCCCAGATACAGTCCTGGAGTCCACGTCCCTGTGTCTGCTGGTGGTGTTTCCTGGCTCCTGCTTATAAAATCAAGGTATGTGGTTGTTATTTAAGATCTTAAATTTGCTCATTTAAGGTGTCACCTTCTAGTGCGGGGAGGCCCTCTGGAGGAGCCCACAGGGAGCTTTGTTCTTGCACATCATACTTGTGAGTTGCACTGGTGAGCCTCGTGCTAGATAATATAGGGCTGAGGTTTTTAATTAGTGTAGCAATGGGAGCCTCCAAATCTCATATGATTAGAGAGTTCTCATAACTTTTACATTTATTATAAAGTCCAATTAGCATATTTCTTACTTTAATGTCTGTATTGCTCTGTACAGTGTTGGAAATCCAAAAATAAGAGCACTTTGCTAAAATTTGAAAGCCATGAAGTGAATAGTCCAGAAACAGAAGTAAAAATGGACATTCCTAATTTAATCCATCAATGTGGCTAAAAACAATGAACCAAACATAGACAAAACAAAGAAGCACCAGAAATGATGATAAGGAAACCAAAATCTGAAAACCATGCACCTTCCTGGTTGTAACAGAGGTAGAAGGAAAACAGAAAAAGTAATCACTTATGGTTTAAAGCCATCCAAGTGCAGGCTCACATGAGAAAGCAGAAGCACCATACAAGGTGCATCTCTCAGGACTTGCACCTGGCCCTGGCCCCTGGGCTTAAAGACCCTCTGTGCCTGGTGCAATAGAGCCACACGGCAAGGGTGCTCACTGGGGCTTGCGTGGCAGTTGTTGAACAGTTTTAGGGGTAAGGAGCTGAAACATGAAGGCTTTGGTGTCTGTTGAAGTCAAGGAGAATTTGTACCAGCAGAAATAGGCTTTCATTTCTTGTCATGCAGGAAGCCGTTGGTGGAGTAGGAATTTAACAAGTTCACAACTTAACAAGTCCCAGCCTAGTGTCTGGACTACCAGAATAGATTTTTTTCTCAAATACCCCAAAACACTACATGCTTTTGTCAAATATCTGTCTCTCTATACCCAGTGTCAGCCTCAGCTTAACAATGAAGGTAGTCCCAGAAAACTTCTCATGAATAAGCAACCTATGCACCCTGTTATGAAAGCAACCTCCTACTGTCTTGCATATTAGTTCTATGCCTGCGGGGGACTGTAGAGGTTAAATCTTCTCTGCCTGGCATGGTAATTTTCATTGCTTTCATTTTTCGGAACTTTCTTCAAGTTTCTGAAAAGCTTAGTGCAAGCTACGAAGGCTCCACCTCTTTCTTGGCCCTGTAACCCGTGAGCAGTTCAGCTGAGGCGAGGGGATTTGTGTATAATGATTTGGAAAAGTTGTGAGTATAAATAGAAAGGAATTTGAGATGTTTTTCCCCTCTGTAATTCAACACTCAATAGCTTCCCCTTCCACCCAGCACATAAGGTGCTGTACCAAAACGGTGGAAAGAATTCGTGGAGCGTCAGATCAAGGAAGTTCATAAGCCAGTAGACTTTTCTCTCGCTTGCTCTTTTTTAAAAATCTGATAATACCATCTCCCCTGGGGAAAAGCACAGCCAGAGCCTTTGTGGAGGACCTTACAGGTTTTCACCAGATTCTCTCATCAGGAACGTTTCCTCATCTTTGCCCCAGGTGGTCAGGGCAGCCCTCAGGAGCCTGGAATAAACATTCAGCCTAGGCTTTTCCCTTTCATTTTCCTCCTTTCTATTCCAGATAGCACTTACCTCTGAGAGCACATGTTCGGTCTGCTCTGAGCTTGAACCTCAGCCTTCCTCCACTTTCCACATCTCACAGGTGTACCAGGGCATGGCATCAGGTTGCAGCACATCTCAGCCCAAGCGCCACACCAACGGGCCCATCAGCATGGGGTCAAGCCTTGGGACAGGCATCCCAAGCTCAGGTTGGAGCTGGGCAGCATGGTAGCAACAGTCTTGCCTTGAGGTGCCCCTCAGGTTCCTTTCTTCTCCATAGTCATCTGTGTCCGCTTTTAATTTCTCCTGTGCTTAAAACTCTGCACACAAATACAACATAAACCTTAAAGAACCTCACTTACTCTAGCATAAATTTCAGCTCTTAGCAGTATCAGTGCAAACTGTCTGCAGCCCCTCTGGTTTCAGCACGGTGATGGGTCTCTGTTCTGCACTCAGTCCCCAGCGACTGATTTAAACAAAGCCAAACCAACCCCCTGTGCAGATCTGCAGTTGCACCTGACTCAGGCACATATGAAGGGCAATCACAGCATGTATTTGTATATTTTCATTGTTGAGCATTTGATGTATGGTTTCATTTTTGTGTCTCCATTTCTTTGTGTACCATGATATTTGAGCATGCAGATTTACAAATCAGGCCCCTGCAATATTGTTTAGAGAACCTTCAATGATTTTTGTAAAAACCTGAGTAAGTATTTGTTATATTTAGAGGCAATTCTGCTTATTGTCTCTTCTTACAAGTAAGCTTTTTACTGACCTAGATTTTGCTATTCCGTTTTCCATTTGCTATTCCACATTACATTGCATGGAAGCAAAGCTTTTTGTCTTTCTGTGTCCTCCTGCACTTGCTATTTTATCCACCAGCCAAAATCACACTCACTGGCCTGTAATGGTGCACCCAGCTTCACTGGAAATGATCATATCATTGAGGATCCTGGCTTCAAACTAGAACTAAAGAGTTGTTGTGGATGAACCCATGGGCTGAACAGACCTGGAGGACCAGCCAGCAGCAGAATAGCATGCAAAGGGAAAGTGTTGACGTGTTTTCCAGCAGCAGCAATTTGCGGAGAGAAAAGGAACGTGGGACAGAGTCAGAAACTGGCTTTCTTTCAGTTGAAAGGATTTGTCCTCTCCCTGGAAGTGTATTACAACTATCACTAAAGACACAAAACTACACCGTGGTTTTAATTCTGCTCTCAGTTTTAACATGTCATTAAAGAGATACCTGTATTGACAGGAAGAGTTGTAATGCTTTTGGGGAGTTATTATTATCATATTACATAATGAGAGTGTTTATTGCTGTAGTGCCTTAGGGCCGAATTTATAAACATTGTGGATGGATTACATGGGTATTATGCTGTGCATAAGCATTTTGCTCCCTGTTCATGGCGAAATCCTGTGAAATGGACAATGTAAACAAATTAACGTTATCAGGGAAAACCTGTTTTTTAAGTCAACTTTCCCTGCAGACTCTACTTGTTCAAAGGACACTTACCCTAACTCTACATCTCTTGTGTTTCTAACATGCTCAAAAATGTTTTTACTAGCACATGTTAACTAAAACCTTTTCCTTTTTGGAAAAAAAAAAAAGGGAGGCATGTTTAAAAATGCATTTGATCTGACTAGCTAGCGTATTTTTAAACACGGCTGTGTTATGTTTAACAGCGTGTTAGCATATGTCACTCCACTTGTTCCCGCAGAGTGCTGACAAGAGTGCCCTCACCACTCAGCAGAGTCTGCGGGAGGGAGCGAGTACCCCCACTCTGGCTCCTCCCAATTCTGCACCCACTTTTCATGGGTGGTATTAGGATGCTGGACTCTGCACTGGATGGCATGCCTCCTCCTGCTGGCCGTGGGGTGGGGTGGTTGTGGGCAGGGAGTCCATGGGGCTCATCTGTCGGCACGCCAAGACAGCATCTCCCCCGAGCACCAAGCCGGCCGAGAGGCTATCACTGCACGCAGCACCCTTCCAGACAGAATAAATACTTTTTCTCTCACTGTCATGAGATTGCACTTCTTCTCTGTGCCAGATATAGATGAGAGAGAGGAGAAAAGACCCCCCTACACATAGCCCCTAAATCTTCACTGTGCCCAAACAGTGAGGATGGCTGAGCGTGGCTGGTGCACCCCCTGTGCCGAGTTCTTGTCCATGGCCACACTCGCCATGGGCTGCACACCTCCCTGCTACTTCAGCCCATGCTGGCCAGTGTGCAGGGAATAATTTAATGTGTTGTACGAAGCTGCAGTGAGATCAGCGTCTGGGAGGCTGGCATGCAGTGCTGCATGAAACCCTGCAAGTGTGTGAACAAACCGCTTGTTTCCTGGCAGAACCTTCTTCTGTGTCCTGGGTGTGAAATTATTAGTGATGAGAAGTGGTCAGGGCACAGCTCGGGTGTGAGCACCTGCAGCGTGCTGCAGGGACGCGTGCCACAGTCCTGCGGGACGTGCCTGTGCCCAACCGTGTGCGGCAGCTGTGGAAACCCAGGCGGGTTTTGGAGAGGGCTCCTGCACACATGAAGTGAGAAGGGTAAATGCATGGGTGAGGAAAGGGCAGAGGAGGTAGCTTAGCTGGGATGGAGCTGGAGAGGTTTTTCCCGGTAGTGCCAGGGCTGGACTGTGCTGCCGTGAGTTACCGGAGAGAATCGCAGAGGAGACTGTGGAGTGAAGCGCACTGGGAGGGGAAGCTGGGCATCGTCTGGCATGACACACTGTTGGGGAGGCTGAAAGAGCCTCCTGGGCATTTACAGAGGTTTTTGTTGCCACCCCCAGACCAGTGCTGGCAGGGCTGGTGTCCCAGTGTCCTGCTGCTGCAGCTCCGTGGAGGGGCACCCCAGGCAGACAGAACCAGCCCTTCCGGTCCCCGCCTGGGGAACCTGGCAACCTGCCCTCTTCTCTTCATGACGAGCAAATGCATGAATGACTCCCGCGTGTTCTTGGACAGTGTCAGCAGGATCAATAGACATACCTAGCATAGGCAGTGTCCCAAAATAGGCCCTGCGTCCTGCCAGCGTCTTACCCACGTCCTTAACTTCCACGTCCTGGAAGCAAACACCTGATACCCCTGTGGGACACCAGAGTTTTTCCATTCACTTCATTGGGTTCACATTTTCATTCTACATAACAGTCCCACCAGTTTTAAAGAGACTGTCCACCGGGCACAGTCACGCTCTTTGCGGGGCTGAAGCTGCGCTTTGTATTTTTAGCATTTACCTGATGGTCCTGCAGGAAAAACATACATTTTTTGCCTGCTCTGAGGGCGTGGTCGGACACGTTGCTCTGCCTGTAGCTACTCAGGATCGAGTAGTTACCGGCCCTGGACCATTTTGGTCAGGTGCTGCACCTCCTTGCTTCACGAGGGGATGGACAGAGAGGCTGTGACCGGGGGTGTGAATGTTCAGCTATTTTCTCCCTCTGAGACTGGCTCCCAGCCCTTTGCTCTTGCAGACCCTGAAGGAACCCATCAAAATGAGCATCTGGAGTGATGTGCTCCCTTCCTGGTGTGGGCTGGGGCACAATTTCACCCTCTGGGCTCAGAGAGTAGTTTTTGCTGCTGAATGTAATTAACAGCATCTGAATCTGGTGCGGTGGGATGTAGCCCATCCTTGACAGTGGGGATGATTGGCATTAGATCCTTTGATTTCTCCAGAGGCGTCATAATATTTTAAACTTATTATTAATTACAAGTGTATTAATCTCTGAATAGTATTAACAGTATTTCAAAATATTATAATTTCATCCTATCCGAACCCACTGGGAAGAAAAAGTCACTTTGGATGAACTGAACAACTTTATAGACAGTGTGCTTTATAACCAGATGGATTTTCCCTAGTTAGTTCCATTTCTATCTAATACTGGGGGAAGATTAAAGATACTGAATCAATGGCTGTAAAAGCTCACATTAAAATTTTGCAGTAAATGAGAAGAGGAAAATTTCATTAGAGGCATAAATTGTAGCAACTGGAATGCATGCAACTTATTTTTAATATTATACTGACAGTCATCCTTGAAAGCCTTTTTTTCCAAAATGTTTTCTTTTCTCAGATGAAAAAAAAAAAAAAAGAAAAAGAAAATGACCTCTAATATTTTGAAATATAGAACTAATTACAGTAGGGAGTGATCCTGATCCCACTGAAGTCGACTGCAGCATTCTTTATGACATTGCAGGATTGCGCCGCTATTAAGAAATAATAAGGAAATGAGGTACTTTAAAGAGAGAGTTTTGAAATGAACTGGCACTGTTGGCTTCTTTTGTAAAAATACCTTAGAGCCACTTTTATCAAGTCAAAAGGTTCATTTAAAAGAGAGAAATTAAAAGATGCCGCTCATGGAGCCTGGCAAAACATGAAGTTCGCAATAAATATCTCCCCAATCCAATTATAACATTCAAATCAAAGAGAAAAAAAATCATGAAATATAATGAAAGCTTTCTTTCTACTGAAAAAGTATACTTCATGTGTCCAGACCTAAGGGAATTTCCAAGTCAGCATTATAGTGGGGAAAAAATGTAATGTAAATGAGAGTGAAATAATCAAATTTTTCTGGTGGAAATAAGTGCGGCTTTTTGATGTAATTTTGACACACAGCATAATTTCAGCATCAACACTGAAGTTTAAAGGATCAGTGTGTCTTCATGAGATTTATCTACAGAAAAGCTATTCAATGGGAAAATCTAAATCAGACTTCAGTATGCACATTGGGCCCCTCTAAGATAGAAAGCCTTACATTATATTAGTTGCAAATAGAAAGATAGAGATGACCCTTTTTCAGTAATTTCTAGGCACCCTTTCCACTTGAAAATCCAGCATGATTATGGTATATAAATCACAAGAAATGTGTGAATGTTTTCGTGCTCACAAAATCAAACATTTGTTTTATGCCTCTAACTGCAGCTCAGCCATTTACAGATGCACAGTTTTCTGCAGTGAGTTACACCAGGCTCATGTGCCCATGTTTCTTGCAGATGTCATTTTTAATATCATAGGGATATATTCCAAACAATTAAATCAATTAAAGCAGGGCTTGTCTTTGGCATTTTACTCAATCTTGTAGCCTGCATGAAATATATTTGTAAATTTGGGTTCATTTCCAAATCGAGACAGATTCACACACCCTCACAGCCAAACCCAGCACGAGAACCAACAATTAAATGAAGCCTGAGATCCAGTCCAAAGGAGGCATATACTCAATTTAATTTTTAAATAGCTTAATTAATAGTTTCAGTTAAAGCAAAGAAGTGAAAATGGATGAAACTATGTAAACATTGGTTAGAAAAATACACTGTCCAGCCAAAGCAGTGTAGAAGTGCTTTTAAGAAGAATAGTCTTTAAATTTAATTTAAACCTGGTTTTCTAACTTTGGTAAAAGCCCAGTTCAGACAAGGCTCGAGCCACTTTTTATGCCACAAGGAATTACTGAGGTATACTGAGAGTTTATTTAGTCTTTGCTTGTTCTGGGGCTGTGTTTCACTCTGCAGTCGTCATTTTCTCCCTGCTGTCAATGTGTTGTTACCTTTTGGCAGCTCAGAATTCACTGAGAGCCCCAGTATGTTTTAAAGCTGAATTTAATCGGCAATGGGAGCTGTATGAACGCTACAAAACATTGTTCACAAATATTTACTGGAATTTTGAAATGAATTGGGGTAGCCTCCACTATTGCACTTCTCATGTTTGTTTTCTGCAAACATTCAGGTTCAAGTTCTTATTGACATGGCTGTGATGGATAGGAGCCCTTACATAAGTCCCAAGGCCAGGAGCATGCTTCGGTGCCAGAGCAATCGGGGACAACACCACGTGCCTTATCCAGCCAGTGGTCACTCATGATCAGCCCTCAAATAATGGAAGGAAACAATTACTGTTTTGTTGGTAGTTCCTGAATTCCAGAGGGACAAAATGACAAAATTCAGAAAGCTTGTTTCTCTCTTCCGGAGAGCGTCTGCATGAAAGAAAGAGGCTTTCTTTACTTAAAAAGTATTTTTAGTAAAATTTTCGTTGGTTCTTAAGTCTAAACTTAAATGATACAAGGGTAAAATCATTTGAAAGAGGTTGAGGATTTTTTTTTTTTTAAGAATGGTCTTATTTATTATGCATTAGGGTTTATATGACCATACAGGTTGTAGTTTGAAATTCCTGCTTCAGTGAGGACAGTGAGCTGTTTGCAGATTTCCTGTTTTACAGCTAACTTCCAAGATCTTAACTTTTTGTTTAAAACAGCTGAACATTTTCCGTTTTGTTTCTTTCTTTGTTTGCTTTAATCTGATTATGTTAATAAAAAGGTAGAAGAATGAAGAAAAATTTTAGGTAATGAATATCAAGATTGGCTCAAGTTTGGCGTTACCATGCACTGCTTTAGAAAACTGTCCCTGACCTCCACTCCATCAGCACTTCTTACTGGTATGATAAACTTTGTGAGTTTGAACCTAAACTTTGGCCAAGCTGCATCCCACGAAAATGTCCGCCAAATTCTCCTGTTGCACCTTGACGTGTGCAGAGCAAGTCATGCGGTGCATGTTGGTAGTGTCTGAAGATGCCACTGCTCTACGCCAGCCATCCCCTTGGGAGAGTGAAGTCAGGTTTTGGGGAGGAAATCCACTGTTGGTAGCTTTCTGTGGAGTTCATGGCTAGTCACTGAGACACTGATCATTGTTTCAGCCTCCCTAATCTGAGTACTTTTGCTTCCATTTAAAGGACAACATAAAGGAAAACCAGCTGGTTCTTCTCACCACCTGCTGAACATCTGCAGAAATTGGGAAATATATAAAAAATCTTTATAATGAAGAACTTTTTCCCTGATAATGTTCAGGGAACCCAAAGAGCCAGCCTTTATATCTGATCTGGAGCTAGCTAGCTAGATAAGATAGTTAGTTAGCTAGTTATATGTCCCTTTTCAGCAAGGTTTGAGGAACTGAGACCTGGTGCAGTAAGAGAATTTGGGTAGTCCTTGTGCTCCCTTGTGGTGTATTAATGTGTATTGATTGAAGTGCTCAGGAAACAAAATGAAACCCCAATGCCATGGAAGTCAAAGGTGACTCTCACTGACTGAAGCAGAGCTAGGATTTCTCTTTATATCATCTTCACACCCACAGGTGTAGCTATCTTTGACTGTTGTGTTAGTGTATACAGAAGAGATGCAAAAACACAATGGGAGATTACATCCTTTTCACGGGAAACAAGCAAACGTTTTGGGTTGTAGAATGGCCCAGATGAACTGGCCTTCTCCAGCATGTCTGTAAAGTTAAACACATCAAAGGGCTTTCTGCTAGGCAAAAGGAAGTTGTAGGAGAGGATTTTATAAATGGCAGTTGGGCAATTAATGTTAACCATCAATATCAGAATGGCTTAGATTGCATGATTAACTAGTAAGAGTTTTGAGCTGGCTGGTAATTTTAGATTAAATAGCCAGGCAGTCAGTGACTTGAATATTGATGAATATCCTGTGTTTTATTAATATGCATTCTCTATAAATTAGAGGCTTAGTACACAAAGAAGAAACCTAATGCTCTTGCTATTTTTCATTGCCACAGGTAGAGCTGAATAATTCATAGCAATTAATTTATTTCACTGATTTAGCCTTTTTGTGTGTGGGGGGGGGGCGGGGGCGGTGAGCACAAGTAGTCTGCAGGTAATTTTTTTCACATTTATTTATTATAAATAACTCACCAAATACATTTGTATTAAACAGAAGAAAATGGGAGGAACTTGGGCAGAACTGCAAGCAATCCACCAGTCATTGCAAGAACACAAATGAATTTCGAATTGCCGAAAAGCACAGCTAATTGCAAATACCATGCTGTAAGGATCAGACTCCTGTTGATCTGTATTGATTGGTGCAATACAAGTTGCATTGCATGCTTCTGCTCCTCATTTGATTGATTGTAATTCTTTAGGACCAAGATTTTCTTATGAATATATTTATGTGTGCAGAATTTGCTATCTGTAACTAGTCACTAACACATTTTAAACAGAATGGGTAAAATGCTGCTCCTTTAGAAACCAAGGGAGTTTTTACCATTGACTTCAGAAGATCCAGGATTTCACCTCCTGATGATAACATTCCTGAAAATCCCTTTTGTGCAGATAGAGCAATAACACATCCAAAACAAATTACATTTGGTATTTATGCAAAGCTTCACAGTATCCAAATACAGTTTTTATTTTTTACTTTTTTTTAGGTAGAGGGGAGATGGTGCAGCTCTAAGTCCAAGATGAAATGTTGCAGCACAGAGATCGTTTGCCAAGCCTGCAACTCAGTGTGGCTGCATCCACATTTCAGTGTCACACAGTCATATCCAGAGCTGGTAATATCCAGAAACACATGAGGTGGAGGAGGCTGTATGATTGCCGCCTCTCCCTTTTGCTGTTTCTTACAACACACTGCACGACAGTGAGAGTTGCATAGCATGCAATAAATCATTGCCTCATTATGCTCCTTCTGTAGGTTTGTTTAGGGCACCTACTCTAGTACCAGCTCCAGAGGATTATTTGTTCTTCCCAGAAATTCTATTCAGATACAGACTTCTGCTCTGAGTTGCAGAGAAAAAAAATCTCCATGTCTTATTTTCAAAATAATTTCTTAGTGCACACAGCAATTTACATTACAGAACCACCTAAGAAAATAACACAGGCAATGTTTGGAGATGATTTTAATTTGTAGGTGGATGATTTTGTCAAGAGGAGGCAAGAGGTTAAAGAAGGTTTTCATGTTTTTGTGACTTGCCAGCATGAAGTATTAGTAAATAAAACACGAAGTTTTCCTTCACTCCTTTCTTCCTTCTTCTCCTTTACCTGCCTGCCTTTTTTCTTTCCTTCCCTTATTTCTTTCTTCTGCACGAAGAAGCTGCTGAACCCTTACCTAACCAGATTTTGTTGAATTGTTCTCAGCTGTAAAAGAAACCTAAGTGCTTCCATTAAAAAATAGGGTGAGGTCCTCATTTACTTCATATGCCTTTAGCCAGCCCTAATTTACCACTTGTGCAGGAAGGCACCAGCCTGCTAGAACAACAATATTTGACACCTGGTTTTGATTTAAGCAAATACTCTTAAGAAAAAAAGTGTTCATTAGTTGTCCTAATTTACTAACGGGGAGCAGTATTTTGATAAAACAGTATTTATTTAGCATTGCACCAAGTGCTGCTGAAATAACCTGGATTGTGCCTGCAATGAATTTGAATGGCTGGGAGTTTGGAAAGCAGGTGAGTACACCGCAATGAGGTTGGTTTTTACTGCAGTGTGACAATGTGATCTAGGATCTGATCCAGACTCCTTGGAAATCAATGGAAATTCTACCCTTGACTTTAGTGGGCTTTGGATCCAGTTCCAGTAGTGGCAACAAAATGACTCTAACTGGGGGGGAGGGAGGAGAATTTTCTGGCTTAAAAGATTCATCATTTTGGATAATTTTTTTTGTACAAGTTTTGTTTGTTGACTTTGTCTGAATGTTTTTCATACATGTCTTGCTCAGATCCTCCCTCCTAGCCAGCAGTCCCTTGAAACGTGATGAATTTCTGTTTTGTGACCACAGTGAAATTTTGTAGATTATTCTGATGTGAAACTCAAAATCACTGTAAGTTTGCTCAAAATGTGACCTGCCTTCACAAAGAGCTCCCTGAGCTTTCTGAATGTTTCAGCAAAATTGAATGTGCTCAAAGCCATAATGAAACACAAAACAAAATCAGTTTTGTGTAATCTAGGGTTTCATTTTGCATACTTGTGTTTATTGCATCACAGAGACCTGGATATAATTCTTATTTGATCTTAAACTCCTTACAAAGGACTTAGGAATAGAAGATGTGCTGAAGCCAGGATGAGAAAATACTTTTTCCAACACCCACTGCAACCTGAGCCCCCCATAAACATTTAGGACTCAGCGAGAATTGTACCCAACTGTATTTGACGGCAGTACAGTGGTGACCTTCTACATTGATTAAAGAAGTCACATTGATTGACTTTGAAGGGAGCCACTTCCACCCTTCTTCTGCCAAAAAGTCAGTGGCTGCAATGCGAAGCCTCAAGAGTGGGGCATTGTTCCTCCAAGTACCTGGAAAGCATCCAAGGGTAACTGGATAATGCAGGTAATGGGATAGGGTTTTTCCCCTCCTGTCCCTCAAATACCATATAGCTAGATTTTAGCTATCCAACATCAGGCCTTAGAAGACTTTCTTCTGATAGTAATTTAAAAGATGAAATAGCTAAGGAAATGAGCTCTTTTTATAGGTTACATAGGATGTTCAGTGGTTGAGAATGTCAAAAAGGACTGGTAATTTTGACTCTGTAAGGAACTTCGGTAGTGAGGAGGGGGTGACACTCCGAGGACTGGCATGAACAGCCCAGTGGAAGGGATGGTGTGGTGGGGGAAAGAATTTTATCCCTCTGGCAAACCCAACCCTGATGACTTTACACACTCTTGCTTTGGGGTGTCTTGTTTGAGAAGTGTTGGATAAGACCCAATATTCCAAAGATATGCAATATCTTAACAAGATCTGGCATCTTTAAGGCACCTTGGGTTGGCGCTGAGAAATACTGGCGTCTAAAGTTGCCGCTTTTGAAAATCTAGGCCACTGAACCTGATATGAACTATCAGAAACCAGAGACAAAGGAACATTTTCATTGGTGACTGAGTAGTGTATTGAAAACTACAAATCAAAATAATTCATTCTTTTATGTGTAAGTCTATCTTTGATACGTGAATTGAAAAGCTGTCTATTTTCCTTGTAGTTTATGTAAGTAAGCAGCATGCTACTGCACCCTCTAGAATGCTATTTAAGCATTATTTAAAGTGCAGCCCTGTTAAGGTCAAGAAAGCTCATCTGTATGCTAAAACTGAACCTTACACCTAAAACCAGCAAACAAGGAGGTCTCAGGTTCCACCATTCCCTCCTGACAAGGGTACAGCATGACAAATGGTGAAGCACCAAAAGATCAAAGTGCTTTTTCAGGGATAACAATAAAATCAGAGACAGAAAGACACCAAGTCCTGGTGCAGGTGCCTGCTGCTTGAGAACGATCTTCTTCAAAGATGACACCACCAGCCCAATGCAAAGGGATGGGGCAGGAACTGCAAACTTGCAATAATAGCAGCAGCAAATTTTGATTCTGCATGGTGAAAAGAAATTTTTCCATGCACACATGGAAGCACAATGTCATGTGCTTTGCTCATATTCCAGAATCGCTTGCCTCTGCCTGAGAGCCTTAATCCAGATCCTGTTGAAGTCAATAGCTGTCCTGCTTTCTTGAAGGATTATGACCCTAAATAGCTGCTTTAGGAAGCGTACTTTGCTTGGTGATAACATGAAGCAGAGGGTGGATGATTAACACCAATTAGAGTTATTTACGAGAACCTTGAAAACAATAGTCCATTAATCATTTGTCTTATCAACTGTAGTTCCTTCTGTGTAATTTGGTCATCACTGGGCAAACTGTGTGTTTCAGTGTTCTTTAAGTAGGGATTCAATTGATAACTGAAGTTTGTGGAACTGTTTAAGGTACAATATGACCTAATAAAACAGCACTTCTGATAGTTTTCAGCATATTTATTTTATAAATGCCCTACAGTTTTTCCCCAGATATTTTTAAGGTGTTTAGGGTTACTGGCAGTAGCCTCACTTCTCTTGCTTGAACTTCAGCTGAGTCTACACTAGTATTTTTGTTTGGAGCAATGGTGTGGTTTTGCAGTAGTCCCCCAGTTGTCTCCATTTCTGGGACACTAGTCCAGCTTCAGAGCAGCTTCAGCGTACACAGAGGAGACCCAACAGTGAGCTCTCTCCAAAAGCAAATCAGAACTTGGTGGGAAATGCAGCTGTGATCCAAAGGGTGAACCGCAACACTGTGAAGTTCTCCGGGGTGTGTATAACACTGCTTTGCAAGAGAGAGGCTGTCAAACCACCCAGAGCTCCCATGTCAACCTGGAGTGGAACTTGTGCTACAAAAGAGGATCAAATGCTTTACGTGATGCCCTTTTTGTTGGTGTCTGGCAGTTCTAGCAACTGCTGCTCTTCCTTCTTCCATCAAGACTTCTCCTGGCTCATTATCCTGTTTATTAACTGTCCCATCTTCTGTAGCTGTTCCTTCTTGTTGCTCTCCTTATTTCTTCTACTTTATCACCTTTTGTGATCCCTTTTCCAATTTCCAACCTTAGTCTCCCGGAAGACCTGGAGTGGTGACGTCTGGACCCAGAGGAGATCACACTGCTTATAAGTCTGCACCATGAGGAGGCCAAAAGTTTCTTCAGCAGAAGGAGGTAAGCCAGGACTGCTGGTGGGTATGAGGACCAGAGAACAATGCCACATGCATTCATGAAGAAGAAGGTGGCATTCTTGAGGACAGAGACTTTGGGCCAGCATCACAGTCCTCTAGAGAAAGCTTGAAGAGATCTTCAGGTGGGAACACCACCCAGCCAGCTGATTTTTGGGTTTAGCCCATGGACCTCTGGGGTCTGCACACCAGAGACTGAAAACTCGACTTATCCTAAATTTCCTCTTTATGGACTTCTGATGTGACAGGAATGGCACCAAAAATTCAGTGTATCTGCTTTGCCATAACTTTTTCAGCCTGCTAACTTTCCCAGGACAACATTCCATTCAAATTACTGGAACTTAATTACATGAGGCTTAATTTCAGTTGCTTGGCCAGCTTTAAAAATATGTATTCAAATTTGAACCACAAGGGCAGAATTTGGGGAGTCTTTGTCCTTTCGCTTTGTATTAGTGTAAATTAAGAAACTATGCCTGTGAATCTCTGCTTTATTAAACCTATTCCAAGTCAGTCTCACTTCTGGCGAGACTTCCCAGACTCTCTGCAGTGTAAAGGAGAGAATGAACTACCCCTTATGTTATAGTCTGTGCTTCTGAAACTGTGCAAACAAAATATATTTGTCTCCTGCCTACACATTTTCTTGTAAATAAAACATATTGAAACCAGATATGAAGTTACACTGACTTCACACCAAATAAGAATTTATATTGTCATTTTACATAGAAAAGCTGTGTTGTCTGTACGCATGTTGAGCAGATCTTGCAGCATTTAATTGCAACATAAAAGAACGGAGAGGGTGAACTGAAGGAAGGGCATGGAGAAGAGAGAAGGCAAAAAGACACAGAAGGGGAATGGTGGAGCTGGAGGATAATACTGGCTATCAGAGCATTACCTGGGAATTCCTATGATTAGGGCTTATCTCTCTGACCTCTCCTTTTGATTATAATCTGCTGCTCAGGTGATCAATAATAAATGGCTCCCAATTTCATTGCATTTGCTCGCTTTCTCTAGAGGCTCTTGCATCAGTTTGCTGCCCTCCCTAAGATCTTATTTTTATTAAGACACTAAGACTTTACTTTTCTGCTGGGGTTGACTTGTTCTTCTGGTATATCCATGTTGTTATTTAGTTAGCAAGAGTCCCACAGCAATTCATCGACAAACACTTCTATCTATCAGGTTGGCAAGATCAAGAATAAATCAGTGTTTGCACATCAGCTGCAATGTATATCTGGATCTGGGCATCCACCTCCAACTCAGGAGACAAAAAAACCTCCAAAGAGCCAACAAAAGAGTTTTTAAACACCCCAACCAGCTAGTGGATTATCTTTAATGCATTAGCAGCGTGCTCCTTCCTTCCACCGCAGGATTACTAGCCTGCCTCTGCTGCCTTGTTTTTAGTGCTACAGCACGCAGAAGAAATAAATTGCAAGAATGCATCTCTGTTTTTAGGGAATGATCTTGCCTAGCCAGTGTGGCCGTGAAGGAGAGGGCTCCTCACAATGGCTGCTGTTGTTTCTAGGAGCTCACTGTCGTATCTTCAGAGGCTGAGGGTTCAGTTTCTTTTGTGTGAGAGAGGAGAGGAAATGACCTTCACCCAGCTGAGCGAGGAACAACAGGAAACCCTCATGGTTCGAAGCTCTGGCCATTTCCCACCCCCTAGAATCCGGCACTCAGGGATGGTTTTTGATGGAGTGTCAGGGTTTAGCTGCTGCAAATATATTAGCGAAGTATGTTGATGATTCATGGCAAAGTGGTGTACGTTGATTTAAGTGATGGGCTAGTCATTCTGTAATGGATTTGAGAATTCCCGATCAGATTGTGCTTAGTTTTATCAAACAGGAAGCTGGCAGGCGATGTTTTAATCAACTGATAGCATCGCTTGGCAATTGGCATCCAGCTAGTGAACTGGTGAACTTTGAGAGCACTTCTCAAAGACCAGCTCACTGAGCTGCAAACAGCAATGTCCACTCAGATCTTCCAGGTTTACCTCCTTGTTGTTCTGTTGAGATGGTTTCTTTCCCAGATGAATATTCCAGCTGGAAGTGCAGAACAATGCAGCACACACAAATCTGCTGCTGCTCTTTTTGCCATTGTTGGAGGGGGAACGAAATGAGACAGAAATGAGGCTCAGTCTTTCCGGAATGTATGTCAAAACAACCTCCTGGATATAGTGCAAAATCCCAGAACCACGCAAAGTCAAAGATATGATGTTGGCACAAGTTTTTGAGTGCTCACATTCCATAAGCATGGTAAATCTGTAACCCAGGGCCGCATCAGGTGAGACATGGCCTTTTCGCCTTCGAGTCAGGCTGTTTCATGACCCGTTATCCTGCTTTATCCCCTAAGCAGCACCTTGTGTTCTGACCTGCACCAGCAGACATCAAGAATGGTTTCCTTTCCTGATAAAACTCATCATCCTCTTTATTGCTCCTGGGAAAGATCAGCTCCAGTTGAGCGTCTTAGCAGTGCCATAGCTACCTCAGGTGCTATAGGTACCTTAAATAATTTCCTACTCAGGATTTATGTGCTATCACAATTATTGAGCTGTGCAGCCATCTACGCCCACATAGCTGTATTTGAGCACAGAGTCAAACCTGGGGAGCTGGTTTGTTGTGCCTAGCTCCTGTATAGTAGTTACCGTGCTTAGCAACCCACCTCCAATATAAATATATCTGCTACTCTCAAGAGCAGGCTTTGAAAAGCACCAGAAGGGATCACTCCCCCATAAGGATTTTTTTCAGCATTGCAGAGCTGTGAGGACTTACAGGGAGAAATCCTGCTTCCAGTTCTGTTCCCATTCGGAGTGGTCGAGGTTTCACCCCAGGCTGATGGAGCTCTGGTGCAACTTGCTTGATGGGTCATGAACCTCCTTTAAAGGTTGGTCCTGTGGGAGCTGCACTTGAGCCATGCAGCCACAGAGGGACACGGAGAGCAGCCATCCATGTAGGGAGCCATCAATGCTGGCTTTGTGCAGGGGTCCCTTGGCACCTCCAAAGCAGCCAGAGGTTGCTCCAGGGAAAAGCTCAGCAGGCTGCTAGCTAACTGTATGATCCCGCTCATTCAAAATTGGTTGGACACAGGGGGCCCTCAGAAGTGAATGGTGATTTTTAGGATGTAAAATAGTCATGCTCACAAAAAGTAATAAAAATGAAAGTGAGGTGTAAATAAAATTGGGAAATAATTGCACTCCTGAAATGGTGAATTCTGTGTGAGGGAGGAGGTGTGATACATAAGGGCCAGATGCTGCTTTGTGCAGATGAGTGGAAGATAAAATGAAGATTAGTAATCAACCCTGTAATTTAAAGGGAAATTTTAACTTCCGTCTTTGTTACTGTCTGTTGTCTGTGATGTGAAAACCAGAGAAACCAAAAAAGATTCCTGTCTGTAGTGTCACATCCACCTGGGCGCTTCACCAGAAAATACCACCTGATACAAGAACTGACATTAAGGTTTCCAGAGTCACCAAAAAGGATATGTGAAAGCAAAGATGAAAAAGATCATCTGTCTTCTCACCCTGGACTGGAGAGCATAGGATTTCCACAAGGTGGTTTTATGTGTAAACACTCCTAATTATGTGTTTTACAAATTAAAATAAAAACATATCTTGCGGTCATATTCAATAATTTAATTTTAAAACAAGATAGTTTGTCCAAAATTTATCATAAAACATTAGTAAGTGGAAGAATCCCCCAGACAGATGTGAAGAGCCTGATCTTGACTTTCCCATCAATGTTTCATGCATTTGGGTTCATTTATTACAATCTTTGCTTGCTTTTATAAAATCCCTACCGATGGAATCATATAATTTCTGAGAGCATCTCCAGGGACAGGAGGCCACGGTACAATATCTCATGTTATGTGTCATTCAGGCAATGTCTCCTGAATCATAAAACCAATGAAAGGGAATGGCACTTGAATAGCAGATTCCCCCCTCCTTTTCCCTTTTCTAAGCTATTTTTCCCAGCACACTCTACCACAGAAACTTGCTAGCAACTTGCTTAAACACCAGTTTCAATGCAGCAAAGAGATTGCTGCTTGCATAAATCTCAGTCTGCAAACCTGTCCCTTTAGTGGGGCCTTTGAGTTAAATAGGGTTTTCTGGGAGATGATCCTGTTGCTCTTGATATTATTTTAAAATTCAAATCTAAGGCCAAGACCTCAATCCCAGCTCATCCAGTTGACTGCAAAGGCTGTTATCAATTTGATTTTATATGGTAAATCCACTCCAGATTACCACTCCTACTGTGTATTTCTGCATGTAGGAAGTCTGCACTAAACTATCTGGCCTGACTAATGCCTGGTTATGGTGACCACTAGTGCACTTATGACACAACTGTGCAACAGGAAAATAATCCTGGCCTTTTTAAACACTGAGTATATCAGAAGAAAAGGAAAACATCAGGACTAAAATAGCTCTCACAATTTCTCATTTCCATTTATTAAAAAAAAAAAATCGTAATTGAGACTTAAGAAAGAAAGAGAAGCCCTCCATGACTTTAAGTGTAAAATCCATTTTAGTAGCAGGAAGCTGTTATATGGTTAGAGCAGTTATTTTTATTGTCTGTCTGGGTATAGTTTTTAACTGCAGGCACAGAATAAATCAATAGTGTCATAAAGCTACTCTCACCCTGTGCCCTTTCTAAAGGGACATTGTTCAGTGTCTGTGTTGGATGTGACACAGACTGCTGCTTTGATGCACAGAATTACACCTCGGCTGGTGTGCTAAGGGAGAGCTCTAAGTCCGATACATATTCAGCTATATCTCAGCGTCCATGTCATCCCAGAGCCACCACATTAAAAGCAAAATAAAATACACACACAGAAAAATGCACAGAGGTACTTCATCAGAAGAGGGTGGGCTACTCTGGCCATTATCTTGTGAATGATATTTTCAATGAATTTGCCCATTCATAAATCTTCTCAGGTGACATATTTCCAAGACTATTCAAGAAGAGAAAGCTTGCAGTGACTCGTAGTATAGTCCCCACAGCTGAAAACTGACTGTAATCTGCTCCTTCATACAACAAGAAAGGACGTAGCAGGATCTGGCTGTAGGAAGCTGGAGCTAGATAAATTTGGCCTGGAAGTGTGCCTTTTTAATAGCAAGAGTAGTTAACGGCTGGAACAGTTGGCTTCAGAATGTGGCGGATTTAGCATTGCTTTCAGTCTCTAAATCAAGAGTGAGTGTCTTTCTAAAGATATGCAATAGCTTCAACAGAAGTTATGGCTTTGATGCTGAAATGAGTGGGTGAAGTTTTCAGCTGTGTTATATAGGAAACAAAACCAGATGATCACGATGGTCCTTTTCAGCCGTACTAATCCATTAAATCCTGGTTGGGGGCCTTTCACATGTTGGGGTTTAAAGCAGCCTGTTAGCTTTTCTGGATGGTTTCTGTGGGCGATACGCATTCCAGAGCCAGGTCTGACAAACTGTATCTAAATGTGTGTCCGGAATTGACACACTTCATAATTTACAGCTCTTTAATCATTGCCTCTGAATGCCACTCTAGAACCGTCCCTCCCTGCAGATGAGCACACTTTTTATGTCCTGTGCAGCGTGGGTTTTCCCTTGCAAAACAGAGATGCATCAGGGCTGATCTGAGCTGAAACACATGCCCCAGAACAGTCACCAGTGACACGGACCATGGAGAAGTAAACCTTTACAAATCAAATTCTGAAGAGATTTATTGTCAGCAACGAATGCTGTCAAGCAAATTCATCGCTCCTTTCCTTGCTTTTGCATTGCAACTTCCCCAGGTTGGCACTTGCGACAAAGGCACGAAAGCTGTTCTTGTGCTGCAAGTGGGAGGTGGAGACAGAGACAATCTGTGCCCTGTCTGTGGGAATCGATGCCGAGACAGCTCTATTTTCACATCTAGTCACAAGCTGATCGGTATTACCTTGGTATTTGTTTAGAGGATGGTTATCAAGAAGTGGAATTGGAGTTGGGATTTAGGAAGATTAAAGACAACAACAGAAAAAATAATGCAAGTGGTTCCTAAAGGTAGCACAGCTCACATGTAGCTTGGTAGTTGGGAGCGGAGACCGCAGGAGTTTGCATGCTGCTTAGTGAGTGTGGAAGCTGTTGACTGCAAATAAGGTTAATCTCAGTAACCTAATCTTTGTTTTCCTTCTCTCTGCAAAATGCTTAGTGCTGGATTTTGATGTCTATAAATACCGATCCGAGTTTCCCTTCCTTTCCTCCCCACATTTCACTGAAAGCACAGACCCTGCAGCCCAGCACCAGCTGCTGACTTGCTCCCTCTCGCTCTTCCCCGTCCCCACCGTGTGTGAGCTGGGTCACGTGTGGCCCCACTGCTTCCCCAAGGACCCTGGTACTTGGGAATGAGAACAACAAATGTTGGGGAACCTAAAAGACCGCAGTGGGTATGAGAAACAGCTTAGAAAAAAGCCCACACAAACTTCCTGGATTCCCAAATTTTTTGTAAATAGCCGGTGGCTGCCTGAATAGCAGCAAGCAGTGACAATAATAATAAATTACGGTAAATATCATGCTGCCATAAGTGACAGCAAACCAAACCCACTGCTGTTCAGAAATGAATTGGAGAAAATATTTCTTAATCTTTTTTTGTGTTATTCAGCCAGCCGTAATGATTTATAATACTCCAAAGAAGTTACTGTATGGAGTTGTTTCTTAATCATCCGTCTTAGCATCTTGCTATTATCTGCATGTGTCTGCGCTTCAGCAGTGGCTGCAGCGCGGCTCTATGCGGTATTTTCACAGGGGACAAAATTGCTGATATGAGGTCTGAAATGGGAAAGCTGTGTTCAGCCATCGCTGAGTGAGGCCAGCCCGCTAGCAGCACCTTGCATGGAGATGTTGCCCCAGAAGCTGTCTGGTCCAAGCCTTTTTGGCTGTAAATAATCCATGTTCAGCACTGGTGGGGTGCTGGGAGCTGGAGTTTGGTGCTGGTGTGCATTGGAGTGATGCCCTGCTGACGGGAGTGTCTGTGGGCACACTTATTATCAGCATAGGAAAATAAAATGGTGGGGGATAAATTAAGCTGGGAACACAGTATCAATAGAGGCTGTCTTTGTCAACTTATTACCAAAGATTTATACATGATGCAGTGAGGACTGCTCAGTGACACATTTTAATTTAATTAAATTTCCTGTTGGATTGATGTCTGATCAATCAATAATGTTAATGTTTTTGCAATTTAGAGATTAAAGCTTGGATGAGCGGATATTGAAATACTCTCACATCCAGCTGCCTGGGACTATCTTCTTCTGCTTCCATTTCTCAGAAAACATGATTTGGGCTAGGATGTATCCTGGGGCTTATGCCAAGCAAGAAGCTTTGCTCCTTCCTGGCAGCAGGTATGAAGCTGCGCAGCAGTGCCACTCCTCAGAGAGACCGAATTACATAAACAGTAAGACCTGGGTTTGTTCAAAATCATTGTCTCTCTGATGTTCAGTAGGGAGAAAGTTTGAGGAATGGGGCATTGCCATTCTTCCCTTTGCTCTACTCTTCTTGTTCTGCAAACCAGCAGTGTAGAGGTTGCACCTGGGCTGTGGAATCTGATGGCCACCAAGGTGTCTGTCCTCTGTTAGTCACGTCCCTTCCAGATCCCGTACACTCTGGCCACCACAGCCTCTTGCAGCAATGAGCTGCCCAGGTTGACCACTACCTTCCAGGGGACAGCAGGATCCTGGTCTGGAGCTGAATTCAGTGCTTCTTGAAGCTCCTTGCCTGCCCAAATTTCTCGCGGATGAGCTAATTGCGCTCCACCCTCTTCAGGCTCTGAAGATAAAGAGATGCTGTAGCATGTCTGCAGAACCATTTTTTTTTTTCTCTCACTGCCTTGTTTCATTTAGTGCCTCAAATATTTTAGTAGTGAGGTCAGGAGAGGCTTTCACTTATTCAGGGGAGTTATTCTACACTGACGTTTCCATGAGGCTGTGGGGTCTTACACAGCCCTTTAAAGATTTATGACTCAAGCAAAAAAAATAATCGACATTTTTAAAATTGTAAAAGTATGAACCCAAATTTCATCTGAGTTGCAGCCATGGCCATAGTCTCAATAAGTCAAGCTAATTTGTCAGATCCTAGCACCACTGAAGCTTGTGCTGGTAGAAATCCCAGCCTGAGGTCTGCAGGCTCAGTCAATCCCTCTCGTGGTCTCCAGGTCTGCACCAGAGCTGTCTGGGTGTTGCGTGGGGTGCTCATATGGTGGTTGTATTCAGGGGAGCCTTGAAAGGGCCAATTTCGTATCCAGCTGTATTGTAAAATCTGTAAAATCTCTCCGTGCGCTTTCCCATGGGGGTTCTTGGTGGCTGTTCACGACATAGCTGTGGCTCAGACAGCCCCACCGCGTGGTGCAAAGGGAAGAGGGGAGAGAGGCAGAGAGAAAGGAGGGGAGAAGGAAGAGCCGTCTGTGCTAACACAGGCACCTGCGGGGCAGAAGGCAGCAGCTTTCTAACATTACGAGAACCTGGTGACTTAAAACAGGAAGCAAAAGAAATCCCACAATGAAGTAACTTTGCCTTCACTTCCTCATAAAAAAAGTAAATGGCTTTAAGTAAGCTGCAACTCATTGCTGGAATGTATTTGGGTGCTGGTTGCTCCTTACCTCATTAGAAGAGGTAACACATTTCACTCAGAAATGTGCCAACAGAGTTAGGGAGACTACAGGAAGCAATGAAACTAATTTGGGCAGAAAGGCAGTTTGCCCTGCAAGAATCTCGTTTTTGTCTTTGTTGTGAGCAAGGGAAGGCTTTGCAAGTTTGCGTCTCATTACTCAAATACCCCATGTTGCAGTTTCTTCTGCTGAAACGCATTGCGTGCGCTAGGGTTTGTTCTGCTGCTGCTGCGAGCTCCCCTGGGCACCTGTGCCTTCGGGCCAGAGGGCAGCCGGGGCTGGGGCAGCCGGGGGCCTGGGTGTGTGCACAAGTGTGAGTCTGTGTGTGTGTGTGTGTATGTGTGCAGATGTGTCTGCAAGCACACGTATGTGCATGTATGCGTGCATGTGTGTGCACAAGTGTGGGGAGGGCAGGGCAGAGGGGGTTGTTTATTCTTTGGAAAACCGAGGGAAGTGAACTACAGCTAAACTACGGATTTTCACAGTAGATCACGCTCATTACGTGTGAGCCCTGATATGAGACGCTTCCAAGGCCAGTTTCCATATGTAGGGCTGCTGTGCATTGAGGGCCCAACTTACTGAGAGATTTTTTTCCTTTCTTTTTCTTTTTCTTTTTCTTTTTCTTTTTCTTTTTCTTTTTCTTTTTCTTTTTCTTTTTCTTTTTCTTTTTCTTTTTCTTTTTTCTTTTTTCTTTCTCTTTCTTTCTTTCTTTCTTTCTTTCTTTCTTTCTTTCTTTCTTTCTTTCTTTCTTTCTTTCTTTCTTTCTTTCTTTCTTTCTTTCTTTCTTTCTTTCTTTCTTTCTTTTTCTTTCTTCCTCTTTGCTCCCGCCCTCCCTTCCTTCCTCCCTCCCTCTTCTTCCTTTCCATTCCATCTTTCTTTCCTTCCTCCTTTCCTCATCTTTCTTTCTCGTTCTCTCTCTTCCTCTCTCCCTCTCCCTCCCACTCCCTCTCCCCCCCTCCCCTCCCCTGCTCCCCGTTCCTGACTTGGGCTGCAGCCTCCCCTTTGGNTTTCTTTCTTTCTTTTTCTTTCTTCCTCTTTTCTCCCGCCCTCCCTTCCTTCCTCCCTCCCTCTTCTTCCTTTCCATTCCATCTTTCTTTCCTTCCTCCTTTCCTCATCTTTCTTTCTCGTTCTCTCTCTTCCTCTCTCCCTCTCCCTCCCACTCCCTCTCCCCCCCTCCCCTCCCCTGCTCCCAGTTCCTGACTTGGGCTGCAGCCTCCCCTTTGGCGCACAGAGGCTGTGCAGCTCAGTGTGGTGCGGTGCTGCAGAGGCAGCCAGGGCGAGAGAACAATCGTAGCTCCAGCATGGGAAAAGCACTGTCAGACGCTGTTAAAATGGGCTGGCCTGACTCTTAGGGATTTGCTTTGACCTCCTCATAAAAAAGTAAACCACTGCATTTCTGATGCCCACTGTTTGTTGCTCATGTGCCCTCTCCCAGCAGCAGCAGCCTGCTTTCAGAGCTCTCGGTCAGCTCATGGCTTGGGTGGCTCCAGCTAAGCTGTCTCACAGCCAAAAAGCATGATAAGCCCTGAGAAAACGGTGTCCTGTGGAGCCGTCCAAGCTTTTGCCATGTCTGACTTCTGAGTGTTTGTGATCTAGAATTCCCTTTGTTGTCCAATGTGCCACCTTGCTCACCGGGCACACCGGATTTGGCCCTGTCCAGTTTGCTGTTTTGGGGGTTTTAATCTGGAAGGAAGGTGGGAGTACAGAGCAAAGACATGCTTTAAGCCCCATGACCCTGATCCTGCAATGAAATCAGTGCAGACAGCACCTACAGACTGCTTGTTAGAGTTGTTCGTCTTACCCTGAAGAGTAAATTTCTATCAGAAAGTAATTTATGATCTGGGAGGGCTGTTACTTACAAGCTAGTAAAATAACTTTAGCTGCACTTTTACTGCCTTCAGCAGCAAACATCCATGCTGAGGGTGGGAATGAGCCTTTTCTTGCTAGTTGTGATACAGCACGATCTATAACACAGCCATGTGGTTTTTTGGCTTGCATTCATCTTGTTTCCAGGCAGCAGGTTAAAAAAGAAATAACTGATTTCTGGTTGCAGTGTTTGCAGTCAAGTCACACTGTTTCAGCAACTGGATGAACTTTCAGCAGTTTACACATGCGTAGGGCCAAAGTGGCTTCTAGCACAGCTCAGGCACCCTGCTTGAGAACTGTTCCCTTAACTTTAGCTGTCCAGAAATTAGCTATCTCCTTCATGCCAAACATCCAGGTTCCATCCATCTCAGGGTGGGCTGAATCACCCCTTCAAGGTATTTTGTTCTCCTTGTTGACTGAGAGTGGAGTTGGACTTGATGCTTCATCTTCAGATCTTTAAAAAATGTTATCACAAATACATTGTATTATAACCATCCTAGTTTTCCTACATCCTTTGCTGCAGAGTGGCTCCTGTGCCTGAGGCTGGGTGCTGTCAGGTACCAGCTTCTGCAGAGAAATGGGCTTATGCCAACAGCTGGGGGGTTCTGGGGCTCATCACACCATTTCCCTGGGTAATTAAAGGCAGAGAAGTACAGGACTGCAGGTCCAAGCCTTCTGTAAGAGTGATGCCTGTAATAAATGGCTGAAGCCCACACTGGTGCCACTCTGTGAGTAGAACAGAATTGGGCCCATTTCATCCCATGTAAAACATCCCTCAGGGATGCTTCAGAGAGCCTTAGCCACATTTTTCTGTGTAAATTGGGTCCTTCTAACTCTTAGAGGAATAAAGCTCCTTTACCCTTTACCATATTCAGCATGAGAGGAGATCTTCTGCAGTACAGACGTTGGAATATGTCCCAGTCAGCAAATTAGAATCCAGATTATTTGTGTTATGCCACAACTTACCAACTCTGTTTCAGGCCACAGTGTGTGTGAGGGGAGAATACAGCAATACCCAGCACTTTTAACACTTGTCACAAGCAGCTAAAGCCATTGGGTTTTGCATTACACATAGGGCAGAGTGGGTCAAGCCTTTTGCAACGATCTAGCAGGTCTGAAGGAAAAGCACATGTTCTTAATCTTTGTGTTCAGGAGCTGCACACTGTTGCCTGAAAGTCATTACACTTGTGATTATGCCCTCACAAATAAAGTTGTGAGGAGCTGCACGCCCTCCCTTCCCCATGCAGCTGTTGTAGCACCTCTGAGCTGCTTACCCAGGTCTGCGCTATGCTGTGGCTGTTTTTTGCTCATTATGCCTTCAAAAACTGGGAGAGATGAAAGTAAAAATGGATCTGTGGGGAAAGCCTCAGCACAGTGGTCTGCAAGTCCTGCTGAGAAATGCTCAAAAGAGCCAAGCTGGGTGGGAATGTTCAGACCAGGAACCTAAAAATGTGATCTGGATGATGGAAAAAATCGGCTAGTTTCTCACAGGGAAAGAAATGCTCCAGTTTCTACACATGTGCAAGAAATCTGGGCTTCCTAAGTGGAGGGGAATAGAGAAGTGTAGAGATATGTGGGTTATTCTTTCCATGTATATTTTTAATTATGGACCATATATCATTCTTAGCATTGCCTTGAGCAAAGAAAGATAAAACAACAGAAGCAATAGCAAGATTTCCACACATGTAACCAGTCCCAAAATCAATGGGAGTTAGGTATCTAAATACCTTTAAAAACCTGACCACTAATTCCCTGAGGCCCCCCTTGAATATCACAGCCTTAAATCCTTGTGGATGTCCTGACATTGCTCAGCCCATGGAGCACAGGGGTTGTAGTCAGGACAGCATTTAGTTTATCATGTGAAGGGCTGAAAAAATGTTCCCTTTAAGGTTGGCCAGCTTAAAGCTATGCACTTTTATTGTTCATCATCTCTTTGGTCACAGGTAACATTCAGCTGCTTGCCAGCAGCTAATGAGAGGAATTTGGTGACTGTCCACAAATGCATTTTAGTAAATGCTCATCCCCCCAACACGTTCAAATATTTTACAGGGGAAAATGCAAATCTTCAATAACTCTTGGTAGGAGACGAGGAACAAAGGACATCTATGTTCTTTTTTTTTTTTTTTTTTTTTTGCATGTAAATAAAATTGATAAATACTCAGACAAATTAAAAAAACATTTTCCACTGAAGATGAGGGAATCCACTGAGGTCATGCCACATGAATGAGAGATCTCCCCTGGATTCCCTTCCCGTTCTGTGTGGCTGGCCCTGTGGCTTGCGTTTGCCTTGCTGCTGTGCACAATAGGTAGCTACCCCAAGGTTAGGTTACCCGAGTGACTTGCTTAGCCAAGGTGACTTCTCTCATCTGTAACATATCATGGGGTTATAAATAACATAGCATCCTCCGTTTGATCAGGCCTGGGAGGCTGACAGCCCCCTCCCTCCTTCAGGATGCTGAAACAATTAGAAGCCGGAGGAAACCAGCAAACGCTTTCGTGTTTGCTGCAAACAGAGGATGGGCTTGGCTTCTGCTCCCCTTTAATTAGAGTTTATTGGTAGAGCAACCCCATTTCTCTGCTCCTGGAAAATCTAGGCTGTCAAGGCCTAATTCCTTGGGCCTATCAAGTATGAGATATGTTTACCGAGTCCCTCCAGGATTAGCTGGGTTGCTATCAAAACAGAGGAGTGTATTTCTGTCAATGAAAACCGCTATGACAAGGTCTGTCCCCCGAGACAAACGGCCTATTCCATGGAGGCTTTAAATAGGAGCAATAATGGTAGTGAGCAGCACTGAGTTGAATAATTAGATTGTTCTTCATAAATCCTCGAGCGAGGACTTCCAAGCAGGTCCATTATGTGTGTCGTATGTTAGCACTGAGCTTTATGTGGTGTGGACACTGCTTGGCGCTGGGCTGCAGTGATGGGTGAGTAAATCACCAGCCAGTGGGACCGGGGAAGACAGCTCCTTCCCCTCCTGGCTTTTCCCCCATGGAGATCATCTGCTCTGAAATACAAACACCCCTAATATTTATTTTATTCCTCAAAGAGTCTTCAAGAGGACTAACTAGAGTGATCTTTGAATATTTATGTTTTGTTTGTTTATATTTAGAGACTGGAAAACACATATTTTGTTCACGTCCCCAGACTAGTTCATTTACTGATTTGTTTAAAACATCCTTGCAGTTCCTGTGAGAGATAACTTCTTCTTTAGAGGGACGCAATAGCAGCTCAATATTATCTCCACATGTCCTTCGTGGGATTTCCTCTTGCCAAAAGAGAACTCTTTTTCTTTTTCTTTTTCTTTTTCTTTTTCTTTTTCTTTTTCTTTTTCTTTTTCTTTTTCTTTTTCTTTTTCTTTTTCTTTTTCTTTTTCTTTTTCTTTTTCTTTTTCTTTTTCTTTTTCTTTTTCTTTTTTTCCTGATCTTTCTTTCTCCCTCCTCCCCTTTCAATTATTCAGGTTTTCTCTCTCTTTCTTTCTCCCTGTGTCAGTTACAGAAAGAAATCTCATATAAGCAAATATCATTTGACTCTGATCTTGACTGGTAATTTTTGAAAACTTCTAAGGAAACACTGCCAGGCAGCAGTGGGTGCAGGCACAGCTGCTGTTGCAGGCTCAGGTAAGCACCTCTGGCAAACCCAGATGCACTCCCCTCAGTTACAAGCACATTTGTGAGACCTGGTTAAACAATACGGGTAAAAAGAACAAGAAATGATGTTATTCCCTGAGGACAGTGTATACACCTAACTATTTTATCTGCCAGTAAAAGTCCTGTGTCACTGTAAGTTTTATAGGAGCTGACTGGCAAAGGATGCCCTGATTATAAACAAAACTCCCCATCCCATGCCCCATGCCTCTGTGCATCTGAGCCGCAGTGGTGGCCGGGCTTACAAATAGCTGCTCTTCTCCCACTGAGGTTGTGCTGCCGGGGTTGACGCCGTCTGCCTTTGGACCAAGCCCTTCGTTATCGATAGCTGACGGGGTCCCAGAAGGGGAGCAAAAGGGTGTGAAGGAGAAGAGCCACGTCATGCAGTAGGGCCAGGAACAAGCCCTAGCCTTCAGTGAAGCTCGTGGCCTGCTGTCAAATTACTCAGCTTGCACACGAGCATGAGGACAAGCTCTGGGCTTGGTGCGACCCAGCAGCTCAGCTGTGACCCACCGCACTCTGGCACTGACAGCCTTGCTGCCGATCATCCCTTACTCTTCCCTGATTGAGAATTTCTCCAGTGTCAAAACACCATCAGGATAAACAGTGTTAAACATTTTACAAGGCAATTTAGGTGATAATCATCAGAGTAATGGAATAATGTTATCCATATTCATTTAAAGGTGTGCTGTGCTTTCCTTTTCGATTAGCGTAAAAAACTCCTTCTTGCCAGACTATGGAAATAAAGTGACTGTGAGAATTTTTAAAGGCACATTCCTCCTCACATCGTAAGAGCATGAATCCAAGGAATTTCCTATTCATAAGAAGTTCACATTCCTGGGACGCAGGGCTCGTACACTTAAGTGCAGCCCTCCTGAGCACTGCAGCAGCAGCCCTGCTCCCTGCTGCTCTGCTTGGCCGGGTGGTGCCTTGGGCAGCCAGTGGGGACAATCACATCCGTCTTGCTCCTTTGCTGCTGGCCTTGGGAGCCTGCAGATTTTGTTAACTTTACCCCGAGCTGTGAGTGAGGCTGTGTAGATCAGGAGGTGATTTTCAGTGTGATGTCTGGGAATTTGCACACAGCCTCATTTTGTAAACTCTGGCCTTTCTTTCTGCTTTTCTGTTTGGTGTAGAGCTGTCTGCAGGTGGGCAGGCTTCGTTACCATCAGCAGGGTGGTTCACTCAGAGCCAGCAAGGAGAATGTCTTCTGTCCATACCTAGTCTGAGAGGGGACCAAGTGGCATTTGGACCTCAGGCACAGTAGTAATTTCAAGTATTAGGTAATAACCACATTTTGTAAGTTGTTTCTCTGGATGTGAGTCCATCTGTTAGCTCCAAAAAACAAGCAGTTTGAGATATTTTAATGTCACAGGTTCTGGCCTCTGCATTGGTGGCACTGAGCAGAGCTCTGGGCTGATCTGGGGATGCCTGTCCCACCAGAGGCAGGCCAGAGCACTCAGTAAAATACAAGAAACCTGCACCAAGAGAAACTTATGTTCTACAAAAGTGAAGTTCAGTCTTCTTAACAGGGTCTAGGCAGGTAAAACTGGTCCCAGCTGGAGACAGCCCTGTGTCACCAGCCCCACTCCTCACTGCACCGTTTGCTCCTGGCTGCAAGCTGCTGATCTGTAAAGCAGCTGGGCATGCACAAAAGCTGGGTTGAGGCACCCAGGACACTTAAAGGAAACAGGAAATGTATCTGTGGACATTAGATGATTCAGGGTTTGCTGGCAGCTGAACAGAAGTTTTCAGGATTTCAATTTTGAACTCAGGCAGCTTTATTCCACCCGGTTCCCACGGTGGGCACCTCTGTCATCTTATGAACCTGGCCTGAGTGCTAGGCTGGTGCACAGCATTAATGGCACTCGCCTACCTCAGAGGCAAGCTGCAGGGTCGAACGCAGCCTAGAAATTGGGGCATTTCAGTAATGAGGACTGTGTAAGTGCCTTAGATACATTGACTTCATCTTCCAGAAGGTAAGGTTCGATTTTCGAAAGGTTCTGGGAAGTATCTGCCTGAGCCAAGAGCTGGTTTGCAACCATCTGATTGCTCTTGCACTCTTGCTCCATGCATCTGCTGGCTGGTCTGATGCCAGGCTCTTCACCAGTGCAGATATCACTTATGGAAATAAAGGCAGTGTTTTTTTCATGCATCAGAAAATCCTTCTGAAGATGAGGAAATATTTGTTGTGAGAACACAAGGTGTTCTTCACTCTCTCAAGATTACTGTATGAGCCTGAACCACATCCATCCAAAAAACGTTTGTAGATTGTCTGAATTTCCTAAAGTAGGTTTAATAAATAAAGACTCAGGACTGAAAACACAGCCTATTTGCAGGAGGATTTTTCATTACATTTCATGCCTATCTCAGCTTTATGAGTACATGCTGGTTTAACTCCTTTCTGATTCTGTTTCTTAATACAACATGATTCTCTAGATTAGTAGAGGTATATAAAACAAAAACCTGGAATTAGATTTGCAGAATGTCTGTTACTTACACTAGATAATAGTCAGACATTAAAGCAAGACAACAGAAATTCACTGTCACAATAACAAATCCATTTTAAAATCCATTCTCCACAAAGCCACCAAATCAATACAGAAACTTCCTGACAGATATATGATAATAATACATATTTCCGTAGGAAATTTCGCCCCCTGAAGAATCCAGAGCTTCCCCAAAAAACACCACAGGAGCTGGCTCTGAGGTGAAGAGATCCCAGGGAATAAGGACAGGGTTTGGCAGCAGCCCTGGCAAGGTCGCTCAAAAAAACCTGGCTTTGCTTAAAATGCCCACGGGTTTCTGTGTGTTCTGCACTGCAGGACCTACAAGTTATGCTTCCAGTTTGGTTCTTGTGCCTGCGGTCACATTCTCATGTGAATGAGAGGTGAACCTGGCCTCTTTTGGAAAGGGCCACACACAAAAAATGATTTTTCCCCTGTTAAGGGCATAAACAGGACTGAAGTGCTGCTGCAGCCCTCGATTGTCTCTGCTCAAGGCTGTGGTGCGATCTGGGTGCACAATCATAGCATTTTTTACAAGGGAATTTTCACAAGCCTTTGAAAAACACCGATATTTTTTACTAAATATTAATGGGAGCAACGCTTATAACAATGATTTATGTATTAAATGCAGGGGATCTGTTATTTTCATTATCTTGATGCGTTTTTGATGTTCAGATTTCATAGGAGCAGCAGCCAGGCGGCACTGAAAATGGCTTTGAACACGTACATGTGTATGCATGTCTTAATAAGCACGACTCATGTATGATGTTTGAGTCAGGGCTCTGCACAACCCGGTGCAAGCAGTGAGTGGTGCCTCGCAGGGTGTCGTCGCTCCACCGGACTCGATGTGACAGAGCCAGCTGTAGCCAGGAAGCTGCTGCCGAGTTTCTCTATGTTATCTGCAGGAACTTTGCTGTCTTATCTGTGGAAAATTGATCCATACAGTCTCTTTAGAGACCTACATCAAATATTAATTTTGCCTATTTGTTCAATGTAATTAGCAGGTGTGATTAATCAATTAATCAATCTGGGATTCCTATCTGTGCAGCAGCTTGCTGCGATGAGCAGGGACACTGCAAGCAGCACTCCCCTCATCATCCTGCTCCTGTGCCAGGGTCCCCGACCCCACGGCCAGGTCTGCAGGGTGGGCTGGGGCTCTGCTGGCTCCCTCATTTCCAGGCAATGCCTTGTTTCACCTACACCTGGAGGGGAAACAGCAGACAAGAGCTGCCGAAGGTGGATGAACTTTTTATGGCCAGCTCCTGGTGACCTTCCCAGCCTGATTTTGCTGGTCCAAGGGATGCAGGTAAGTTGTGAGAAGTTCAGATAAACCTCAAGTCCTTTGAACACTTGGAAATGCCAGCACCGGGGGCTTTTGCTGAGTGTGCAGCAAAATCCCAGCACTGTACTCAGGGTCTCAAAGACTGTTTAAATTCACCTGCAGGATGGGCATTGCAGACGGTCCAGCTTTCGCAGAGGATGCACTGAGGGACTTCACTGCAGTCTCCAGCTCACACACTGCTGCTTCCAATACTGTGGGAACATCTGCTCTGCGGGTGAGTAGCAGTGGCTTGACAAAGGTGCTCAGTTACACAGCTGAAGTCTGCCTGAGTCTTCTCTCAACCTCTGCCCCTGTCTCAGTGTCGTATAATGGACCATCTCCTCGTATCCTGCCTGTTTTTCTGTTTTTCCCCTTTGCTCTTGGGCATCCTGTTATCTTGCGCCTTGCCCATCATCACCCTGGAGAACCTGGACCAACCTGCAGATCTGTCCAGACAACGTATGAGTGCATTCAGGAGTTACCACATCTGTATCGTATGATGACAGCCTCGGGACTCTGCCTTAAATCCTTTTCTTGTTTTGAGATCTTTTAGTTCAGCAAACCCCATCACCATAATATATATTCCTCCAGCCATCCTGACCTTGCCCTGGCCTAGGGTGGGGTGCTTTTTTATCATTTATTGGGCTCATTGGGCCTGATTTCATTCCTGTGCATTGTATGCTTTGCTGACCCGGGAAGATTTTACGTTCCACAAAGGCAAATGCCCCCCTGAAGATAGACTGGCCTTGGTTTCAGTGTGATTTTTGGATTAGAACCACCCCTGGTAGCACTTTCCTCAGAACTGTTTTTCTACAGAGTAGAAAGTATGAGTCTCCATCTGATGCCTTGAACTGTCATCGTAATAACCTCAAATATAGCTGTCTTCACCACATCACCGTCCTCCTCTCTGACCCATAAAGTTTTACCATTACAACCTGCCCTTAATCACCTAACCATTTCCTTAGTCTTTCAAGGACAATGGTTTTTATGCCATACTTGCTAACCTTACGTATTAGTCTACCATCCTGGGCTGCGTTTAAATGACTTTTCTGAAATCTATGTGGATTAGCTCCACTGCTTCGCCCCTGTCTGTTTTTCACATTAGCTCCTAAAACAAATTCTGCCAGATTTGTCAGACAAGATTTACTCTTTATGAAGCTGGGCAGATACATTTTTATCAGTTCATATTTCTCCAGATGTTGGGTGATCTCATCCCTGTTAACTTGGCTAAAACCTGGCCTCTGATTAAAATCACACCGCAGGTCTGGGGCCAGATTCTCAGCTAGTGTGAATAAGAGTGTGTGCAAGAGCTTTCACATGCATTTGTACCAGCTGACAACCTACTGCAAATGTGTCTTGGTTTCTGCCCATCTCTTGTCATGGATGTTCAAAGATGTTTGCTTTATATCAGTTTCTCTTCACCTCTTTTTATCTCCAGGGAGTGACCCAAACCCTCTGTTACTGAGCACTTAATCTTTCCTGCTCTTCTGCTAAGCAGCGCGGGTTAAAAGCACACCCTCCACATGCAGCCTTTTGTCCTTCCCCAGGAGCATGAGCTTGCCTTGGTGATTGCCAGTGTTCTGGGCTCTTCCCTGCTTCACTGTTGCAGGGAACTTTGCCTCTGCGCCTGTCATCGCAACTCCAGGTTCCCCCATGAGTGCTAGCCAGTCAAAATCCTTTCATTTCCCTCATTTCATTCCCTCTCCCTGTGTTATTAAGCTCTCTCTAAGCTCCTTCTACCTCCTCTCAGTGGTCCAGTGGCCTCCCTGTTAATCTTGTCTCCTTTACCTGTTTAAAATAAATCTTTTATTGTTTTTATTCACCCCATGGGCAATTCTTCTCTCTCTGTCATATTTGGTTTCCTAATCAGCTTTTTACATCTTTTGAGCTTTGCTTTATAATCCCTTTCATCCCCTTAATATTTGCCTTCTTACACATGTCACCTGCCTCTTTCCACTCCCTGATAGCTTTTATGACTTCCTCGGTCATCAGCCTTCATCGGAAACAGAGCTCACCCATCCCTGCTTGACAGAGATCGCTGTTTCCAAGTACTGCACTCATTTCCTGAATACGAGTTGCTGTACATAAACGAGGGCTCAGTGAATAGACACCAATGCCTCTTCTATTGACTTTTATTTCTTTCTCACTGCTGTTTGCTCATGAGCAAATGGCAGTATTCTCACATGCATTCATTGCTCTGAATTGCTTCTAAGTAGCTCCGTGATTTTTTTTTCCTTTGCAAATGAAAGGCACCCCAGAGCAGAGAGTCACCACACAGAGTGCCATGGATCTATGGAAAAGGTGAGATCATTCTTTTTTTTTTTTAAAGGGACTTTAAATAGTGCAAGTCTTCAGCTGGCGTTATCTTGTCTCAGCATAGTGCTAAAATACCCCTTGCCATTAACACTCCCCAAACCTCTTACAGAGGTCAGTGGTGGTGGATTAAGAGCAGGAACCAGAGCAGTGGAGAG
Source organism: Chauna torquata (assembly GCA_013399475.1). NCBI lineage: Eukaryota > Metazoa > Chordata > Aves > Anseriformes > Anhimidae > Chauna > Chauna torquata. Next base: position 252,773 of record VXAL01001498.1, on the reverse strand, counting down.
CTAAGGGACTTGCCTTAGGCCATCCAGCAGGTAAGTGGCAGAGAAGAAAGCTGAGTCCCCTCTCCTACCCAGTGCTGTGTCCACCAAGCCAGGATAATTCCTGGCACAGCAGCACCAGTGAGACCACGGAGTCAGATCATTACTCATTTGGTTTTATTTGTTCCAGCATTAGGTGATGAAATGCAAATTGCACAGTCAGATGCACAATTCCAAATCCTCTGTGAGTGACTGCTTAAATATTTGAGCGTGGTATCCTCTCCCTTTGCAGAGCAGCACTTCTAAAGCTGTACAGAGTCACAGAGAAGTGTAGTCAAAGGGTTCACGTGCTCAGTGAGATCTGAATTCCCAGGACTTTCCTTCTCAAGCAGCTTCACTCAGTTATGGTGTAAAAATATACATAGTTACACACACACACACACACACACTCATATATTTGTATCTGTTTTAAGCACGTCAGGTTCCAACCTCTCTTGTCACCTCTTAATCTCCAGGCTGAGGAAGCAGGGAGGCGGGGGAAGAGGCAAACTCTTCATGAGATGTGCGCATCTCCTGTGTGGGAAGGCGAGCTATCCCTACTGCTGCTAATGGCCCTCAGCAAGCAGCTCCTGAAGGAGCACAGCAACTTCACGCAGGCTCACAGCCCCCAGATCTTTGCATCAGGTCCACAGCAGCACTTGCCTGCCCTGCCCATCCCCGAGCATGGCTCAGCATGCCCCTTTCACCCTGGTTATCCATAGCTCCTTGGTGCCCTGGCATCTCCGCGCTTCTGTGGGTGAGCAGCTGGGTAGGTGCATCCTGCTCCGCCCCGTGCAGCATGCTCAAGGTGGAGGCGAGGAAGGTGAGGGAGGCGCAGAGCCCAGCACTTCCCCAGCTGTTAGCAGGGCAGCGAAGTGGAGTTTTTAATATGTATTTAAAAGAAAGATTTGGCACAAAGGGAGGTAGAAATGAAGGGAGAGTGTGAGAAACCACACATCTTTGTTCTTCCCAATGCTCTTTCCCCCACATTGTGGTGATTAGGGATGGTTAAAAACTTCTTCATGCTATTTCCATCTTTCACAGAGCATTTTTAGTTTCTTGCTGTGTTTTTAGGCTTTCTCACAAAAGGAATCACTCCCAAGTCCATAAAGCTTTAAGATTTAAAAACAGTTCCTGTTTTGGGCTTTTTTTTTTTTTTTTTGGCTTTTTTTCAGTTCTTCAACAGAATTGTGTTGAATATGAAAGAAGATTATTCAAGAAAAGATAATAATTAACATTTTATTGTTAGAATTATTCCTGTCATATTCCCTCTGCTATGCAGGTCCTCTCCTTCATCATTTATTACAGCTATGTAACTATACAACAGGGCTTGCGTACAAGAAAAAGACAAAGCTGAAGGCTTAATTCAGCATTGCTAGCATGATGAAAGGAACAAAGGATGATGCAGCTATGCCCTGATCCTGCAAATACTTCTGCACATGGATAACTTCACTGCCAGGAGTATTTCTGCTCGCAGTAATTGTGTGCTAAAGCGTCAGCAGACTTTAAGTCCTAGGGACTGATTTAAGCTCCACTGGAGCCGGTGCACAAACTCTGCCACATTTCAGCGGGGACTTTGCCAGTGCTTACTTAGGGAAGCATTTTAGCACTGCTGAGTTTACTTGCAACCTAATCCTCAGCACGCATAGGCTTTCCGGGGCTGGGAGCACAAGCTCCTGCTACTCGACGTGACAGTGATTGATGACTTGATTCATCAGGGTTCTGTAAAATTACCTCTCACGGGCACTGCCAGGTGGATCATTACAGTGTAGCTCAGCATCGCCAGTAGCGGGGCGGGCGAGCGGCTGGGATGAGATGCCCAGCAGGGATGCCCGGGGATGCTGCCTGTGCCACCACAGAGCCATCTGCCTCCCAGTTTTGTCGTGGTCTTCTCCAGATTTAATGTCTCTGGTGAAGGAAACTTCCAGGGATGGCACTGCCATGTCAGATAGGCATTTTTCAACCCTGCAGGGGACATCTCTACTCTTCAATCAGTCCCTTAATTGAGCTGTTTGCAGGGGAACACTCGAGGGAGCATAACGCCTATTTCCTCACAGTTTAACTACCACCAAATCTAAACACTTGGTTTGTCCCTTAAATAGCAGCAAATATATAGTGTCACCACAAACTTTGTCACAGTGTATTGCTTAATATTTTCCTGACACAGTAATGGCAGTAAGATCAAACTGTGGTATCAAGTATATTCAATTATAATTGAGTTTTGATCCCATGATGAAAAAATATGTATTTTTAGTTAAAACTGCATGCATTTTCTTTAACTACTTCTACAGCCAGGGGCTAGGTGGGTTTTCAGGCCAGATGCTGAGCTCTCCAGTGCTTTCTGGTTGCAGTATTAGTTCAGGGTCCTGCCCCATAGCAGACCAAGCTCAGCCTGAGCTTTTACCCTTAGCCCAGGCCTTTATTTCAATTGCAGCAAGTTTTGTCAAGCCCCAGATTTGCATAGCTATGTGGACCCTGTAAGTAACAGCCACAGTGAAGCTGAGNCACAGAGACAAAGGCTGTCAAGCTGTAGGATCGCGGTGACCTTTTTGAGATCTTTTTTTTTTTTTTTTTTTTTTTTTTGATTCTTCAGTAAACTAGACTAGCCATGCATCTGAATTCATCCCAAAGACAAATTGTCCTCACAGTCAAGAGACTTCAGCTGGTCTGGGCAGCCATCCATCAGGGCCTTCTAATGAAAACTGCTGCAACATCCAGCCCCTCGGCAGGGTGACTGGACGCAAGTAATAAACGTGTGAGGCTGGTGTTTGGCCTGATTTTCATCTACTGACTCCTGGTTCAAATAAAGGTGCTGTCACATGATATGAGTATCCCATGAGACTTATGTATTATTACATCCAACTTGAAAATTAACTCTGATGTGAGTTGCACAGAACACCAATGAAAGCAACCATTAATTGTTAATATAAACTATTAATGAAACACTAGGATGAAGGTCAAAGTGCATGACTGAAACCTCCCAGCAAATGAAAGGATTATTTTGCCTCTTACTGAGCATAATTATTATCTGAATTTCATTGGCTTTCTGATCAAACCACTTCCCTCTGCACTGACCTGTTCCACCACTGTGGTAAATCTGTTCCCCAGAACTGGTATTTGCTTTTCATCGTCTACCTCGGCGCAGCAAGGTTTTTATTAGCATCCTGGCTGTCTGCAAGGAGCAGAGAGCCGGCACCCTTTCACCTTTGTTCCTATGGGAGCTTTTTTCCACCTTCCATCGTCCATTACTCACAATAAATTTACATTGACCTGGCTCCCTGTAAATTGTGCTGTCTCCTGCTGGTATGTCCTTTACCTGTCCCAGGTCTGTGACATGGTGACACACCTGAGAGCATGCTGCCTGGAGGGAGAGCTGGCCCCTTCCCACCTTGTATGGATCAAAGTATCAGGGAGATGATGAGTTAGGGGGATGCTTTGCAATGACTCAGTCAATCAGTTTTCCTTTCCTCTTGTGTGCAGCAGTGTGATTGGCCTCATCCAGTCACTTTGCTGCAGTAATTTTGCATTCTGACTTGTACTGCTCAGATACTTCCTGCTGAATACTTTTGTTTATTTTTTCACAGAAAAGTAAGTCTTTCCCTGGAAAACACAATCTTTCTTTTTTCCCATAAGAAAGAGAAATCCCAGTAAATAAAGAAGCCTGGATCCTGGGGCAGAAATATTCTGGTTGGTTTTGTTTTCTGACAAACCCTAAAAAAATGTTTTAGGTGTACAATAAACCAACTTTGTCAACATTCATTGCTTTGAGGAAACTTCAGAAGTGCTGATCTGTCCCAGGATTGCTCACAAATAACACTTCTGTTGTACTCCCTGGCACAAAAGTCCACAGTTACAGTCTGTGCCTGAGCTGCAGGTTTTCCTGGAGGTGCAGAGTAGCTGCCAGGACTTTGCCTTCACCCTGCCTGCCTGCTCCATGCTCTGCTGTGGAGGGATTCATCGGCACAAGTAGAGCACTTGGCTTGGTGGCCACCCAGTAGTGCCTGCCTGGGGCACAGGGGACACCGGCAGCAGCAGAGAGGCCATGCTGGGCCAGGCTGAGCCCAGGTGAGCCACCCCCTAACCTAGCTGAACCAGGCTGGGACAGGAGCTGCCAGGTTTGAGAGCTCTGAGTTACAGCAGTGTAAACCTGTGCCTGGAAATGAACATATTGTAGACTTTTGTGAGTTTTATGAGACAGAAAAAAGTGCTTGAAATCAGTCAGTCCCTGTGGTAGGGGCAGGAGCTGCTTTTGGCCAAAGTCACAGGACCCCCTTGGTGGGTAGGGCTGCCCTGGTGGGTGGTTGTATGAAGTTTAAACTCTTATTCGGTACAAGTCCCCATGGCTGAGATTTATTGAGGTGTTGATGGTTAGGTTGGTGAGGATTTCAGCTGGGCCTGCTGCCCTAATTAATAAGTGATAATATGCTGATGGGCTGCTCAGAGTCTTACGCATGTTTCTGTTTGCAGGTTGTCTGTAGAGTTGCGTGATTTTCCAGGAAGAGCATGACACATCTGCATGGATCTGTCTCGGTTTGGTTTCTTTTTTTTTTTCCTTTGTATGCTTTTTAGTTTTTGTTTTTGCAAAGTGAGACAACAACCCTTGGCTTGCCTTTACCAGGGGAAAACACAGCAGTTTCTGTTAGCATGGTCATGTGTAAGTTGCTACTTTGAAGAGAAGGTCCTCCTATGTTAAGGTATGCCAGACTGTGACAAGCTGAAATCTCAGCTGAAGAGCCCTGTCAGATCTGTTCTCTCATCCATGCCCTCCCTTCGTTCAGACACTGACCTTCCCCATCAGATAAGCAGCACAGATCTCGGCCCTGCGTTCCCTCTGCAGTCTCAGCTCATTAAAAATTCATTGCCTAAAGTGAATCTATTCTGTTGCTGCTGAAGTGTTATTTACCTCGGCCCGGATTTCCTCAGGTTCTGACAATTAAAGGGGGTCCAAGGAGAGGGCTGAGTCACGGGATTCTTGGGCAATAACTCTCTTGGAGCAAGAGACGATCATGTAAAGCCATAATTTCCCAGCTGCGTTTTGGTTCCCCTTCAGTGCTTCATTAAAGGTGGTGACTCAACAGAAAGGATGGAGGCACAGGTTAACAAGAATCCCTCCTTTTGTGGGATTAGAGCCTTGCATAGCGAGGCTCTTTCAAAGGCAGGAGATGTTGTCAAGCATCATTAGGAAGCCGTTTTAAACAAGAGTCATAAAGCACCCTTTGCGGTCAAATGAATTTATTAGAGAGGCGAGTGAGCGGAGGCAAGCGCTGTAGGAGAGAAAGAAATGAACAATTTGCACGGCATTGATAACAAAGCAGTTCTCCAGATTCAGAGTGCTACCATTAGAACAGCTTAAAAGGATTTTACAAAAATCCCAGGGTGGTTTTTTTTCTGGGTGAAAGCAGCGAGTTCGTGGACGGCATGGGACTGACAATGGGCACCTCTCAAAATCAGGGTTTCTGGGCAGGTTAACTAGTTCCCAGCCTCATAGTCATTCCTTCCAACAAGAGGGAAGAAACCAGCCTCCTTTTGCACCCCAGTGATCCTGAAAGCCCCTGCAAACCCACCTCAGACTGCTGTTCACAAAAGCCTTGGCAGCTGGGGAAGCAATCTAGGGCCTTGCTCAGAGCTGTATTCTCATAGACAGAGCCAGGGTGAAACCATAACTTGACTTTGTTCTAGAAGATAAAGTATCTCCAGCAATTTCTCCAACAACTTCTGGAAACGTTCTGTAGCAAAGCGCAGTTTGAAGGGCTGTGGGAGAGACTTTAGAAGTTATCTGATCTTTGATATGGTCCAGTTTTGGAAAGAAACTGAAACCCAAACTTCTTGGGTTTGATGGGGGGAGAAGAGAGGGAAAGAGGGGAAAGAAAGAGTAGTGGATGAATAAAAGCTACTTGTTTGGAAGTAGGTAAGAAGCTTTATTATGCAGTTAGCATGATGGACTATGTACTGTGTTTGTTTATTGAACCAACAGCATAAACCTAAATGAACCAGTAGCTCAAATCTAAACCAGCTGTGGTGAAGGTAGAGGAATGCAAGATACTAATCATCCAGACAGCACCAGTCCTGGCTGTGGGAACTTTTCCCCTGACATCCCTTAGAAATATGCAGAAAAATTCCATTTTCTTTGTGCATTCTCTCGGGCCACACAAGTCCTTGGTCCAGCAGCCTGATGTAAGACCATCCAAAGAGCCTCGTGGCTCCTTCATGCACGTATGCCTTGCTGCACAGAGGAAGGACTGAGGCCGGCAGTGGGACGCACAGAGCAGGATCTTGAATGGACTGTTATTTTTGGAGTGGTTTCCTCTGTTTGAAGGGTTCTTGCTGGGGCATGTTTGGAAAGCAGTGATGCTTGCATTGCAGGGAGCTTGCAAGGGAGATGAGCCATGGACAAAGGCGTGGGTATTTATGCCGTCTCTTTAGAGATTAAAGGATAACTGTTCACCACACTGAAAAAGTGAAAAACACCGGCTAAAAGTACGTCTCCTGGCTAGAAGGGCTTTTTTTTTTTTTTTAATTTGGTGTTCAATTATTCATTCATGCTAGCTGGTTTGCAGACGAAGCTGCAGCTCTTCCCTCCTCTCGATGCACACTGGGAGCGTGCAGCATGGGGCGTGGGGGACAGGAGTGCTCTGGATGGCACATCATGCGGGGATGCTCTCCTCTGGCCGGTACAGCGGAAGTGAGCCATCCACATCCATGACCTCCAACTGCTTTGGGGGTTCCCATTCTGCACTGCGTGTTCTCCTGCTGCAGCCCTGCTGCTCCTCCACCAGCCTCCCCTGAGCTTTTTTCCCCTCCTCTTCCCGCAGCTCCATGCATGGGATTCCTGGGCAGCTGCTCACAAACACCAAGGGTACCCTTTTCTCAGCGGAGGGGAAAAGTGCATGGTTTTTGTACACACAGCCCTGCCAGAGCAAGGGAGGAGACCTGAAGCATTGTCTGGATATAATTTAGGCACTATAAACACAGGCAGCAAGGGGTCACGCTTTCTATTCTCATTTTACCCCCTGCAATGTCTCTGCTAACTGGTGCATACAACTTGAACTCTTGTAAAAATTAGCAGAGAGCACAGTCCCGGTGACAGAAAGCTGAACTTCTCCAACAGCAGGCTCTAAATTCACTGTGTGCACTGAATCCACTTAAACTTTAAAGAGACAGCCTGCTTCCTACTCTTTCCGCTGCTTAGCTTGGAAATGGCTTCAGTACTAATTAAAAGCAAATTGCTTAATCTGGTTGCGTCAGGAAGGGAGTCTCTATTTGGAGAGGCCGCCTCCTGCGCAGGGCCTGGAACCGCAGGACCCCTGCGGCGGCAGCAGAGCCGCTGCATCCATTACCCGGCGCGCTCGTATCCAGGCCAGCAGCCGTATCGCCGCCCAGCCTTTGCCAGCAGGTATCAGAGCAGCGATAATGATATTTGTGTTGACTGTATAATAACACACATTTCCTTGTTGAGGGAGCTGCCTAACACTAGGGCCGCAGCGGGGATGCGCGCCTCACTTGAGCGTTACCGAGGGACCCCGGCACTGCTCACCCGCTGCAGAGAGGCCGTGGCGGAGCTGAGCGTTGGCAGGGTTGGGGCTCAAAGCCTAACTAAAATCTACAGCATGGGCTTCGTCCTGAAAGACCCTGGCTCCCCCAGGGCAGAATGAAGCAAACTCCTCACTCATTCACCCATCGAGACCCTTCTGGCTGATGCCCTTTTCCTCGTGTGGAGGAGCTGTATTTATTTATTTATTTATTTCTGGTGATCTATCAGCCTGCACTAATGATTTCATAAGACCTCAGCATAATAGAAAAGTACTTCTTTTTTTTTTTTTTTCCTTTTTCTCCAAGTTTACATTTGCACGCAAGGATGTGTAACAACACGGAGAATTGATTTCTTCCCCTGTATTATCTTTGGATAACATGCATACCGTCTTTGCTAACTAACAAAGAAATAGGAAACCTCTCTTCTTTTGCTTCAGGATACCCATATGACACCCTGTTCCTGTATTTACTCTAAAGCAGCTGGGCATTGATAGCAAATTAACCAAAAGCCATAGAAGAAGTCCATACCCATTTTCCTCTCCACCATGTGTAAGGAGAATGAGTACAATGTACCTTTTTTTAGCAAGATTTTTATTGAGTTATATAATATGTTAATGCTTTTAAATTTGAGTCAGCTGAGGCAAGGCCGCATTTTTCCTGTAGCTGACCGGAAAAGAACAGTGAATAGAGAAAATTCAAGTCGCTGCAGACTAGAGTATGCCTCACTGCTAGCTTGGTTGTAGCAAAAGTCCAACAAAAATTAATAATGCTTTGCATCCATAAGCAAGTGTTACAGCGAAGCAGGGATCAGGTGGGGTGGGATGGGGTGGTTGTGTGCAGGTGCTGCCTCTCCTCCATCAGCTCCAGCTGTGGCTGCTGTTTGCTGATGACCAGCAGCTCTCAGGAATAGGGTGGCTCTTGCTGAGCTGCAGCATATGGGAGCTCCCTTCACTTCAGGGTTGTGTATTTTGGGGCTGATGAGGGAAAGAAGGATTTTCCTGGTGTAAGGTCCCTTTAGGGAGGCGTGTTCATGCCTGTTGATGCTGTCTTTATATAAGCCTATTTTTTGCAGCGGTACCCTCCCCTGTGTTTGGGTATTAAAGCTAGTATGCAATGCGCTCTATGTCTCTGTCTCCTCAGCCTGAAGGCCTGGGAGACCTTTGTGGTTCCATGCTGGTAACTAGGAGAGGAGTGCTTCTGGCTTTTGCTGTTGTATGAGATTGACAGACCTCCTCCATGGGAGCACCCATTAATGATGTTGGGAGAAAGGACTTACGGGGACCCTCTGGAGGTCTGGGCTCAGCTGCTTTCCAGCCCAGTTGATCCAAGAAGGATGGATATCATTGGCTGTTTATTCACTGAGAATCAGAAGATTTCCAAGGTAAGAGGCTGGGGCAGTCTCAAAGGCTAATGGTTTGATGTACTTGAAACTTGTTACTTTTAGAGAAAGTTCCCAAGTGCAAATCAGAAGGTGACTTCCAACAGTTCCTTGGTAAGAAAGTTTTGTTGACTTCCAGCCTAGTATGACAAACTAGGCCAGGTTTAGCACACCAAGAAAGGCAGGGGAAGCATGCCCAAAGTGGATGTTGTGGGTAAAAGATCTCCACAGCAGCAGTGGTGGCCAAGTTCCTCTGTGTTTTCTGTTGAGTGACTGCTGGGTAGGGGCACTTTTTGGCTGCTTCTTTTGCTGTAGGAGGATGGAGACAACTGAACTGCTTCATGCCATGATAGGCTTTGTAAAAGAGCAATACTCTTTGTGGTAAGGGGTTTGTGGTGTGGAGTCCATCTATCTGTAGCTCTGGTGGCATGTGCAGCATGGGCTGGGCTGGATCCTGTGACAGCTTTGTGTGGAAGGAACTCCTTTTGAGTCAGTGTTGTTTTAATTTACACCAGCATGAGTTCAGTCTTCAAACCGCTTATTGCTTTGGTGTGTTTTTCTCATTCTCTATGCAAAATGAAATTTTTTCCAGGGCTCTGGTTAATGTAAGCTGAAGTACATGAGTCTGGCATCCAGCTGTTTTACACAATACCTGCAGTACAATGCTGAACATCTTGGGTGCTGCTGTCTACACCCCTTAGCAGAGGAAGTATTAGTTTTAACAGGCAGGAGGCTATAAAGAAAGAAAAAAATATTTCTTCATTTATTTGAGTGCGTCAGCATCCTAATGAAGCTTAACTATGTTAGAAAGCACATAACCTGGACCAAATAAGGTATTTTTGGCAATTTTGGTACTTCTGCTTAGTAAACCTAAAGCCTTTCCTGTTTAAATGTTTGTTCAGGAAGACTGAAGTCAAATAATGTTATTAACACTGTAAAGAGGAGGAGGACAGGAACTATTTTAGGGACTTTATACAAACTCCTTTTCTAATGACTCCCTGGTTATTATACTGTGTGTTATTTATGCTCGCCTCTTATAATTCTTTATTACACTCCCCTTTTCATATCTGCACTCCCACTTTGGGGGTCATCGTGTATATATATCATATAGTACCCCATAAACATTTCTAAATGTGTTGACTCCTGCAGTTATAATTTTTGTCATTGCAAAAGAATCCACAGCAGAGAAAATGAATTTTCTTATTTTTCTGCATTTAATGCCTTTTAAATGGCAACTTGGTGACAGTATCTGCTTCAAACTTTCCAGAGCTCTGCCATAAAGGAAAGACAGTCTATTATTGCTATAGATTTTATGCTCACTCAGTTTGCTTTGAAAGGCTGTGTGGACATGTATGCACAATGTGTGATTATGGGGAAATTTTCTCCCCTGTTTGTAGAGCCCCAAACTGTTGTCCATTAGTAACACGTTGTGGAAACCACGCAAAGCATTGCCTAGTGCATGAATGATCCCATAGTGTTTGTGGCGATCTTTGTGTTTGCTTTTTTTTTTTAACACTTGAAAAGAGAAGGTGGTGGAGTGCGTATTTTTCATTTCCTGATAATTGTAGCAGGTAGTTACCAGGGGTGAATGAAGTGAGCTGCACTTCAAATGCTCATTTTCTGTTAAGATACAATCTTTCATAGTACTAAGAATGGGGCATTGCTGTATTAAATGCTAACATTGTAGATGGCAAAAGTGCAGTCCTCAGGGCTGATAACAAGTAGGGAGTTTGTATCCTACATGATACAGTGAGTGTCAGAGAAGAAAATAGATGCTCATTAGCAGGAGTTACTGCTCCGTATTGCAAGGATATTGAGTAAGTTAACGTGCTGGGGGTCATGATTTGAAACTGTGCTGTCATAGGTTACACCTTTGGTGCTTCTCTGAGTTTCTCTTCTGTTTGTGACTACTTTTCATCCAACCACCTCTGTGTTTCCCAGATCCAGGAGAAGGCAGAAGCTGGGGCACTGTATGTGGCTGTGGAAATCATAACTGCTCAAATACTGTTGTCTGAGTTCAGGTCTGACTAAAGAGAACTTGAAAAATCACCTGGAAGTTGCCTCATTTTGTAAGGCCTGGAAGTGGGGATGCTGTGTGAATTAACACATTTCTCATTTCTGCATCTGCATTTTTTTTTTTTTGTGAAAGCAAGAGGGCTGGTGCGGTTGGTTTAGGAGTTATGTAGGGTCTCTGCCTTAAACCCCCAGCCTGCAAAGCAGACCCTGTGTCCCCTTCTGCCACCTTCCTTATAAAAACCTGCACATTTTCAGTAAAATAACACTTTGTTAGCCATCCAAGAACTCTGATCCACATCTATAAACTGTGCAGCTGTGTGATCAATTTTATGGATTTCTTTCAAATGTCTCTGTCAAAATGATCACAAAGTGCCAGGTTGTTCTCCACACCTGCAGGTACCTTGCTGGACTGGTACCATTCTCTCAGTATCTCTACAGGTCTCTGTACTTTTTGTTTTCTATTTGATAGTGTCATCTGCCTTTTTTGTGAAGGAAAAAAGCAAACATGTTTGAGTTGTAGAGAATTGATTGTATCTTTCAAACTAGCTGATTTGTTTGTACACAAGGGAAGTGCATTTAATGTGATCTTTTAAAATAAATAGTTGTTCAGGCACATAAGTCGGGACAGACTGTCAGCTGTGTGAGCCAAGCCTACTTTGTTGGCACTTGCAGAAGGATCTGGCACCTCTGGCCCCTTATGCTGTGGATGATGCTACAAACTTACAGCTGAATTGGGCAACAGATTTCAGTGCTGCATTAGGAAGGATGGGTGGGCAATGATGTTTCCAGCACTTTACCAGTACTTTACCAGTGCAGTGCTTTCTGTGGAGTTTGTGGGCTTGAGGTTTATTCTTACTTTACAGGACTCTGATAATTATTGTTCTTATTACAGCTTGTGGTGTTAGCTAGCTATAAACCCCTGTCCCATGGATGTGGATGGCATGAATTGCTATTGATGGCTGGGGTTCAGAAAGCAGGTGTGGGGCTAGAAAGGAACTGTTCCCTCCCTGTAAGACAAAATACTGCCGGCAACAAAGGAAACGAGAGTGTGGAGGAAAATGCCGGTGGGGAGGGAGATGGTGAGCGCAGAGGGGCTGAGCACGTTGGATATGAGACACAGCAGTCGATGGAGGTGGCTATTTTCTCCTTGCGATGTCCTGCTAATGTCGGCGAGGCCTTGTCTTTTGTTAGCCAGGCTACCTGTCAGAGCAAGCACTAGCCGCAGCCGGACCAAGGCGCTCAGCAGATTTTTCACTTCCTCTTGTTCATTGTTTTCACTAAATCTCCTTACCCGTGCTGGTCCCGATGTAAGTGAAAGGTGAAGGCTTGTGACACTGAAAGCCGGAGCAGTGTATCAGTGAAACGCTGCGATAAACCACTTCCTTCCTCTAAAATACACAAGGGCTGGGGCCTGGCCGGGCTCGGGGCCTGGCCGGGGAGTGCTGCCCACACCTGCAGCCGTCCCGGCAGTGTCGAGATGCCACCAGGCACTTCAGCTTCTTGTTAGCCCTGAAGCTCACATGCTTCCTGGAGGAGCGCTGCTGAGACTCGGAAATTGAACTTCATAAATGCAGATTACATAGTTCTCTTTCACATATCATAAAAGAGGTGGGGCAGCTCATCTTAATCCTGTAATTTGTTGCTTTTCTTCCTGCGCCTCATTTGTCTTGGGAAATGAATGGAAGCAGAGGAGGTCCCCGTGTGCCGTGCCTGTCCCCCTGAGTGCTGCTGCACTCAGTGCCTGCGCAGCAGACCCAGTTGTTTGACGCCTTCCTATTGTGCTGGGAACTGCCCTCTGTGTGTTTGCTCAGGATATAAGAATATGAAAAATTGCTGATCGTAGATCATCTCCATAAATCTTGCAGACAATAAGTCATAAAACCTTGTGTCCTTACATATGGCAGTAGCCCGGGGACAGCTTTACCAGATGTGAGCAACCAGCCCTGGAAAAAAGTAAAAATAAAAATTGTTTCAGTTGAAAAACTTCTTGCACTGTTCCCAGTGCCTGGAGCAGAGGCTGTGGCTGGGGAAGGCACCTTCTCTCCCAGCCTCCCTCATTGCTGCCTCCATGCCTGGCTGGAGCTGTGCTCTCTGAGGCAGCTTAGAAGAAAGGTAACTGGGTTACGGTCTGGAAGCTGTCTGCTGTCAATAAGCGAGGCCTGGTTAGCTTTTCCCTCCTCTGGTTTGCATGTCTATCAAGCAAAATTAAAGGAGATACAGGAAGGAGTATTATGGTCTAATAACTGTGCCAAGCTGTTACTTCTCTCAGCTCATGAGTATAACCAAAGTGCTTCAGAAACTGCAAGCAGAGCCTGTGCGAAGTTGCCAGGCTTTGCTCCATATTTGCATGTGGTGGTCGAGGCTGGGACTCCCCCCGGCCCCACCTCCATGATGTATATCTGCTTTTATTGACATTCTCTTCCTTTTGTGACTTGGTCTGCAAAAAAAAAAAAAAAAGGAGGGGAAAAAAAAAAGTAAATAGCAGCCAGTGCTTTAAAACAATTCTCTGTGGGCTAAGGCTTTAGCAGAGGTGCTCTGTGACTTACCATTTCCAAGTGTGAACGTTTCCAGCCTGAAACATTGCAACTTTATCACAGCAGCAGCCATTGTCCCTGCCTGCCCCAGCACTGTCCCCCTCCTGGAACCTGTGCCTGGGACCCACTGGGACAGGGATGGAGGCTGGGTTCTGCAGGTGGTTGTGTCCTCTTTTTCATGCTGTCCACCCTCCAAGCCCTTGTTTGCTTTCAGGCTATCAGCAATCTCCTGGCTGCTGTGCAGGCAAGAGATGAAATGACTCATCCCAGTGCTCGGCCGTGCACTCGGGGCTTGGTCTGGTGTCCCTAGGTTCAGAGGACGCCTTGTTGCTGTATGAAAACACAATGCTCCCAGTCACCCGAGTATCAGTAAATTAAAGCAAGAGAGGGCAAAAAAGTTATCTCCTAATTCTCATGAATACGAGAACAAATTGGCCTGCTCTGTGCATCCTGCCTGGTAAAAATGCATGGCTGCCAGGGCAGAAGGTGGGAACATGGGAAGCCTTTCTTGGTCAAACTGTGCTGTTTTTTTTGGGGGGGGGGTTGGGGGGAGAAAACAGTGGGGTGAGATAAATACTTCTCTAAGCTGGATACAGATGTGAATGCTGCTTGAGCTTCAATTATGTTTGGATGGTTAATGTAAAGAACTACTTTCATTTTATTTCTCCTTGTCCATATCCTTGTACCAACTGTGTTATGCAAACCCTTGCTCTCTGTTATTCAGGCCACTGAGTTTCTGTGCAATATGTAGGGAGATCATCTGGAAGCAGTTTTGCTCTCCAGGTAGCTGACACCCACTGCCATCAATAGGAGCTGTGGCTTTAGCACTGGTCTCACTGGGCTGCGGCTGCTGTTTGTAACACAGGGATGAGAAGTGCTTCCCTGTCTGGCTGCTGCCCTGCGTTGCTGCTGACCCTCTGTGTCTGCTGCAGGAGGAACGAAAGCAACAATACAGCCCTTGAAAGTGTGATGCCCTTCTAGGGGGGAGGCCCTGCAGGGGTGTTACTCTGTGCTGGAGAGTAGTTCTCTTACCTGCAGAGCTGAACCTGGCTCTGAGGTCCCAGTCTGAAGCTCATTCAGGTCTTGGGAAGGGCTCCCGATGGCCTCAGGGGCTCTGGGTGATGCTGTGGGGTGGGGAGCAGCCAAACCAAACAGGTTAGATCCCAAACTCAGTGTGTAGATGTCTTAACTCCTTTTATAAGCTATGGTCATTCTGGACTAAATGTATGTGTTTTTTTTTAATCTAGATATTTATATGCACTCCTTCCATTCTAACTTCTGTCTCTTATCATCCTGTATTATTCACTTTGCTGCTAATTTACCTGGGAATGCCAGCTTGGTGGCTTTGGTTGTCTCTCGTGGCTCAGGATTGCAAATAAACCAACCCTGAGCAGATGGATCAGAGTTCTGGTAGTGCTCGAGCTTCTCATTTTCCACTTCCTCCAGTAATTTTATTTCCCCTGTGTACAGACAGACAATTGGAGATTGGTGTTAGAGGCACAAATTAAAAATACATCAGCCAATGTAAGAACGACACACTGACATTCGTCAAATGCAATGTATTATCACTCAGGTATTATTTGTTACTAGGTTAATCAGACTGTATTTAAATTAATAGGGCACAGGCAAATAAAGCTAATTTTACCTCACTTTTTGGTTTAAAAAAAAGAAAATAATGAAGAAAAAAAAACTGTCTGATTTTTAAGGATCATATATATTTATTTTGTGAGGGTTCATCTGATTCAGTCCTAAGGCTTCTCAGGTGAGCTCTCAACACATCCTGAAGTGTTGTCAGTGGGCTTTACTCCCATTTGAGATGCAAAGCACACGTTAAAAATAGCTTCAAGCCTGGATGAACCAGGTTTTGGCAGGGGTTGAGGATGGGGGAGAAGGGAAGAGTTCATGTTTGGGTGTAATGTTTAAGCACTGACTAGCAAAAAGCATCTAGCTTTAGACCTGAATGCTGCAAACACTTTACTATGTCAAAGTCTTTACAGATTTTCTTCCTTGAGGTGAGGTTATATCCTTTATAGCAATATTTGGTAGTTGCTTTAAATTATTAAAGGTATTTCATAGGATTGTAGCTCTTTGAGCATAGTTTGCAAAGAGGCCCCTGCCTGTATTCTTAAGGTAGGTTAATGATGACTTTCCTAGTGCAATGTGTCCAGGACACGGAGGTTAATAAAACCCGTAGCTCTTCTTCATGACTATCATGGGATGTTTAATGTTCAGGAGTGTGCAAGACCTCAGCTTAATGTTCCATATGAAGAATAGTGCTGCCAAGCACTCATCATCCCCAGTGCCAGTGCAGGGAAGAGTTCAGTACCTCTGAACACATCCGTCTGCCTTCATGCTGGAGGGACAAGGGGATGCAATGGCCACCAGACCTCCTGGCCGATGGTCCTGACCTCTGCCAACGCCTATGCTGAGGAGTGTTGTGCTCAAGAAGCAAATCCCTATGCAGTGTGGCTGATGATTCACTCCAGGCTGGCCTGATGAAAGTGTTTATTTGATACAATCTCTTTATTTTCCTCCTCGCATGCCGCCCCCATCCAAGAAAGGGAAGGAATGTTTTTTTGGGGGGGGGGTGAGGAATAATGAAAGACTCATATGGGAGATCAGGGTCTGCCCTGGTGAAAGCTCTCTGAAACAAAGACAGAAAGGAGGTGGGTGTATGGGGAGTTCATTTCTCCCTTCCTCTTTCCTCTCTCTCCCCAAAGAGCTTGAGACTTTAAAATAGTCCGGCATTGTTCTGGGACTTAGTGGGCTTTTCTAGCTGTGAACATTGCACCAAATACCACAGCAATGACAGTACAGCTCTGTCTGTATTCTCTCTGTGCGCTGGCTGGACAGGGATTTTTCATTTCATGCATCATTTACAGCCTTCTGCATTGATCTACAAAGTCAGTGCGTATTGCTAACACAAAGGAAAAGAAGAAAGGGAAGAGAGAGGCCTGAATGACAAAGTTCAGATCTGAAATCAAGCCTCGGCTCAAACTTCCCCAATGCATTGGTTGTGCCTTATGGCCTCTCTCCTGATATAAGAAGGACAGTTTAAATCTTAAAGATCAGACAGATTTGAGAAAAGTTCTCAAGTCTCCTCAACTTCAGAAGAACTTGAATCTGGGTTGTACTGTAACAAGGAAAGGTCCCAGCCCTGGACTGGGGTTTATCACTGCAGAGTGGTCACTGGACATCCGTCTGCTGGGAAATGGTTGCATTTGGCAATATTGGTGCCTGCTTTTCCCATAAGCTAAGACAATAGGGTATTTCAGGGTACCATCAGGCTTTTTTGCTAATTCAGGCTGTCTCCTGACCCTTCTCGATAGATAGCTCCATAAGCAGGTATCCTGCACTTCAACGCTTGAGCAACATACTCTTTCCAAAGCAGCACTTCTGCACCCTATTGCAGCAGGAAAGAGAGATACAAACGGAGGATGGAAGTAGGAGAGAGAGCACAAAGACTAGGTGATATGCTTAGGGGTGTCGGGATGGAGTGGCCATGCTTACAGGGGGAAGGGATGATTAAGAATTCCACGTGTTTCATTCTGCTTACAGTGGAGCCTGCTTTTCTTAAAAAAAGAACCTGTCTTTTTAAATAAAACTGGGGAGAGGAGGAAAATCTGGTTTGCTTATCCTGTCTGGGGCCTTTTATAGGAGAGGAAGCCCAGGCTCCAGGACAAAAGCTGCATTTTTTCACTTATTTTCCAGGTGTATTTCATGTCAAAATTTGCCAAATTTCTTTGTCTACCAGCACAGACTTTTTTCTAATTTTTTTAAGATGAAAAGGTAGCATTTTGTGTTTTGTTTTTTTTTTTTAAAGCCCTGTCTAGGCATGTTTCATACACATGCAATTTTGGTTTATCACTGTAACAAGCAACCTAATCTCCTCCATCTGCTTTAATGAACTACTAGTGTAATCTTGTCATTTTGGTTCGCAGTACCTTGCCGTTCAGCGAAGTCTCATTTCCCGTGCCAATCGCCAAAGGCCATTAGTCAGCAACAAAGCTGGCTCACAAAAACCAACCCCAACTGAGAGCAACGAGGTAAAATGTTTGTCTGGAGCTGTTCCTCCAGCAGCCAGGCCAGTCTGTCAGCCTGTCCGGCTGAGCTGCTGTGCTTGTGCTGCCAGGTGCTGTGCACCGAGCTGGGGCTGAGCACCCATGAAGGACCAAAACGTCCCCTGGGTTGCAGGTGGCTCCTTCAGCTCCCAGCACAACGCCTCCGCCTGGGCTACGTTTTTGGTTTTCCCCTGGGACCTGTAAGCAAGTGCCAGCTGTAAGCCATCCAAACCTCCATGAAATGGCTGTCCCCACCTACACTGTTCCTCTTTCCCAGCGGCAGGTATTGGGCAATGCTTGCTCCATGGGTTATATATAGAAACATGGAGGAGCACAAGGTGCTTTAGAAACTGGCTCGAATGTCCTTTAAAGGCAAATCCCAAAATCTCTACGAGGAAGCCATACGTGTTGTTGGGGTAATGACTTGATGATCCAGAAAATCCTCTTGGCCTGTGTCTTGTACTGTGGTAGTGGCACGCCAACACCTGCTGTGTGGGCCCAAAGGCAATCATGAGGGTGGAGGGATGCTGGAAGGTGGTTCTAGAGCAGCTTGGGAACAGAAGGGTATGTTGGTGCTCTATGTGAGATGGTCACTCTGGTCCTGAGTTCTGCTCTTGGCATCTGCAATGTCTTTGTATGCAGTGGGGGCTGCCTGTAGTGCTCCCCTGCCCACACGGCTGGTGACGTGCCACCACCTAGGAGAGCACTGAGCTGTGTGTGAGGGTGGTCATGTGCTGTCCAGAGTGTCCCTTCGGCTGCCCTGGCCAGAGCAATAAAAGTGCATGCATAGAGTGCTGTTGAGTCGCCTCAGAGATGACCATCAGCCTTCTGGTTCAGCAGAGACAATGTTACAGGCAAGCATTCATCCCTGCTTTATCTTGATAACAAACTGCATTTCCTTCTAACCAGGATATACTGGGCCTCGCTGGGGGTGTTATGCTTTTTGAGTATCAGAAATATCCCATGTAGGTACTTCTAGATCACGATGAAATTGCCTCCTAACCTTTGAGCTAAATGGCTGGGACTAGGCTTTCTGGTCTTCAGTTCAATTTTTGGGCTCTTTGTTTAGGGTGTCTATGAAAGGTAGCTTGTGCCAGATGTAATTGGTGTTTAATGTTGTGGTCATAACAGTGGATGAGAACAATCCCATAGTCCTTATTGCCTTCCCAGATTGCTATTGGTTACAATCATTTCAGAGCCAATATCAGGTTATGTCAATCATTACTGCAGGAAATAGGCCCTTGACACAGAGGAATCCCATTCAATACCTTCCTATATCATGATTGATTTCAAGACTTAGTATAAAAATGTATCAGAAGGTTCAGAAGATCCACCAGACCTCATATATTCTGTTCTCACTTCCTTCCAATCTGATGAAGATAAACTTTCTGGCGTTCACCTCTTCCTTCATGTGCCTTGAGTGTTTCCACTTGTGGTACAACTGTAATTATTTCTTCCATTTGCCACTACTTTGAATACAATCTCAGTCCGGGTGAGTGAGTATTCAACTGAACATTACAAGGTTTAGTAGATCTGGAATCTCAAATTAAGCTGCCTCAGAATCATTACCCTGGGGACCTTTTCAGACTGGAAATTTTCTTGTCTGCTTTGCTGAGTGATGCAAGGCCAGAAGTGATTTAGGGGCTGTCTCACTCTCAAGCCTAATCTCATCAGTGTAAGTCATCTTTCTAAAATACCTGTGTAGTGAGGTGCCTAAAAGTCTCCTTGAAAGGGTTGCAAGATGGAGATGAAAGGATTTATGACCTGGGAGACCAGAGCAGGAGTCAAAATGGGGCTACTGGGAGCTATGGCAGGCTTTGGAGCTGGGCAGGGTAGGTGGTTCTTCAGTGTTTTTTTCTTTTTTTAATAAAGTGTCTTACTAATAGTGATATTAACAATAATTAATTATAAAACTTGATAATTAAGATCGGCACTCGTTCCTCTGAGCAGCCATCAGCTTCTTGCAACCCACTGAGATTTCCTCTCTTCTTGCTCAGTATCTGTCTCCTCTTGAATTACTCAGCCCTTTATGTATCCTGGGTGAAAAGGGAATGCTTACAGGTATGTTGAGCCAGTGTTTGTATCTTCAGATATCAAAATTAACTCCCAGTTAAAAACACTGTGCTCTTTAGATATATTGCTCTGGCTTTTTTCTTTTTTTTTTAAACTGGTGTTTCCACCTCCACTGGTGACATAGACATGTCACCATGAAAAACTAGTAAGAAAGCACAGTTCTTATCTTCTGTAATCTAATAAGCCATCAGTGTGCAAAAAAAGGAGGTCAGCCAAATGCGGCTCCTTTCAGTTTAAAATTCTGAAAATGACTCACTCCTTATTTAGTCTTATAATGAGTTCCCACCCACTCAGGGCAAGCTTCTAATTTCAGTTGCTCTGGAGTAAATCCAGAAAGCTTCCACTGAAGTGGATGAAGCTCTTGTCAATTGACATAGCTGCAGACGAGATTGGATCCGGCCTCGGACATTCACTGCTGACTGTGGTTGGGCAGAGCCTCCTGCTCCAGGACAAGAGGTTGTTTTCTGTGCAGACCAAATGGGACAGTGAGCTCAGGCATGCATCGCCACTCCTGAGTGTGGGGTATAAAGTTTCTGAGAACACCGGTGGTGTCAAAGTAGCATCACTTTGTGTCCCCCTACGTATTCCACTACCAGTCCATTTAGTTCTTGACATATTTTTTCTATCAAGACCTACATTCCTCATAAGAGAAAAGTGCCAACTGCTTTCAAGGGTGAGCATGAGCACCACAGCTTCTCAAAGATTTCCAGTTCAATGTCATTTACAGAAACATGTCAACGGTTAGACAGAAAGTTATTCATAAAGTAGTTCAGACCCTTCTAACCTTGCTTTCCTGCTAAGCGAAATAAAATTTAGGATGTGTTTTTTCAAACTTTTTTTATGACAACCCTCTCTGTTCCTCTGTCTTACTTTCCTGCCTTCCCCCCTAGCTCTTCTGGGAAAGAAACCAAGGGTGTGCATTAGGTGCCTGACAGAGCAGTAACACAACTGAAGGTGGGCACTGAAACTTCTTGCATACTTGTGGAGGACTGCTAAGGTGTGGTGGCAGTGACCACCTGGGCCCCTTGAGAAAACTTTGTCCAGAAAGAAGTTCTTGAAGGGCAGTGTAAATAGCTGAAATCTTGAGGCTGCCCAGGTTAATAAAGGTGCTTCCTGACATACAAGAAATTTTTCGTATGAAGGTCATTGACTTGGATTAAGGGACAAAATCTACCCTCAAGGTGATAATAATGTCTGTAGTGAGAGGGTGTTTGAGCTGCTGGAAGGAGATCAGGAGTCATGGCTCTTCTTATCTGAGTACAGACATGTCTAGGGGAAAACACCACAGCAGGACAGAGCAGCAAAACTCCACTGGACAAGGACAGACTTCATCTTGCGCATCTGAAGCTGTGGTAGGAAGGATCACATGGGGAAAGTGCTGCTCTCTGAATCAGAAATTGTCCAAAATGCTCAAGTTAAGCAACCCTATACTTGGAGAGAGCAAAACAAGTTTAAAAATAAAAAGTCTCATACTCAAAGCCTTTCAGAATTGCAGGCGGTCAGGATGTCAGTTTTATATCCACAAGATGACACCTTAAGAAACATGACGTCAGCACGCGGGTTTCAGCAGTGACTCAAAAGGAAGACAGACACCTACTCAGGCAGAACAGCGTTTCCTGGGCTCCTGGCCCACCGCTGGCCATGCCTACCCCAGGAAACATGCCAATACGTGGCTTACACAGGCAGAGCTGCAGGACATGCACCAGTCTCAAATGTCTTATTTAACACTGACTTTTTACCTCCTGGAAAAGCATGGTAGAGGTTGTTTACTTTGATATGGCTTAGATGTCGGGAGCGAGGCAGTCTATAAATGTCCAGGAAGAAGAGCGATCAGGCACTTACAAGCTTAGGCTGTCAAAACCTGCTGTGATTTATTATGATTTAATATAATTCCTAGAAATTACTCTCAATACACGTGTTGTGTAAGTGTTTCACAAGAGGGCTGTTTCTAATCACCTGGCAGGAGCAAGGTTCAGGCTAACATCGGCAAGTTTGACTAAGCAGGACAATTCAAATATTCTACAGGAAGATGCTGTGTTTCTATTTCATTCTGTAGCTCTTCATGGTGACTTTCCTGTTCATTCTTTTTCTTGACTGTAAAACAGATTGGAGACATATCTTAAACACAGAGCCAGCTTGTTAGTAAGACTTTTGTTGCTCGTCTGGTTCCCAGCAGCCTGGGTCTGCCACAGAGCATGCAGAGAGGGACACCAGGCCATGTGCAAAGTTGTGCTGGGAAATGATTTGCTTTGGCAGCCTGAAGGCTCAGCACCCTTCATTTCACATAGGAGAGTGAGATACCTTGATGCTTTGGAGAGTCTAAGCCCCTATGCTTGCTGGTGTTTCTCTGGTGTTTAGTCACTGGAAGACTTCCAAAGCAGCTATGACTTTCAGCGTTCAACATCTTCTTTGGTACAGTGGGAGAATACATACTTATAGCATTGACAGAGACTTTCAGAGGATGTTACTCACTGATGAATCTCTTTTCACGAGTGTTTGTTTCACTAACCTTTTTTTACCTCTTTTCCTCTCCTTTCTGTGAGCGCTGGATCAGTACATTTTTGTTGGGGGGGAGGGTATGGGAGAGTGGAATAAAATGCTGCTATGGCTATGAGAACTACTGCATGTAGCACGAAGTCCTCTAGTTTGATGTTTTACCATAGCATCACTTGAGATATCTTTGTACTACACATGCATATCATAAAATAACGCTTCAAAGCTAAGCAGCAGTCAGTTACCATTGCAGATGTGACCAAAGGTCTTTCAAATCCCATGTTCTCCACTCTATTTGTATGGTACTGAATGTTAAAATACTCTTCTAATAGCTGAGGTTTTTTCTCCAAAACCAACCCTCATTAAATTAACTCCAAGCAAGGTTGCCACAGTATTGATCCCTCTCTAGCTTTACTTGTAACTTGCTTTTGCCGAAATGAACAGAGCACTGGTTTCCTACCGTGTATGAAGACACAGCAGCAGAGGGGTTACTCCAGCATTTTGGGAAAGGCTCAAGACTGCCCGGGAGCTGGGATTCATTGCAAAGGCTGCCTGGTGCCTGATGCCTGTGAGCTGATGCCTGTCCCATCCTCTGTCTGGCTGACAGGGTAGTGGGATGGCTTCTCCTAGAGAAGCACCTTTTTGGGGGCTCAGCCAACAGGACTGCTGCAGGAGACTGAATGAGTACAGATCTCAAGGGCCTGAGCTGAGATACTTTAATTCTTTCTTAACTGGTTATAATTAGATATGGACCAGGGTGGAAATTCTCACCATCTGTTTTGAAACTTGCATCACTAGAAAGGAAACCCTGCTCTGAGGTGTACCTTATCACTAATTGCTGATGAGTTTTCACCTTTAGAGCATTCACCCACAATCCTATTGAGGAGTCTTCCTCTGCTCTTATTTAGCTCTCATTCCTTTAGCTTTGTGCAAGCAGCGTACAAACAAAACTGGAAGCTCTGGCTGGTTTCCTGGAGGCTTTGTTGAAGTGCTGCTGTCATGCTGCCAGCTGCAACCTGTCCCAGGGGCTGCAGCCTACTGCCAGCGCNATATATATATTTTTTTTAAATTAAAACTTTCCACATAGTTGGTCTCTTGGCAAATAATGATCTAAAATGGCATGCCTGCATTCCAAATCCAACTGTTAATTGGTCAATTGACCTCTAGCTGACTGGCATATTGCTCTGATCATCTGAAAGCCTTTTGGCATGAATTGCAAGGCTCAGGTTAGTTGCTTATACTTGTACAATGTGGTTGCAAAATGTCATTGCTCTGAATCATCAGGGCCAGTGCCAAGCCTGCCAGTGGCAGTGGGAGGGCTCCCTTAAAGCTCCTGAGCCCCAGCTGGTGCCCTGAGCGCATTGCACCGGCAGCGTGAGATGTTAAGGGGGCTGCGCTGGCCAGGCTGGTTCAGGTTTGGGCTGCCACCAGCAAGCAGACGCTCATTGGTGACGGAAAACATGGCCCTGGTGCCCACTCCGATCTTGATAAAGGGCTCGCAGCTCTGTTCAGATTTTAATACAAAACAAGGGCAATTAATTTCTATGCCCTTATCTTATCTCACTGATCTTACAAGCCGTTTCAAAGTTTGGTTTCTCGTTTCCCGTTCCTGAACGCAGGCTGTAATGCAGTTATAGTTCAGAAGTCTATAATTCAAACTTCAAGACCGACTGCGCTTCCCATGCAGGTCTTTTCATAATTGGTTTTTGGACCGGTCTGTTCTGTGATGTAATTGTTAGCAGTTGTAAAAAGATAACTCACATTTTTAAAAGCCTAACGCTTGCTCTGTGCAGATAAAAACTGTGACAAATTATGTTCCAAAAAATCATAAAAGTAGAGAGACATGTTAATAACCAAAGGTGAAGTTTCACTTGGAGGTCAGCAGGAGCTATTAAAGTGGTCAGTAATTCCAGGGTTTGCCAGTAGCGATTTGACCATATCACTTATCTGCTCTGGTCCATGCTTAAGCATCTCCCTCAGTGAAAAAATAATCCACTGAGAGTAATACAGGAGGTCAGAGGTAACTATGGAGAAAAAGCAATATTGTCAAAATAAACCAGGCTTTCAAGTACAGACATTCAAATTCCCAGTCCATTAAAATGTTTCAAGTTTGACAATTTTACCATACTACTTGGACATGTTATTTAAAATATTACTTTTCATTATGTTCAGCTTAATAAAACAGCGGATCAGGTTAAAAAGGGTATAAGCTAAGGAATGGCATTTCATGTTGTCGTGTGAACATCTGGTGATAAAAGGCAATTTTTAGTTCCAGAATTTCAGAGACACTATTTGGAGCCAAATAATAAACATGGATACAATGCAAATTTTATGAAGCAGGAGCTGGAATTGCCAAGCATCGCCACTGTCAGCAGGCTAGGGAATCCCTCCCTCGCTCCCTCCTTCCACGTCAGCATGCTTGCTGGGTAGCAGAGAAAAGCAAAGAAGCATCCAGATGTATTTCTGTTAGAACTGAAATCCACCTTCAGGTGATAAGTAAATTCATGATCTTACCAATTTTTGCATGAGGGTTTCTGCCAGCATCAAAAGCAGCAGAAGAATCTATGCTGGTGTATAATGCTGCAAGAGCATCACTGCTAGGCTGGGATATAGGAAAGATGTGTTTAGCTCCTGGCTGCATCGCTGGTACCCTCTGCAAGGTTAGGTTGTTGCTTGAAGGCATGGACCTAAGACTTGGGGAAATACTGTGGGAGAGGTGATATTTCTTCTCCTCTGGCTGACTGGGCTGCTCAGGCTGCAAACAGTGGGGTGCAGGTGGGCTTGCACTGTGTTCTTACAGGACCCAGGGTAACACAGTTGGCATTTCCTGACCTTTGTTGTTTTGCTATACTCTTAACATTACCTACATTATTTTAAAATGACCTCTTCTAATTATGCATTTAGTTGAATTATTTTGAGCAAGCTTCTCCCATCAACATTTGGACATGAAATAGTCACTGTGCAAGCTTTGTTATCTGTCTGTACAGAATGATGTATTTGTTTACCTGTGTTCTGCATGTCTTACAGGGTGTATGCTCCAGTATATTTTGATGTATTTTGTGAACTATATTTCAGAACACCTTTTTGTTCAAAAGAAACTTCCTGTGTTTAAATGATGCTTTGATAATTCTTAAAGAGCAAGTATTCACAAGCATTTCTATAATACATATTTCTTTATCTAAAAGCTTGGAATGAGTTTGATAAATATGGATTATAGCAGGATAATTTACATGTTCAAAATGTTCTCTCATTTACGTGTGAGACTGCAATGTATCTCTGCTACATTTTTCTTGTGTTCAATGTATTTATTTTAAAAAAATCACAAAAGTTTACAAAGCTTAATTATAGCCCGACAAGAAAACATGAAGTGAGGCATGTAATGAGAATATCCTGTTTATTTCCATGCCATTTCAAATGCTCTCACTTTCTAATACTTGAGGCAATTCAATAACGTTATTGATTCACACCTGTTCTGTAACATCGCTTTTGCAATGAGATACAGCAAGTGAAACCATGCATCTGTATACACCTGAAACTTGTAGCAATTTGAAATTGGACCTGTCTAGTGTTTCAACAGGTGTTACTCAGGTGCTATCAGTTAGACATTTAGGTATGTGGTATAATGAATTCTGTATTCATTATATATATACTGAATTGTGCATATCATATAAAATATATGTATGTTGTAGGCTGTGTGCCATACATGGTGCGTAGCAGGTATGAATGCACATGAAAAATTCCCTGGGCTACAGAGTACAACTTTGCTACGTTTTGAGCTATTTTGAGCTTTTCCAAATTTGTGATTAGGGGGTGGGGATAAAAATGCTATAGCACAGTGGAGAGGGAAAAATATTATTTCTTCACCAGCTCTTTATTTGAGGGATCCATTTGTCTTTGTGGAGAAGATGCAAGAGATCCACTTCCCATTAGGGAAGTGAAAAAAATGAGACCAGGTGAGACCAGCCTGTGGACCAGACCTGCTGTAATGAAAAAGGAGAAAGGAAGCCCCTGTATTGCAAAAACACAAATGAGGGGCCCTAAACTGAACCTTAGGACTAATACCCAAGTTTTCAGATGATTATTCTTCAGCTGATATTTAAGCTATCCAAACTGCACTCCGAATCTGAAAAAGAGAATCTGCAACCTCACCAGAACAGGCTTTCTCTTTTAGAGGTTTCTGGGAAAACCAAAAAGAGCAGCCCCTTGACACTGTTTTGCCTCTTAGATTGTAACACAGCCAAAAATCAAACTACAAGAGGCCCTTCCATCTACTCAGAAGGGCTTGAAACTGCTTGGGACTGCAGTGGGGAAGAACTTAGGGAAATGTTTCTTCCCAAAGGGGTTCAACAGCCTTGCACCCGAATTTACAGTCAAAGCAATATACTTTAAAAGAAAAAAAAAAAAAAAAACCCGCAAGAATAACAAGTGCAGCTAGAGAACAGAGTTTAATTTTCCCTGATTTGTTCACTTATTCCTTTCTTTTTGTTTTTCCTATCCTGAATTTCTTTGTTTCTCTGCCCCTTTGCAAGGGCTACTTAGATGCAGGATTCGCAACACCCACTGGTGGCAGCAATGGCAGTTTTATGGCTTCTCTTAGCTAACCATTATCAGGCAGCTCCGCACACTGAGTGGAAGGCACAATATTGCTTTAACACCCCTCTGATTTCCTTCCTCCCAGGGGGCAAATGCTCTGCAGAGAAACCTACACACTGCTGACCACAATTGCTGTAATTTGTTAGTCTAATGGGAAAAAGTACACAGCCTTTCAAAACTGGAAGTATGAAATAATAGTGTGATACTTTATATAAATGGTGCTTGTGCTTCGAAGTGCCTCTGATTCAGTTGAGCTCTTCCCTTGGAGAGCATTGATAACCTGGATTAACTCTCCCTGGTAAGAAAACCATTTGTTAATGAATTATACATCTGCAGTTAGTTGTTGTTGCCTTATATATATAAACCCTATATATATACAGATATATATACACCTTTTGTAGGAAAAGGAGTGTTTTATGAGAATCATTTAGCAGTTAAATATGAGCTGCTTTAGAAATAAGTACCTGAGCATCAGCAATTCTTGGACTCCAACTGTCTGAATATAGGGAAAGTTTAGGTTTTGCATCATTTACCCTCTAGGGAAGCTGTGCTGTAAGCCTGTATGGCAGCAAGTGACACTGGTGGCTCCGTTCTGGTGTAGGTTTTCGTGGCGTGATGGGTCGCAGAGCCAGGAGGGACTCAGCAGCGTCGTAAACCACTGTAATGCTGGAGCTCAGTATTTGTAGGTGTCCAAACCTCACCTGTGTTTCTAAAATAAGTATTTAGGTTCCCAAGGCCAGAGGCTGACACTCTGCAGGTTTCCTGTGAACTGCTGGGGAGGAGCAAGCCCTTTAGATGCTTTCATGACTATGCACCCCTGAGTCATGTAGAAATAGGCTCGCAACACCTAGTCCCTATGCTGTAGATGTGATCTGTGTAATTAATTTTCTTTTTTGTCAGCTACTTTCGTGCAATTTTCCCTGTGGTTGGTGCTTCTAGCACCTCCCTGCCCAGGGCAGCACGCTGGTATCCCGGCCAGGGGAAGCCCCATGGCTACCTGTGAAGCCATGCTCAAACTTTGATCTCCCCAACTCTTTGGGTTAGTTAGGGAGTTCATTGAGTTGCACGGAGGGATCCCTGAAGACATCTGTGATTTGCTGATGCAGTATTTGGTGGACTTTTCTCTAGGTCTTCCTGATTGTTATCAGGATGAGTTAAGGTAGAATAACTGCTGTAATTATGAACAGCAAACTTAGAGAGCCTTCTTCTGCAGCTAGCTTTGATACAGACCCCAGGGATGGGACCACATCCCACTGCAGCACCTGGCATTGGTAACTTCATTCAGGCTTCTGGCACACAAAATAGACACTGTGTGTCTATTTTGTGGGCTGAACATAGTGCCCAGGACAAACAACTGCCTAGCTGTAACTCACCTCCATGTACTCACAACAGAAGGTGTGACGAAGCTTGGACTTGCATGCTCTTGGGGTTAGTAGTATATTTAACGTAGCATTAGTCGTATACCAATCGTTCCCCCCCCCAAATTGATGTAAATTGTGAATGTGCTCCAAATACTCTTAAAGTTTTCTTTTCAGATGTAATTCCTTAGCATCCTCTACATAATAGCTTTTCCCATGAAAACAACCCAATTGATTTCTTTGAGCCAAGGCTCTCATTTGTGGCAGCAGTGTATGTGGTGGGGACCAGGATGCTCAGAAGTGAGATGCTGGCACTGTCTCTCCCCACACACCCTGCCTGCCAGCTGACTGCAGGTAGCATTGCAGTTCAAAGGCATTGCTGTAGAGGGCTTTCACAACACACCGGACAGGGATGCTGCGGTGGGGGTGGCAAGGCACTGGGAGCCAGAAGGCCCAGCTGAAATTCAAAAAAAAAGTGTATATATAGGCATCAATCTTTCCCTATAGCTGATCAATATTAATAACAAAGCTGAATGGCTGAACAGGATATATGTTTTATTATGAGAGGGAAAATGAGAGAAATAAAATCTGAGACAAAATACCTCTGCCGCTAATCAGACAATAACATCTAAACTTCAATAGCTGCTGAATGATTGCACGGCTGTTGCAGCTGCCTGCAGTTGTTCAAACAAGACTCGAGTTTGCATGTCATGAGTTATTGGGAAACTCTCTCTGCCATTATACGCTTTATGGAAGATGTACTTGAGGTCTAAAATGAGCAGTGGAATCTGAGGAACTAGGAAACGATGTTGCAGAAGATGCCTGAAAGATAGATTATATGGTTCCATATGATATTTGATGCCTTAACTGGAAAATGTCTAACTGAGCCAAATATGAATTAGGAGAGCAAGTTTCAAGCTCTTTGCAAGTTTCTAAGCTTAGTGCAGGTTCAGGTGTTTCAAAGTTCAAACACAGCTTATCCACTTTGTGCTTGAATAACAAGCTGAACTGGAAAGATATCTCCTCTGAGGCAGGAGTCTGTCCTGCTTTGGCTGGAGGCTTTTCACAGGCTAGGCCAGAAAGGACACAGAAGGAATCTTTCAGTGGTTCCTGCTAGAAACATATTCATTTCCCAAGTCTCTGTAGAGGACTGGTCAAAGGAGTGTCGGGAGGGGGGGAAGCCTTCTTGCAGCTTCAAGGCCATAAACCTCAGCAGAGAAACTAAATGAGGGGGGAAAAAAAAAAAGTAAAAAAATCAGATGATCCACTTCTTAGAAATCCTTGTCACTAGGACATCTTGTTTCCAGCTCTTCTCTCTCAAGAGTTCATTTCTCCCAAATGATATTTACCCAGAGTAACCTCCAAATCAGAAATGCACTTATCGCTGCTTTATATCAGCCTTAAGGATTAGGAATATGGATCTGTTTTCCAGACTGACCGTCTGACTGACTGACCTGCACTTGCACACTCACCAAGCAGCGCGTGATTCAACTCTCGTCAAAACCACAATTAGTCAAAACCTTTTACAGGAAATATAAGCCCAATAAGGAGGGATAAAATTGGAAATCATGTGATCCATACATAAGCTGTGTGTAGCATGAAGGTACAGGAATTTTTTCTGCTGCTACTTGCTAGCTACACTTAGGTCAAAGATGAGAGCAACCAACAGATTGATGTTTTTTATGGCATTTTTCATCTTCAGAACAGTTTCAACCATTAAAAATAAGTCTTCACCCCACACTTAGAGAAAACAGATTATTGTCGGAAATGCATCTGAATGGTCTCTTTGCTCATGGAGTGCTGCAGGAGCAGCCTGGTCCTGTGCCCAGGTGTGGTGCCCCCTGCCCCGGCCCCCTCCTTCAGCAAGGCTGGATCTCCTGATGCCTCCTTGCTAACCCAAGCACATAGGAGCGTTCTTCTGAGCTCCTCCTCCATGTCTGCGTCTTGAAATTCAGACTAGCCTAATGGTTCCCAATCACAGGAATTAACTGCTTACTGGCTATGCACCGTAACGGTTTTACAAGCCTCTCGATTTTCCAGTGTACTTGTACACATGGAGACACGGGGTGGGGGTTACTGCCAATGACCTCAGTGCCCACCACATCTGACAGGAAGCAATACGGTAACCACTCCCCCACACCCCACCCCTTTATCAAGCTTGGAAAT
The DNA here is from genome assembly GCA_013399475.1 of Chauna torquata. Taxonomy (NCBI): domain Eukaryota; kingdom Metazoa; phylum Chordata; class Aves; order Anseriformes; family Anhimidae; genus Chauna; species Chauna torquata. Next base: position 222,556 of record VXAL01001498.1, on the reverse strand, counting down.
TGAGTCCACAGCCCAAAGCAGGTGACTGCATTTAGCACATATGGTGCTGGGATTGGTTGGTTAAGGAGTTGCAAGAGAATCCTGGCACTGGATTTATTTGTCACCAAAATAGTGAAGTGCTGGGAAATACCTATAGATTTTTTTTGTTGTTCTTGTGTATTCAGATCTGGAATTTTCTCAGGTGACAGAATGAAAAAAAAATACTATATAAACTGTGCAGGACTAGTTTTCTCTGTTTTAATATATTCTTATCTAAAATTAGCTCATTTGGATAAGAGATTTTGGATGAGAGGTTTTCAGTGAGTGGTACCAGGGGAAGATTATTGTGGTTCCACTGGCACTGCAGTTCGGGCAGAGACAATAGTCCACAAGGCTGAGGTGAAATGGCAGATCTGTCTGCTTTGTCATGTCTCTGCAACATAGAGTATTAGGCAAGGCATATATGGGATATTTCCTTTTGAACAGTATTCAACTTTTGTTCTCTGCCCTAGTCTACGGAGTGGGCTGAGTCTGGAAGGTACCTCAAGACTCCAGTGTGAACTGAAGTATGTTTCCTATCTTTTTGCGGGTAGAAATTGACTACGCGGTCATGCAAGCAGCTTTTCCAACTCAGTTTGCAGAATTGTTTCAAAGCTGGTTGGAATTTCCTTGAACTTCTGGTAAGGACGTACTGTTTGAGAGCCTTGCTCTGTTCTAAATGGAAGAGTAAAATTGTTTAATTTTAATAGGAGTAGAGTCAGGGTGTTGTTTTTTATTATTATTATTAATATTATTATTTAATCAGTGCTTGATTAATGTATGTGAGTGGACTTGGGATCGAGTTCATAGTTATGTTTGCACAGTTCATCCAAAATTTGCTGGCACTCCTAGTCCCGTGGCTGTCATTGACTAACCTTAATATGAAGCAAGTGGGCGAAGGATCCCATTTTACTTCTCCTAATTGTAATACGTTGCATCTCCTCTCCCTCAAATAGATACTTTGAGGCTTTGCTGCTTAAGTAAAAAATTAATGAAAGCAGCCTTAGCACTCACACGTAACCACATGAAAATGAACAGGGGAGCAAGAGCAATGGAGGAACAGTAATTTCAAGAAAGAGACTGACTTCAGAGCTGAGCTTCAGTATGGCCTGTCTTTATAAGCAATAAAATCATGTTACGTCAACCAAACCAAAACAAAAAAATGGATAACAGATGTCTCTGCCTCTGCTGTGACTTCACATTTCTGCAGTTTGGAGTCTGTCTGTAAATGTGTAGGATTGTGAGTACGTCCTCCTTATATTTACAAAATTAGCATGCTGGATGGCGTGAAATTTATAGCCAGAGTTCCCAGTAAAACCCCTCCACACCAGACTTGCTGCCAGCTATAATGTTTAATCTCGTTATCTCCCATTAGGTTTTCAAGACGCTACTCAGCGCTGCAGGTCACCAGTGTCTGGGCATTTTTCCTACCCTTCTTCCAGTGTGATGTAATCTTTCATAAGACTGGCAGCCCGTGCAATAAAACTGTTTCAGATATCTATTAATATTTTAACATGCTTTTAAGAAAATTTGGCCTTTTGTAATTCTGGTCTCAGAACAGACACATATAATAGTTAATGATACACATTATACTCAGAGCAGCTGCTCTGTAGGAATGTTTCCTTTGTTTCAATTCATATTTTAACATCTATTATTAAAAAATCTTTTGTCAGTTATTTGTTTAGATGCCAGAGTGATTTAATCTGATGACCAAAAGAAAACTAGTCTTTCATTTCCAAAGGAAAGACTGTGATTAAAACCTTGGCTTTGGTTTTGCACTGACACCCACCTCCTGCTGAACCCAGCAGGACCATGAGTGTGTCTCTAAGATCCTCAAGAATATGTTAGCTCCAAATATCGTGCTAGTGACAAAAGGTGACAGGTTTCTATTAACAAGAGAGCTGTTTTCTTTAATCCATTTGTAAAATCTGTATCTACCTGGTCTCTCTTGCACTGCCATGTACATGCCACACACAGGGTTCCCATTTTGGAGCCATCTGCCCTGAGCAGTGTGGAGCAATGCACGTTGTAACTGATGTTATATGGCGAAAGTTATCTTCCACGGTTGAGAAGTTGTAGCCACACAACAGAGAGCATGCAGTATGTTAATAGGAATCTATAAATTAATCTGTATATAACACCTTGCTAACACTTAGATTTTATAGGTATCGTGAGCTGAAAGCTTTACCAGTCATTCATCCTTTTATTGTATTCATTATGGGAATATGACATCTCGATACCAAATATCTGCACGTATAATAAAACACTTCAGTGAATTAACTGGATGATTGGTACAGTATTTCTCATTTCCACTAATCAGAAATATAGGATGTATTACTTCTGATGAATCCTTAGACATTTCCATACAGATAAATTAACTAACTGGCTGTTAATAATGTTCAAGGGATTTAAAATGTTATATTTTCACTCTTTTACGAGGTTGATCTTAGTCTATAAGCATGCATTGGACGTACAGAAAGGGTGAAGGTGTGGCTTTCAGGGAATAAAGACAGTACTTCTGTTGTATATGTAGTAAAATACTGGTCAAATATTTTCACTGTTTATTGCTCAGAGGAGATGAGAATATGAATGTCCTGACTGCTAGAAATCCCAGAAAAGCTGACGACATGAACAGATGTCAAGGCACACTTGGTTAATCACATCTTGTAGGTAGTACCACCATGGTGCGGGTTACATTTGCTGTGAGTCTCTAGGAGATCTCATCCAACCTGCTGTGCGAAGCTGTCTGACATTGTCCCAATGTCCTACATAACGGAGAAAATTGTGGTTCTTCTGATGGCATGCCACCATTAAGGAAACCTTTAGAATTTTGTCAATGCCACGGTATTAATAGCATAAATTTTGACTCAGCAAAATGTGTGGTTAAAGACCTGAACACAAATGCTCTCTCTACTTCATTGAGATCTGGGTATTGCATAAATTCTGCATTGAATAGGATTCCACCAAGCAGGTTCTTGAAATAAAGCCAAAGTTTGAGTATTTTCCTAGATTGAGTCCAGCACATTCTAGATCAATTCAACTTGATGAATGCTTTTTTATTTTCTTGAGCTACCCCAACTGTTTATACTAGTCTCTTGTGCTTTCTTATATGCATCTGTGGTATCACTGCGTACTCTGTCCTAAAGGTAACATGCACTTCTGAGGCAGGTGAAGTAATCACAGCAAGGAGAAATTGCTTATCTTATTGGGGTGAGAAAGCTTTATATTTACCTAAAATTAAATAGAATATCAATATGGATTTAATTCAATGAATGAAACATCATAGCTAAGCTCTCTGAAGTCCTCAAAGGAAGGTGAGGTAAAACTGTCTGTGCATGTGTGTGTATTTCTCACTTGCATGTACATCTATGCACCTACTGCCAATAGTAACACGTGCTTCTAATCTTATCAACTGTTGTGTGCAGGAGCAGTGAGGATAAAAATCATTTGTTCTTCCTGTAGGCTTGTACTTCACTGTATCTTTGTTGCAGCACAGGCCGTGCATGTAAGTGGCCTGATAGGGGAATCAGTCTTTGGTATGTTGTATCTCACTTCTGCCTTTTAGTACGGTTGTCTGTGTGGAAGCTGCAGTGACAGGAGGTATCAATGCTTTTTTTTTAAATTTGAAAACACTAGAAATTATGATTGGTTTAGGTTGCTTCATTAGGAAGAGAAAGACAAGAAATCCAGCTGCATAGGACTGTCAAGTTGGTGTGTAACCTATAAAGAATCAGTAGCCAACATCATCTGCCCTCCTCTGATTGCCTTACAGCCGAGTCACAACTTTATGACGGCCAGTGTCTGCTGACGGTTGGGTAGCCCAGGGAAGCTCAGTCACTTTCAGATCTTTGATTCAAACTTGTAGGGCTGAGTCTCATTTACAAAACAAGGTATGCTACCTGGTTTTCATGTTTATCAAAAAATATTTGATGATAAAACCTGGAGGTACAGTGAAGTGTAGAAAGAGTCAAATAAAAAGATGACATTATTCATTACTATTATTAAATTTTTAAAATATCTCACAATATTGAAATCAATCTTTTGATTTTGGGCGAGGACATTGGGCCTGACTCATATTCTGACCATTTGGGTTTAGCAGTACCTCACACTCCAACACCTACTGAATTTCATTACCATAAACTATATAACTGAATGGGAGATAAACAGTCACCTGCTGTAATCAACCTTTCTCTATCTAGAAGGAAATACCAATACTGGTGGTATGGTGCAGCATACACTTTAAGTAGAAAAAGCGTAGTAGAAGAGGGGAAAAAATTATCAGAGAGAAGTGCTTTTGAGTCTGCCACAGCTGCTGTGGCTTTTATCCCATATCAGACTGACAGATGAGATAAACACCCCACATTTTAGTCAGATTCTATTGTTTCGTCAGAGTTACTTAAATGTATTTACAGTCTCCGAAGCACTTTTTTTATAGTAATGGTAGTGAAGTCCTTCCAGAAGGAATAAAGATGATATAACATTTTTGAGTACCTCTGTCTTACTAATGGAATGACTTACATTACAGGGGATATTGTTCTGCTGAGCTCCACTAAAATACATATTTACTAGTCAATCTAGTCGTCGTTTTGGCAGTCAATGCCATGATATCACAGCACGGTGTCTTCCAGGAGAAAAACAAAGCAAGCGGAAATTCTTTCTCTGGGACTTTTTTTGTCTCCATTGATACTTCTATATTTAAAAGAAACCACATCATTAAATAAGAATGAAGCACCTTTTCTACACAGTACAACGATCCTACCCTTCTTTGGGATTTCGTACAGCGATGGAAAGTAGGGCATGGCAGTTCAGAAGTGGTATACATATTGTTGGGTGCCCTGAGCTACAATTGGCTAAGCCAGGGCTACTCCCCGTGGTGTGGGGACAGGAGAATAATGGAGGGACAAAAAGATGATGAATTTTTTTAATGAATTAGAGAGATCCCTTGGTATGTAGGTGTTTCAAGCAGCATTTGCTATTTTTTATTTATTGTTAACGGAATCACAAGGTTGTTATTCTCTGAGGAATAATGACAGGTGATTGGGAACCACGTACCAGGATTCCAGTTTCCACAAGGGTTTCTGGTCTTTCCCTGCTTTGGGGACCTTATTAATTTTTCCTACTTCAAACAGGGCCAAAAGCTCAAGAGAAAAGTTCTGCCGTTCAGGACGGCAGGAAAAGAAAAGGATAAGACAACTTTGGGTTTTACCATGAGCTGAGAGCACTTCTCAGTGTCTGGCACTCCTGAAACATGTGACCCTCACCCTCAGTCAATGCTTAGACAAAACTCGTGCAGTTGTGGGACAATTCCAAGGGGTATGAGGGGGCAGAGAAGAACTTCAGTTAAAAGTTTTCTTCCTTCTTTATCAGTATTGCATTGAAAAGCAACAAAACAGAAGACAAAACCTCAAACTCACAAAAACAGCTGTGAAAGGCTCTGAAACCACATCCCCACAGCATCTGGTCAGCTGTTGAACTGGGAGATTATCATGCTGCAGATTAAGCAGGGGGCCATTTTGACAACTTGTACCATTCATTTTCACAGTGAGCCACCACAAAGTTAGTTAGCACTGGTGTTCCCATAATGGTGGCACACTGGGAACTTTGAGCATTCAGTGGACCTTCAGTTCATGCCTCTGCTCTGTGTTTCACTGGCCCAGCAGGAGCGTGCAGGGCTGAAACCCAAACCCACCTTCCAGGGGTATTTACCTGCATATGTGCTTCTGTCTTGGAATAAAGGGCTAAAAAGAGGTGTAAAGGCTTGCAGGAAGGGGCTCTGGCTGCAGAGAGGGCAGGCAGGGAGGAGCATGACAGGTTGTATGTTTGCTGTTCCCTCCCCAGCACAGCCCCATGGTGGTTCCAATGGTGTAGTTTGATTTATTTGTGGTTGTTGCTGTGACTGCATTAGCTGCGTAGTTAGCAGTGTGAGTGTCCCTGTCAAGGAACATCCATGACAAAACATTAATAAGGAGGCAGCTTGATAGGAGAGGGGAGTAGCCTGACAGCAGTGCGGGCAAGCACTGTGCACTGAGCACTCAGGCTTGAAAGGGATATGGGGTTCTCTGCAGGGGAACTGGGTGAAGGAAAATCTTAACTTTGGCTTCAGCAAGTCTGATAGGTCTTCAGTGCATCTTTAAATCTCTGGGGCACGGAAGGTCCTGCAGACACTGTACTTTAGGTAACCAGCTCTGTATGAGGCGTACTTGGACTTCATCCACCACATTTGGTGAGCCTTCACATGACAGCACCTGGTGTTGGCCAGGAGCAGGAAGGGATAGCTCTTTGGGGGATAACAGGGAGTATTTCAGGAATTTATATGGAGCCATACAATGCAATTACCTAATTTGTTCTTGGTAAATTCCTAAAAGAATAAATATCTTTATTCAATAAAAAGTGAATGTTTTCCAGCACGTGAAATGCTCTTATTTTGTACTTGTGTAACCTGTAATTCATTTTGTCAGCTAGCTTAAGGTTCTGCCAGCTGTGAAAAAAGCTATTGCTCGTACCTGCCGTTCGGTGTTGGTGAAATGATCTTTGTAGATGAAGCATGTGAATATCAGTTTGTTACATTTATAAAGAGCTTTAGGGTACTTTGGTATGAAAGGTCCCATAGTAGTGAGAGATATTGTTACTATAAAAACATTTTATCCTATTTTACTATGATGGTTTATTGAGTTTTAAAGCACTTTGCAAGGCAAGCATATATATTAACAGCAGCCACAGAACCAGATGGGAATAACTGCACATTTTCAAATGAACTTCCTGGGCCAAATTCTGCTCCCAGTTCTATGTGTTGGAAACTTGGAGTAAGTGTGTTCAAATTAGTGCCAAATCCTCTGTCTTTCATAAATTACATTACTGTATTCTGAATGAAATCATGCCTGGTTTCACATCAGGGTAAGAGAGAAGTAGATGTTGGACCTCAAAGTTAATTTGAAAATGGTTTTGTCCTTCTCCAGTGTTGCTGCAAGCATACGCCTAAAACCTAGTTTGCCGTGCCATAGAAGAGCTACCAGAATAAGAGAAGAGATTTTAGTTTCAAAAGTGGGAGTGGGAATGTGCCAGAGGGAATTTGGCATCTACTGAAAGTTGTGTTAGTGTGGTGTTTGGATACTGCAGATAGCACAGAGAACCAGTAGCAAGGGTTCCTGTATCACTGACTCAATCTTGTCCACTGTCACTGGTGAAAAAGAGAATGACAAGCATATGGTACATTGTGGTACCCTTGTTCTGTAGGGGGATATTCATAAATGAGCTGATGTGAATTTTACATGTATTTTTACCATTACAAACTGATTTAAAGAGACAAATTGGTGCTCTTTCATGTCTAGCCAAAAGTCTATACATGGATTTCCGGACGTGCTGGAAAAATCCTCCATGTGAAGATTTCTTTCATCCTTACAAAAATACATAGATCAGTTTTGTAAAGGCAAGAAAGGGACATCATGCACGATAAAGGCCAGCCTTTAATTTAATAATGTCATCTTTCTACATTTCTACATAAAACTTATGCAAATCTTAGCAATTTTTTTCCTGTTGTACATTTGCACCACTTTGTTACTACTTTTAGCTAAAATAATACATTAAAAGAAGACTATTAATGATATAGTGCTGGGGAAATATATCTCAATGTAATGTTGAGGAAATCCATTGTACATGGAAAAAAGGAATTGACCTCTTGACAGAAAAATAAGTTAAAAAGAAAGCCCAAAATCAGAGTGTTAATGAATAACTTAAGTTACAATTTCTCCTCCCCCACTTTGATGGCTCTTTATCTTTTCACACCCATTCACAAATCAGAGTAAAATGAATAGAAGTTATTCTCAGCCAGGCCTATAGGTGATATATATTGAGCTTGTGGCAATGTGTATTAAAAACAAACAAACTTCGGTATACTATAAAAACACCACCCTTACAAAAAGGTGACATAGGCCTTTAAAAATAGCTATTCCTATCCATTGTGCAAAGACACTGACAAAGATTGACAGCTTTTAGAAAGGTGTAATGTTCCCAAGCCAACTGCTAGCACAGCTCAACAAGATAAAGATCAGTAATTCGATCCAGAGGAGAAGGCTAAATGTTAGAGGTTAAGCTTCTATGTTCCTACTACTAATCAAGCTTCAACACCTTATTTTAGCATCATCAGACCTCAAAAAGGAAACTGTGAATTATTAAGCTGCAGCATCCTGGTACACATTGATGCTCTTCTGAGGAGCTGTGGCTTAAAACATGCTGGCTCTTGTCTTAATTGACATGTGCTGTATCTCTCTGACTGGGTCCTGATGCACTGTTTCTTCTTTCTTTTGCTTGGATACTGGTAATTTAAGGTTAAACTACTTTTAAGGTGCAGTATGCTGCTCTAATGAGGAGTTAATGGAGTGGAACAGTGATCGTTTGTACAAACTATACCGGACAGACACCTGCTGCATATCAAAATCTAGATACCACGGATCCTGACATTGCATCTACTTTTGTCCCAGGTCTCCATCAGCAAATTTTTTAACCTGCTTTCCTAATGAAATTTTTATCTGGTGGCTGCATTCTTGCATTCTCCATCAGCCCTCTTCTTCCCCAACACCTCTTAAAGCCCCTGATGAATTTCAGCCAGACCTGACTGATGGTAAAATCCTACAAGCGGAAATTGGGATGAGGAACAAGATCCTCAGCAGTGACATCTTCTGTTTGCCAGCAGAAGCAGCCAGCATATGTGTGCAGGAGGGATGTTGGCAGACCAGGGGCTTCTGTGGCTCAGTGCCTCTGAAGAAACTTTTCCTTCCTCTATAAGAAGGGTTCAGCTAAGAATCCTGATTTTGCATGCTGTAGAAGCTGTTATGTTTCATGTAGGAGCAGAAGAAGAGCTTAACTTGCTCTGACTTTATCAGTCCTTTCAAGAATTAACTCTGGGGAAAGCATGTTGCTTTATTTCAGCAGATGTTGGCTCTCTGTCTATTATACCGCAACAACCAGGGAGGTCTGAGGCCAAATTCTGCTTTGATTTCCTCCAAAATATCCCATTCAGAGAACACAGATCAAGTGTTCAAGTTAGTTTTACTTGCAAAGGGGGTGCACAGGAATGGCAGCATTCTCATTTCATGGCACCCTCCAAACCAGTGTGATGCACTCTTTTCAGGGACAGTTATTAAACTGCTTCTCCTCTTTCTGAGCTATGCTCTGGTCATCTACTGAGTTAATTTGGATATACCACCACTCAAAATTTCAACCAACATTAGTGTCTCCATATTTAACACATCCACATAGATTCTGTCTAATTTGTACCAATGATAAATAAGAGTTAATCCAGAATTACACTAAGCAGTGCCCACTAACATGCCTGAAATATCCAGCGTGATCATTACAAGTCACAACCCTCCAAAGCTGTTTCCCAGCATCTGCACTCCCCAGGGGCAGATACCCACAGCATTAGTCAAGCCAGGCACTCCTGCTGCTACTGCATCTCCAAAAAATACTAATCTTAAAAAGAGTCAGTGATGGTATTTGTTTTATTTGCAGTCATGCCGCCATGATAAACAGCCCAAGTTTTTTGTCACTGGTAAATGGGAATTTTGCCACGGATATGGTTGGGTCAGGTTGGAAGCAGCGACTATGACTCAATAAGAACTCTGCATTTATATTATGATGTTCTTTTCCAGGTTTCCAGGTCTAAAGTGACTTCTTTTGGGGCCAGTATGTATTGTTGGGATTTTAGCTCACAAGAACATAGTGTCATTTCCCAGCTCAGTAACTGCATTTCTTGTAACTGATTGCTCTAGCATTAATTGCATTGCTGTGACATTCTGTGCGTATACAAGATGCAAAGAGCATCCTGGCAAGGCTGATGTTAAAGGAAATCCCAGGAAATATGCAATTATTGCACAGAACAGTGTGATAGAAATGCAGCCCCTTTGTCCTTGCAAGAATCTTTAACACACACACACACACACACACACACACACTCTCTCTCTCTCTCTCTCTCTCTCTCTCTCTCTCTCTCTCTCTCAATGTTTCCATTTCACAAATGAGTCCTCCTGGCATTTTCTATTCATTCCTGTAAAATTACTGACACCTATTCACATTTCTATAATATTACTTCAATCTGCATCACTAGGAAAACCTAAGAGCTTATTAAAGAGATTTATTCTTTCAGTCTTCAAGGTGTAGAGCAGTTTCTTACAAATGTGCTCCATCAGCTTGATACTTGTCTATCTGTGGGAAGGGGACTCTTGTTTAAAAGCGGCTTTAAGTGGAACATGTTCACTGCGTTCCCAGGGTGGCAAACAGGAGGCACTGGGACAAATTCCATCAGCAGAACAGTTGCTATTTAATTCTTTAACAAATGCAGAGGGTTTAGACACACCTGGTAACTTCACGTTGCAGCAAACTGGGTGCTCAGGCTTTTTAACCAGTACAGTGTCATGCATCCATCCATTAAGGAGCAATCTCTGATGGTGGCCAACAGAGTGTTTTGGCTTTCATAGTTAAGAACAACAGCCACCTCACTTCTGATTGCTTAGATTTGTCAGTATTTTTTTCTGTTAAAGATAAAAAAGAGAAGGAAATATAATCAAGTATAGCCTGTCTTTCCAAGCAAAGACAGTCATTTCTCTTCCAGTAAGTGGAAGTCCCACTATATTGACAATGCCACTGAGAAATGAGTGAAACTCAGCAGAAGGTACGTTAGCAATATTGGTCCCGAAATGGCAGCCTGTTATGCACAGAAGAAATACTGTTTTTATAGAGCGATTCTCCTCCTTCTTCTGCCATAACAGCAAAAGCAATGTAAAAAAGAAATGTGTGTGTGTGTGTGCGTGTGTATATATATACATATATGTATATATATGGCTGCCAAGGATCTCTCATCTTTTCTGACTTAAATGAATTTGGTAGATTTTTTTGCTTTTTATCTGAAGTCTAGAATGCATTCTATATTCAGAATTTGTGGGGGAGCTAAAGGCTAAAGTCAGTAGTTTAACAGGCTGCAAAATACACTGTAAGTAGAGATGCTGATTGCAAAAAGGCTCCAGCATCCAGGCACTGAGCAGAAGCAGCGACTGCAGACATTTTGCAAGTGCATGATCTAAAGATGGCCTGAAACATGCTCCAGCTTCTCTCAAGAACCCGTGAATTTCTTTAGCAGGCTGGAATTTTGCCCCACAAGTGTTGTGAGTCTGTCTGAAGGCATTCAGACCCTGCAAGCACTGCTGATGCCCAGCTTGCACCCCAGGGCAGGTGGTTCAGTCTCTGCTGCTTCTGACAGGGGTGATCTAAAAATGCTTTCAGATGATGAAATGCTTTAACCACTTTTTTTAGCCTCCTGGTGGTAGTAAAGCAAAAGTAGATTGTCTTGACCATGCTGTCACATAGAAATATCACCCCTCCAGGCACCTTATCCTTTAGTCTGTGTTACCACAGGCAGGAGGAAGACTGCTACCATCGCTTCCCACCTCCCAGTCCTCTTTCCTCTCTCCTGAAGCAGCATTTGGAGCTGTTCCAGGGAACAGCCGTCAGCTTGGAGGAACCATGAGGGAGCATGGACTTCGGTACACAGTGCATGGGTCTGTTTGCCAGCTCCGTATCTGGACTCAATGTGTTATTGTCTCCACAAGTTCCTACAACTAAAGCACCATGTGCTTGTGTGTATACGTAGGTGTAGGTGCTCTTAAATCCTATTCCTAACCATAGCTTTGCCAGCCAGGTGGGTAATGTAGCTCAGAGGTGATGGCCAAGAGCAAACAACCCTTGAGTGGGAACCATCAGCAAAACCAGCTGGGAGGGGGGACGCAGGATTTTTCTCAGCCTTGTGCCTTTCCAGTATGCCTGATCCTGCTTGGACACAGTGGCATTGCATCAGCAAGTTCAAAATCATCAAAAGATGAATCTCTGCTGGACATCTCATGAGCTTCCTTAGCCCAGTGGTGGTACAGGGAGAGGGGATGGACTGGGTCAGGGGGCATGCTCCTGGGCTAGGTTCCCCTGCGCCTTTCCAGACCTAACAATAATGATAGTATTTTTAAAAGAAAACAGCTTCTCCCTCTGTTAAAAAGCAATCTCAGCTCAGCTTGTGCCTCTTCTCTGGGCGTGTGGAGCTGTAATGTGAGGAAGCTCAGCCTGGGAAATCGACTGTCTTGAGCTCTTTCCAAATAGCACAAGGAAAGCTGGTAGTGGCAACATGACACTGTCAACAAATTGACAATTCGCATTCCCTCATGTGGTGTCAAACAGACACTGCTGCACTTTTCTGTACTCTGTCCAAAAGGGTCCCGCTAGGCTGCAGCAGCGAAGAGCAGTTTAACCGTTGGAAACGCCAGCGATCGCGGCGCGGCTGCCAGCGCAGCGAGCGGCACACACACGGGGAAGCATTCCTGTTTGCTTGGGTCACGAGCCTGCCTCTTGGCAAAATCTCAGTAGGACCTATATAAAGTGGCAGCTTCCACTGTCTCCTTGCAAATGCAGCCTGCATGTTTGAAGAAGGGATTGCATAATATTACTGGGGGAGTTGGTCCTTTTTATGCTCTTTCCAAAATTTTGATAGAGAAAGGAGTCCTTTTTGCTCACTGGTTCAAATAGCTGCAGATGGCAGCCCCTGGTGCTACATTTGGGGCTTGCAACACTGCAGTGAGGAGGTACATCAGTCCCTCCTGGTGATACAGGAAGGGGAAATTCAGCGCTGGGGTAAAGAAGTGTCTCCCGTCTTGTTGTCAGAGCCTTTTCCCACCTTGCTGCAGGCCATTGCACTCAGCAGGGTTCGCAGAAATGTCTCCAAATTCAGTCACAGGAGCTGCCCACATTCTTGAAGCAGAATGAGTGTGCCTTGGCCACATACCTCCTGTTAGCAGATAAACTCTTCACATCCTGATGCAGTTAAAAATGGAATTCGGTTTGAAAGCATCACCCCAAAGGTGAGAACACACCTCCTCGCCTGTACTCAGCGCGGCCCCCAGGCTCCCGTTCTGCTAATGCACAGGGGCAGAAGTTACAGAAGAATTACAGAGATTGTAGCCTCTTTCATAGAACTATTCATGCTCTGAGTCCTGTAATGGAGGTAAGGTTGAGTCCTGAAATGCACGGTCTCATTTTGTATTTTTTCAAACATATGGAGTGCCTCACAGCTTTTCTGTGAGACAGCTCCTTGTTTCTGAAGGCCAAAACAAATTTAGAAATCTAATTCGATACTTGAATTGTCTAAAAACTTGGCTTTTTTTTCCTCTGCTCAGAAACAAATTCATAGCATTACAGCTGCATTCATCATACTCCTTTCCCATTTGTTTTCTACCCATGTTCAACAAGAAGAGTTTCACTGAGGAAGTGAAACACAAGAGCAGCCACCAGTAGTGATGATCTGTCCCTGAAGCCTGATTCAGTGAATTGAACTCATCCATTCAGAGAACAGAAACATTCAATATGACATGTGGGCCCATTTTTTAAGGTATTTAGGTGCTTAACTATTAATGTTTCCAGTAGTTGCTAGGTGTGCAGGTACTTTCAAAAGCATGGTCTGCCTGGTCCATGTAAAACTGTTCATTCTTGAGCATTCAAGCACACTGTTGTGGAAATGCTTACCTCTGCACTTACACTGTGATAAATGATGTAAGTTAAGCTTAATTTCAAATAATTTTGGCCATGGAAAAGCCACATGTCCCATCTCAGCTACTCACCTGGGTTGTCTTTATAGCACAAGAGAGAGAGGCACCTCCAGCAGGTGGCTCAGCCCACCCACCTTCAGTGTCCGTCTTTGGGAGTGGGTGAGTTACCTTCTGCTTCTTTAACTATAGAGGAAACCCGGACAACCAGTTTATCTAAACACCTAACTTTTACGTGTCTGAAGTAAGGTGAAATAAATCCCTCCTTCTATGAGTACTTTTAAGTAATGAATAATTTCAAGGTATTTTAATTTGCTTCCAGACACTTCAAGAACAGAAAATGAGGTAAAATTAGTCATGTGGTTAATTCATTATGTATAAATCCCCTAGCTAGAATCAGAGCAGAAGCCTGCCCAATAAGTCTAACCTCATGACTCCCATTGACATTTTTACAATTTGAAGAAAGCAGAAATCTCCCCCAAATTAGCTTTTCACCTAGTCCCATGAACCAATTTCAAGTCCAAGATTAAAAGTGCTGAGTTTGTATGAAGGTTTGAACCAGAACTTTTGCTGTTTACAGCAATGTAGGCAACCTTACTGTTAATGAACATTGTGAAATATTCAGAAAAGTACGTCAGGTCCCATCACAAAGCACACACACACATGCTCACATTTGAAAATCCATCCTTCCGGAAAGATAGGCTTGTTATAAAACTTGTGCTTATTTCTAAACGGTGTTGAAATCATTTTGTAACTCCTTATCAGGCTCCTTATCAAGCAAAAGCAAAAGGGGGGCAGCAATCTTTTATTGCCAAGCCAACTTCAGCTTTTAAGAGCCATGCAAGCACTCTGCTTGTTTTGCGATGTGAAAGTCTCTCAACAAAATTTTGCACACGTACATGGTAATTGTCTACAAAATGTGCATGCTGGGCTAGGTACCACGTAGCGACAGTAAAACATATTAGCCAAGTGGAGATGTTGGCAGAGCTGTTTCCCCCAACCTCTACCTCCCTTCCCTGTACTTTGAGGTCTGACTGCAGATGCAGCAGTTGACCTTTCTCCTTGTTGTAGGCTGAAACCACCCTCCCCGGTCCAGACATACCCTGAATGCTGAGATGGACGTTCAGAGGAGCACTCAGGCTTCCCTAATCCCTGATGCTGGAGCTTGGCTCTGCAGCATGCTGGTCCCCTGGATCTCAGTGCCTTTCCTTGCCAGGGGCCACGCAGAGAGCAGGAGGTGTGGAGGACCCTTCCTCTCCCTGCTCCATGAAGAACTGAGCCCATAGATGGTGACTGGGAGTCTCCTGCCTGTGCTATTGTATCCTGTGGTGCTTGCAGTCCTGCGTGAGGGCAGCTGTCCTCTTGAGCGGGTATTCACAAATATACCACAAAACCTCTCTTGATTTTGAACTGTGTGCCTTCATTGATGAAGCACCCCCTTGGTCCCTGACCTAAGGTCAATGATTTTAAAGGACATTAACTGGCATTGACTGAGAGATTTGCTAAAGGTCAAGGCTTGAATAATTCAAGCCCCATAAAAGATTTCACTAAAGTTGAGGCCCTCTGGGCAAGTACCTAGTCTGTGTGGGCAGGGTGTCCACACGTCCCTGACAAATGGGGACGGCTCTGCTTGTAACAGCGGTCTGAGGACACTTGTACGAGAGCTGTGTGTATCTGCTTTATTCTCTTGCAAATTTCTTGATGGGTGAGTTACAGGGTGAAGTGATACGGCCAAAGAGAGTGGCAAGAGAGATTGTGTTGGATGGCAAAAACCCGTGTGTCCTTCTTCCACCTAACTTCCTCAGCTGCTACGATCTCTGGGGTTTGTATGGGTTCCTGCCTCTGCTGCGCATCCTCTGGTAGGTGCTGGCAGCAGGACGGCTAACCTGCATCTTTCTGCAGGTTGTTAACCATTAAGTGAGCATCAGGATGCAGAATGTGTTGCTGTTCCCAGCCACGCTGACAATACGATACAACCCCAAAGTGCAAGCAGGATGATTTCATACTCAGTGTTTACTTGTATTCAGAGCATGTTTTAATGGGAGCTCTATTTTCCCTGGTGGCACCCTGTTCCTTGCAAAGGAGCACAGCAATGCCTGGAGCATATATTTTGAGCTTTATTACAAAATCCAGGCTGAGATAACATCAAGATGGAGCATATGTGTCTTGGAAGAGCCTGTCACTTCATCCCCTTCCAAAAACACTGACTTCAGTGGGTTGCAGGCTGGGACATAAGCCTCCAACAAGTTTGAGCAACATCAACACCACCCTACACTGTCACATAAATCCTAACCGGGGCTCCTGCTCGGGGTCTCGTCTCTCCCTGGGGCACTAGGTCCTGAGGCCACCCTGGCTTTCAAACCAGGCACCTGCCAGATGTGCTTCTGGGTGGGCAGAGGTCCTGGAGGCTTTGCTAACTTCACCCTATGCTATAAGCCTAGTCCTGCTAACCCATGGAAATAGATCTACAGGCTTAAATGAGACTATCCGTATGAGTAAGAACTACTCAAATGAATAATTGTTTGCAGTATTTGTGTCTCTGTTATCTTAACTTTGAGTAATTCAGGAATGACTGTAGATATATCCATATGATGACAGTTGTTTCAATGTTTTCATTCAAAGCTCTTCTGAAAAACAGGTGATGCTGTCTCAAAAGGGCATTTTATAAATGAACCAGACAGTCATTTGAAATTGGGTTTCGTTTGTTTGCTGTTAATAACAAAAGCATATCTCTTTATTTGAAATTTCTCCTTTTTTTTTTTCCTCTGATGAAGCATAGACAATATCCACAGTGCTTTGTGCTGGAGCTGGGGCTAGCTCCAGCACCAGCTAGAAATAAAGCTACAAACATGGATCCATATGCTTTAAAAATCAACAGAATTGCCTAGACAATCATTGAAATGGCATTTGGTTCAATTCCATGTAAAAAAAAAAGAAAAATATTTTGAAAGTTTGACCTGGTGTTATAGGGACTTTTTTTCAATTCTTCAAAGAGTAATCCCAGTTTACTCTTTTTTCCTTTTTTTTCCCCTTCAGGTTCAACCCCTTTTATCACACTAAAGTGCCAATCAATATTGTGAGATAGATGTTACATCTTAGGTTTTTATAACATTACTTGTCCCAGAAGGGATACTGTATCTTTAAGGAAATGGACCCGATATCCTGTTTCTGAAGGATTAAAACACTTTAAAGAGACAGAAGAGGCTGTAAACCCCTATCATATTCTTATTCTCTCTTCATTATCTTGTCCAGTATCTATCCCTGCTGAGTAAATCTGGTTGTGTGTTTCTCCAAAGTGGTCATAAGAAGAAATTTATTTACTTCTCTTTGCACTGGAGGGGCATTACTGGGTTTCAAGGCTCTCCGAAGTAATAAAGATTTTGCAGTGTGTGCAGAAGGAGCAGAAATTCAGAACTTCTTTTCCCCCTCTGAGGTCGTTTGGCCAGCCTAAAGGGGAGACACTTCTCATTTTCTGACAGGCTTTATTTCCGTAAGATTTTCCAATTAGCAGGAAAAGGTCACACTAATGTTAGTGCTGTGCAGAGGAAGGGGGATCCAGCTATGCAAATAGAGATCTCCTTGAAAGGACAATATAAAAATATTGTATTTTCCTTCATTTCTTAATTAAAACTTGGCAGGAAAGAGTGTGCAAGTGTGTGCGTGTGTGCAAGTGTGTGCATGCCCCTGAGGGTGTTTGCTGGAGGGGGAAGGGAGCGCTCCCTCTTGCCTGAGATCAGCAATTTCACTTCATTTGCAGCCCTTGCTTTCCTCTGAAACAGCAAATTGCATTCAGTCTCCTGTCTATATGTTTGTCCACCTGGGTGGAAAACAGGCCAACAGATTTCCATCCTGCAAGTGCTGGGGGAGAGGCAGTGACTTGGGTGAGGGGCAAGAAGACAGCAGACACATCCCACGGTTTTCTTTTTTGCTCCCTCTTAATTCTGAAGAGGAAATTGGGTTTGTTTTTTTTTGTTTTTGTTTTTTGCTTTTGTTGAGTTGGTTTGGGGACTTTTAATCAAACTGAGCTGAAAACAAACAATGCTGACCACAGGCATTTTTCCCCCCTCTTTGAGCCCTGCTAGAACCATCTCTTTGAAGCTTTCCCCAAAGCTTTTGTTTTCTGCGCTGGGTGCGTGCGTGTGGGTGTGTGTGTGTGTGTGTGTGTTTGTAGGCACACGCGCACATGGAAAGCACAAGAACTTCTCCCAACAATCTGAAGAGCCAGGAGGTGTCAGGACTTGCTCCCACTTGGCTTTCAAAGAAGCCTTACATTCTTCCTCCTCGCAGGCAAGCATTTGTCTCTATTTTTATAGTGCAGGAACAGCCGCGGCCCTAACTTGTGCCCCTTTCTCTGCGCAGAGGCCACAGTGTTTATATTTGGCCGTGGGCATGGGGAGAGGCAGGTGCACAAGTCTGGAATCTCTCCGCAGGCGTCAAACCAGTCCAGATCCTCCCCAGCACATTTCCTCCTTAAACACATAACTGGCTTTGCAGTCAGGGAGCTGGAAAGCATCTCGGGAGTCAATTTGGTCTTGAAGGCATTGTATTAGGGAAAATGGGCCTGAGTTTAGCTGCCTGCTGACACTCCTGGGCAGACAATTGTTGCCGTGAGTGGTTCACGGGAAATAGAAAATCTTTTCATTTTAGGTTGTTACTTCTTGAACTGTGTGCTCGCGCACACACACACACACATTTATATATATACAGCCACCAGAGAATTATTTCACAGGAAATTAAATATTTGTGGCTCTCCCACACCATTTCATATCTTGCCAATTCCCATAACCCCCTTTTCAGATCACCAATCCTGATTGGAGCCCAGAAACTGTCTATCATAACCAGAAGTCTATATACTGGGAAACATATCTGCACCAAATCCTCAGCTGGAGTAAATTGGCAGTGTGCCACCTAAGTCAAAGCCCTTGCTGTGATTTGCACCAGCTGCGGACCTAGCCCAGAGAAATGCAAAAAATTCGGCGAGCTTTGTGCATTGAAGGGTTACATGGTGAGTCCCGTATTCCCGGTAGTAAAAGCTAAACATCCTGAGCTCTCCACAAGCTGAGCAGAATAACATTTTTTTTTTAATCTGCATTAAGCTTAGACTTTACCTCGGAAATCTTCCTTTCCTTCTTGTTGAACAGCAATGTTTTATCTTCACTGGGTTTTCCATCCTGACATTTATACTGAATGACAATTATCTTTCCCGTTAATCAAAAGTAATTCTTTTTCTGGCAGTGTTAGCATAACTCTACTTTATGTTGGATGGACTCTCTTTTCGCAGGGAGAGACAGGCATCTCCCATGATATCATCACAAGAGGAAACACTGCAGGAGGGCAGTTGGTTTAGGTGAGGCACAGACACGTGGGGATGTGCGGAGAGCAGGAACTGAGCTGGGTGGCAGCATGGGGAAGGAAGGTCGGTATCCCATGCTCCCCAGGCCTGGGGAAGCCCAGCACTACTGGCTTCCCATGAGCTGGTAGTTCCTGCAGATAATGCAGCGGACAAAGCACGATTCCCTTCACTGACCTCCTCTCCTAGCAGAGCCGGAGCGCCAGGCACTTTGCCCAGCAATGCTTTACCCGCATGTACCTTTTCCGTGTTTGGGTACCTCCTGTGTCACCCTCTGTAATCCCAGGACCAAGCAGCTTCGGCCCTTGTCATGGAAATCATGGTAATAAACACCTTTTAGTTACGGTTTGCAGGGTCTGATACCCCTTCAGCCTCACTGCAGAAATACAAGCTGATCTGTTGTTCGCACGGAGGCAGATGGCAGTGCTCCCGTTTGCTCTGATGGCACAGGACCAGCTTCAGAGGGGACTGCTGGGGAACTGTTTCAATTGAGGCATAACTGGGCTCCCACTTTAAAAAAAAAAAAAAAAAAGAAAGAAAGAAAGAAAAAAGACTTTCTCTTCTTGTTTAATCATAAAGCAGTAAAGTTGCTTGAGTTTGTAAGCATTTGTGAGAGAACAAAACCACTTTTAATAACAATCTTTTTTACCCAAGCTCTATGATGCATCAGCGAAACCAAGACAATGACATAAATATTTGTTTTGACCATAGAAATATAAATTAACTTTCAAAACAGCCCTCAAAATAGCCATGTCTGCTTTAACATCATTTTAGAGAGGCATAAGCCAAGGCACACGGATGTTCTGTGAGTCACTAACTGAGTCAAGCACAGAACCTCAAACCCTCATTACTAGATTTACCTGTAGGTTTGTTTGTGTCTGGAGGTAAACTGAAAACCTGCACAAATACACAAAAAGGCTTGTGATCAGTGAAGTGTAGGATCCTGTTTTGATTTCAGGATTCTCTTGGCAAGCTGGAATTCATGCAGCAGCGCAGGATGGAGGAGCAATAGAAGCATGCTCCAAGGGGAAGCCACCTTCCAAAAACTTACATTCTCATTGACTAAATGAATCTGAAACTTTAAATCCAAAGACGTTTGATGCTTAGGGAATAGGTTCTTAGGGACTGACACCTAATTTTGATCTATGTTGTCAAACTCAAGCTATTTACCTTTCACATGCCTTAGCTGCATGCAGGCAAGGGTTTGTTTGCACTGATGTCCAGGAAAATGAATGTAGGGTACATAGTTGGAATTTGTTGCATGGGTGTGGTGAATTGTGATAAGTGGTTGTGCTTTGGAGGGTGGGAAATTTAATAAACACTTGGTGGATATAAAAATAAATGAATCCCTACTGTTTATAGGATAAGACATGGTTTTAACAACATTAATGCTGTCATACAAAATAGTCAAGAGCACATAAACATTTTATTTTTATCTAGACCACACAAACACACATGGATATTAGAAAGTACATATTTGGCACTAGATATAGCTGTACTGTATTATGGGGTGACCCCAAGCCATAATATTTGCATGCTGTTCAGTCCTCAGGTGGCTGGATCTGGCAGTCAGTCACTGGTGGAACTGGTATCTTCTCAAAATTTCAGGTGTGAGTTTGCACTTTTACTTTCCTACCCAAAGTTGAGCTGTTCTTAAGTCTTAAAGCTTGGAGCATCCACCTGCCCAGCACAGATGGCTTCCTGCATTAGGGACAGGCCAGGTCCCTGCAGAGCACAGCAAGAGCCCAACACCAACGAATGACTTCATGGGACACTGTTATTTAGCTGAGCTGGTGGTTAATAAAAACGAAGCCAGACCAGATGTAGAAACCTGCTAGAGAAACCGGATCATCTCAAAGATTCAAGAGCTTGCAGGACCGTGAGAATCCCTCTGCTGCAGGACTACCACAATCATTTTTTGTTGTGTGTAATGAAGCTTTAAAACTGCATTTGACATCTTCAGGTCATTAAAGGCATGCAATGATGTGCTCTTTGTTTTTTAATACAGTTGATTTTTTTTTACAAAACGCTTTACCAAAAGCAATACCAAAACCAATGGCAGACGCGTGTGTAATGACATTAAAAAAAATCAAGCAGATAATTCCTGCTGGAGGACTCTGTTTTGCTAATACCACCTCGAGTACACAATATTGACAGTCACTATAAATAATTGACTTATCTAAACAAACATGGGGAAAAAAAAAAAACTAACTCAGCTATTACATTTTCCGTATCTTGACATTGATGTTAGTCTTGAGTGTATTTTCATTATGCCTCTAAGAAAATGTATTTCTTGCTGTTATAATACATGCAAACAAGCAGAGAGAGATTTGCATTGAGCTGGCATTAGTTTTGCTAGGGCTGCCAAAACTGGGGCTCTCTGCAAGTGATATGTTTCACATTGCAACATTCCTCTAAAAACTTGCAGAACTAAATAAATAATGGCACCATGGATGAAACTGGAGAAAACTGAGCAGTGCCTGAGCCAGGTGCCCAGAATTTCTACCCAGGCTGCCAGATTTTCAAAGAATTAAACTTTTCAGATCAAATTCTGTAGTCTTTATGAAATTTTGATGCTAATAAAGCTTTGGAAGGAATGAAGTTTTGTCTTAATGGAGAGCCAGGGACTTTACATATAATATCTTAGCCAGCACCTGTCAAAATCAGTGGAGGGATTACTGCTGGTTTTCATGATCACTGATGGGGCCAATCCTGAGACCTTCTTCTTCTCTGCTCCCTGTTTGGCTGACCTGATTTCTTGTTGGCTGTCCTGACCATGCTCATGCGCTTCCAGCCTGCAGCATAGAGCAGCTGACCATGCGGACCATGGTTTTTAGAAAGTGTCTCCTGTTTCTGGTTGTTGGCCTTCTTGTGAATCTTGTCATTTATCCTGGGTTATAATAGAGTTATTTGCCAATAAAGCGTCTGTCTGCAGATGAAAACCAGTATATATATGACAGTGAAATTTTAAGGCTTGCAAATTTCAGGCACCTACCTAAATTTCTTTGACTAATGAATAAAGATAGATTCAAGTATATGCTTGCAACTGGCCCCTCACCAAAGCTCATTCAGCGCAGGCTGAATCGCTGTGCCACAGCTAGGTAGGAAACACACCTGGGGACACCTCGGAGGTCTTCACAGAATAACTCCACATTCTTTGAAGAGGCTCAGAAGAAACTTTCAGCTTTGCAGACACACCATATCTTTGATGCACTGACCTCCTGGTAACGGCAGTCCACTAAGTGTTGCACTTGGCTGGAGTCCTCCTTAGTAATTTGGCATTTTAGTGACACAGACTAGCTCTCCATGCAGCAGTCCATCAGAACTGATCAGCTGGCTGTTTTCTATTTCTCACTGACTGACAGTTTCATGAGGAAGGTTAGTAGATGGTAACTTTCTAAATTGAAGAACATATTACGTAATGGCAGCTGAAACTTGGCAAGTGCCTCGGAGGAAGAGAAAAGAATACCTTATTACATGAGGAACTAGTTTGATGGTGACTTTTCACAATCTAAGGCACTCGGTCCTCTAAAAACACACATACAAATCCTGCTTTCATCTGCACCGTAATGGTAGTTCCAGCAGAGCATGTGCTAAGTTGCCGTGTAGTGTTTGTCTTCTTATTGTGTTTGAGTGACTGGACAGACTCAGGAGCTGCAAAATTCACTTTCAGAGGCCTGAGTTGTGAACATTTGCTCAGTTCTTCCAAGATAAACAACTTTTCAAAACTACCTTTCAAACACCATGAAAATTGTTTTGGTCCACAAAACTAAATATTGTAAGATAGATACACATTTTTTGTGCCTGGCTCCTAGAATGGAAATTGGAAGTCCAAAAGTTGGGCTATATCACCACAAAGTGATGCAGAGCAGAAGGGGATCTGAGCACATGCATGCTCAGAAGAGGAGCTGCTTGAAGACACCACAATCAGTTAGCTGGAGTTTCACCTGTAACAAGGTGATGAAAACAGGGGTGATCTTCAACCCTTGATGTCTCTAAGGTGTAGGTGCTGTATTGAGAATTTCTGGGAGGTCTTTCATCCCCAGCATTGAGAGGCCAGTATCTTGTGTCTTTCCCAAGAAACTGGGGATCTAATGATCCCAGAGCCTGTGCCTTGGCTTTTCTCTGTCAGCCTTTGACCTGTAGAAGCAGTATTTTCTGGGGCTTTGGTTAGGGGTTGATGAATTTTGAATTCTTCTGCACAGAAAATTAGCTTCTAAAGCCTCCTAGCAAAGCCTGTGTGTGGTGGGTTAGTCCAGGATGTGGTGTAGAAAGTGCCTTCATGAGGTATGGATCATCTTCATCCAAAGCCGGGTGATGAGTCTGGCCTACCTACCCATATGAATTTTTTAACCACAGTTTTAAAAAAAGACATACACCTTGTGCTCTCCTTGGAGAGAAGCAACTGCAATTCATATATGAGGGCTGAGGGTCTCCCAGGATGGAGCAGGAGCAAACTGGAAGTGACTGGGAACAGTGAGATCAGAGAACAATTTGAAAGCCCCAGAGCTCGGGAGCTCTCTGGGCCACAGCTTTGGCCTTAGGCACCTCATTTGACAGTCAGGCACCCAGCTTCTCTTTTTGAAACCTATTCTTCCTAAATTAAGAGTCTAAGTGCTGTAATATAAATAAATAATACAATTAATAAAAATAATAAAATTCACTATTAAAATTGCCATTGGGAAAACCAATAAAAGAAAAAGCCACCAACCATGTAATGGCTACTTTTAACCACTTAACATACAGTTTAAATCTCTAAAGAGGAATAATAATACATTTATTTCTAAAGTACCTGAAGTTGCCAAAGGCACTCAGGGTGCTCTGCGATATAAAACCATTTCTAAAAATAAATTAGCACATCATAAAAAGGTTCTGTGTAGTGAATGTACTTAGTGAGCAGGTGAAACATTTCTGACAGAACATGTTTCTTTTGGAAGAGGCCGGTCTATTCGGATTGGATCCGTTGGAAGGAGTTTCCAATGAGAAGCGATCAGAGCATTTTCATATTTTTTACATGGTCAAAATCTTTTGGAGGTGCCAACTGCAGTGCTGGAATGAAAGACAGCAATCCAGCGAGCCAGAGGGTCTGGGGCGAGGAGGCGTTACGGGTGGGTGGACATCGGCCCCTCGGTAATGCTGGGGATGCCATGCGGTCACGCAAGCCCTGGCTCCACCACAGCCCACCACCATCCAGCCCCAACAGCAAGTACAAACCCCATCCTTTCGCCAGCTGATCCTCCCTGGGAGTGCAGTAGCACAACTGGGACTGAAAGCAGGCAGGATGCTCTGGTGCTGAGGTGGCATCTGTCACCGAGCGCTGGCAAAAGCCTTTCAGAGCAGCATCGCTGCTGCTGCTGCTGCCGCCGAGAGCGGCTTTGTCTTGCTGCAGCCAGCTGGCAGGGGCTTTGACAGGGGTCCTGCTGGAAAGCGAAGAAATAAAGCCGGGGAGGAGAATTCCCGAGCACCGGAAAGGAGAGAGAGGAGGGTTTGTTGTTGTTTGCGGTGGATTCATTTGCACCGAAATGCCTGCCCCGATGCAGTGCAGCAGCCCTGGCCGGCATCCACGCGGATCAGCTGTTTCATATGTTTACAAGCGTCAGCCCCATCCTCTCTGCAGTGATGCAACACTTCTTGGAAAGTCGCAGTCTCTGCCTAAAGTAGTTTGCAGAAGCACTTCTTCAGAAAGTTAGCTGTTTGAAACGGCCTCGGAGGAAACTCTGCTTTGCTTTCATCTGTAGCCTAAGGCCTAATTGAGTTGAATACAAATATAAACTTATAACAGACGTTTCGGTCGTTCTGTTTAGCTTGTCTTACAAAAAGCCGGTTTAATGATCTTTCTGAAGGCTGTTTCACTGAGGCAGCAGAAAGACACCCGCTTTACATCATTACTGAATAGTTCATAAAGGAATTATTTAGCAAGATGTTCTGTTTGTTAATAGGCCCAAATCACGGCTTCTTTTACCAAATACTGCTTTTATTTGAGGTCTTTGAATGAATTTCATTCAAACAATGCTAACATCTGATGATAAAAACCACTAATGAGAGGAAAATCATCCACATTTTTGATCTAGAGCTCTCATTAATTCCAAACTTTGCTTTTAGTTTGTTTTGCTGATCAAATCATTAGAACAGTTTTTATTACCGCTTTGGCATCCTCCAAAGAGAGTTAGTTTTGCATGAGCTTCAGCTCCATTCTCTTTGTTTTGCTTGTATTGTATCACATAACCCATATGGAATAAAATGGTTAGGAAGAGAACTTTAATAAATGTCTGGAGAAGAGACCTGCTAAACTTGGGGACTGTGTTGGATTTTTTTCAGTTTAGGTCTTGAACTGTACACCTTCACTGTTTTGGGGAAGATTTTTTTCCAGATTAAATATGGAAGAAAATGTTTTGTCTAGGGACATTCAGCATTGCACCATGGAAATTTTTCATTATGTGATGTTTTCCGCACTTGTTCACACTGCTCTTCATACCTATTAGCACACGTTGGTGCTGCCTTGTAAATTGTAATTAATTGCCATATAATTTTCTGCAGTAGTACAAGGCAGTGAGCCGTGCTTTTTTTATTTTTATTTTTATTTTTTTAAGATAAAACCCTCAAAGTGCAAAATACAGAGAACTCTGAGGCCTTTTGCAGTGCTTAGCTCACAGCCCAGCCAGGAGCTGGAGGAGGGCTGGAGGTGCAGCCACGCTGCACCAACAGGGACCAACAGACGTCCTGTGCCAACAGACGTCCTGTGGTGATGCCGTGCCCTGCTGATCATGCACAGCCTGTCCAAAGGAACATCCTTTGCCCCTTCGCATCTAGGTAGCATACAGGTTCATTGCCAGAGGCAGCTGTATTGGGTATGAACGATACACTATCCAAATACTGCCATGTATGAATCCTCACCTCCTTTTCCCTTATATAGCAAATGTTGGGTAGACCTTCCTGGGAACTTCAAAGCACCTGGACACATCAGTACAGTTTAAAAAGCCAAAAAGTGAAGGAGGGTTAATATACCCCCTGCTCCCCCTAAAAAACCCTGGACTCTACCATGGTGTAACAAGACTTGGGTTAGGCATTCCGGCTGACTCCCCCAAACTTTTGCCTTCTTATATCACCACTGCTTATTATCGCCTGGAGGGTGAGGCCAGGCTATTTTATCGCTTGAAATTTATGAAGATTAATGAAGGAGACAGACACCAGTTCTGTGTTAGAAGAGCAGGAGACAATTCAAACCACATTAATGACAAAAAAAAAAAAAAAAAGAAAGAAAATTTTAAGAAGTCTCT
Source organism: Chauna torquata (assembly GCA_013399475.1). NCBI lineage: Eukaryota > Metazoa > Chordata > Aves > Anseriformes > Anhimidae > Chauna > Chauna torquata. The sequence continues at coordinate 196,337 of VXAL01001498.1, read as the reverse complement.
GTAAATTTAAGGGATAGAAATGAGGGGTATTGCATGCTCGGGATGTAAAGTAATTCATATTCTCTTACTCTACCTCACTAACTGTTTTTCTTCCTTTAATTCAGAATCAGCTTGCTGAATTACTTTAATATAAATACATATGTAGAACAGTGAACAAAATGCTCTATTTAAGACAAATGGGGAAAATAAATAGTGTTGCAAAATCAGCTTTTGCTGGCGGTTCTTGCCATTCCCTTTCCCAGATCTTTCTGTATTAGTTCAGCAAAATTAAATGTTGTCTGAACCACAGAGTAACTTTTACATATAGGTGGCTTACTTCATGAGCAAGCAAACATCATGAGATCTGAAGAGAAGAGGTAAAATAGAAACAAAATATACCTTTCATACTTATGTGTGTGTTTGAGTACTGACCCATGGGCAGTGCTTGCCATGGATTGGTGTTAGGCGCTCATTACTAAGAGACTGCACTGACTTTTGCAGTTAAGTGGGAAACTAAGGTTCACAGTGCAGTGACTCCAGCACTCATTTTTCTTTTAACCTATTCCATCTGGGTTTCCAGCCTGAATGGGATAAATGTGCTGTTCAGCTTGTTCAGCAACGGTCCGGGCTTTGCTGAGATGTCTTGCTTTTTCGTGTTTAAGGAGCATAACCTCTGCGTGGCTGAATTTTCCATCTCAAATTCTAGTGTTTATGGTACAGGTTGTCTTCACACCTGAGGCGTTTTCTCCAGTGAGAAGATGCTCTCTAAGAACAGGGGAGGGGTTTTGGGGTGGTTTTGTTGGAAAGCCCATTCTGCCCACTGACCAGCTGCCATAGGGGTTTAAGCTCAATATTTGATGTGAAAAAATTTTGAGAAGCCGTTATATTTGGTTCATGGCCTGACGGTTTGTACCCTGAGCACCTTCTTGAAGGCTGTGGCCTTGTCCTTCAATGTTCTCCATTGGTCAGAGCCCTCAGCGCAAGTTTTGCTCCTGCAAGAGACCCAGACAAGGCCCTGTGAACAACTCCAAGTGAGCTTGTGCTCTGCGTGAGGGATTTGAGGGGGAATGAAGTCATGCATAGCCTAACTTGAAGTGAGACCTCTTCATTGGTGGGATTTGCATCCTAATTGAATTCCTTACGTAGGCAGATTTGCAAAGTTTAGCCTTAAAATCTGGCACTCTATAGTTTACCACAAGGTTAAAAAAAAAAAAAAAAAAACAAAAACCTCCCCACAACTTTCCTGGGGGAGGTATTTTGAGGCGAATTGTTGTGAAATACTGATCAGTCAGCATAGATGCTGGGTAGAAAGGCTAATGTGGAAAAAAAAATTGAATTTGAGTTTTATATGATACAGTTTTTTCTTAGAAATAACTGTGNAGAAACTTTCTCTGGAGAAGTAAAGCAGAAGCTAGCCAGCAGTGGAGGTGAGCGCACTCCTCCTACAGCTGCCTTCAGTGAGAAGGGAGAGGCCAACAGGAAGCGCGGCTCCTGAGCTCGAGCATGTGCGCTGCTTCGTTCTCCAGTCTGCTGCTTCATACTAGTGTTTGCTGGACTGCGAGCAGGTAACACTAAAACAAATAGTGGTATTCACTAGAGATTGATAAGAGAGAGGTCACCTCTAGTAATATATAGTAGAAATATTCTCCAAAGAGCTCAATTTTAATTATACACTGGTTTAAGAGTATTACTTTCACAAAACCTTGCTACCTGTTTATGCTTCCAAAACCTAATGGAGTTATATTGAACAACTGAAAGGCCCCCAAATCACACTGACAACTTGTCTTCTAAACTCTGTTATGTTTTGTCTTAGCACAAGTGCCAGTGCTAAAGATTATTGATGCAACTACTTGCTTTTAGATGCTGAATCACATTAGCCTCCCTCCTGCCCTCCTATTTCATTAAGAATCTGGCTGCAGATCAAAAAATGTAATGCCTTCTCCGTGTAGGGCCCCATAACTTTCACAAGCCCTAAAAAACTGACTAGCAGTGCATTGATTTCTTTCTCTTTTCTTTATTTCTCTCCTTCTCTTGCCTGCTAGCTTTTGCTCTTTTGCTCTCTCTTTTAGTCTTTCATTCTTTCTTTTTCTTTCTCTTTCTCCTTCTTTCTTTCTCATTCTCCCTCTCTCTCCCCTCTCCCCCTTTTTTCTCATGGAGTGGTGAAAGAGAAAAATAGAAGTACGAGGAGGGCAAGAGGTCAGCATGTGCAGAACTCCACTTTAGTAGACAAAGCCAAAATGCTTATGCATGTTCACATATTGCATCTGATATTTTTATTATATCTGGTCAGAACAGAATAACTGTAAGTTGTTATTTGGTTTTCCCATAGGCCAATACTTTTTTTCTTCTTTGCTGTCTTCTTTGTTATAATTCAGATAAATCAATACTCAGTCAACTTATTTTCATTCAGAAAAAAAATTCAGTATGGAAGGGTCTCCCAAACGCTCTGCTGGAGCAGAGGCCAGAGGGTGACCTTATTAAAACCAGTGGGACTCTTGCCAGTGGTTTCAATGGGGTCAGGGTTCACCTCAAGATTCTGGAGTCCAGCCAGGGGATTAGGTTTGTCTGGCACTTAGGTGCTATAGGAGATGTCCAGAGCTCCGTGCTGGGCTTCATAGCAGATTCAGCTTTTAGTCCCAGATGGGGAATGCAGCAGGACTGTAAGAAATAAGGATTTGTCTATTTTTGTAAGGAAAAAAATAATTGTCGAGATGACATTGAACAATATTTGTAGAGTAACTGCTTGATCTCAAAAACTAGTCCCTTTCCAAGTGTCAATGTCACACAGAACCTCATCTTATCCTGGTTTGTGAGCTCATTTCCTTCGAGTCAGCTGGTAGAGCAGGAGCCCGCTGAGCGAGAACTACCCGACCAGGTGAATGCAAACATAGCCAAAGCCTCTTTGCCCCTGGGCCAGTAATTTTGCCCCATAGGACAGCCAGGAACTGATATTTTGTATATAGCATTGGCCCACCAGGCTCTTTGCAAACAACCAAATGCAAAGGGTTGTACTGAAGGAGAACAGAAATAGTATGTTGACACTCATTTCCTTTTTCTTCCCCAGATTCCAAAATGTATGCTGCTTTCAATCCCCATGTGCTCGAATTGTACTAGTGTGTGCACATACACAGCTGCACAAACAGAAGTTGCAACAATATGCACCATTACAACTTCTTTAATTGACTTGGTGCACAAGTTTCTCTGGCTTGGGAATCTGGTTGTCTTCCATGAAACAGGAAAAAAATCTTTTAAGTTAACAGAAGATCTAGTTTTAAGTTCTTACCTTAATAGAATGACACATCCTTTTTCGACAAAATCTTGAAATCAATATTTTCTCCCAAACGAAAGAGCCACTTCTGCATTCTTGCCATACTTTTGCTTTCCCCCTAGCATCTCTGTGTGATATTAATTAGAAGCAGAAACAATCCCCAGCATTTATCATTACACCAGCACTGGCATTCAGAGCTAAAGCAAACCAAAATCTTTGCTGAAGCAAAATCTTGCAGTCACGTAACACCCACGCTAATATCTTGATTTGTTGCCTGCTGATTTTAAGGAGCATGTTTGTTTTTTCACTTATCTAGTGCTATACAGCCCAAGGCATTTATTCGTATAACTTTTAAAGTGGCTTCATTTGGGACAAGTTTCACATAAAGATCATTTTAATTAGGTCCTACACCTAAAGTTCATCTTAATTAGTATTGTTTCTTTCCCTGAGGTTCTAGTAATTTGTTAGAATCCAACAAGAATATACTGGAGCACTTATGGACTGATAATTAGTCAACTGTTCTTATTTCCATTACCTTTAACATGAACAGGATTAGACCTGTGAACCACTGTGTGTAACTTGATACAACCATGGCAATTTCATTAAACATTTTAATAAATCTCTTTCACATAAACACCCACAAGTGCACACATGCATGTGCATATCCAATCCCATTTATTTCAAATAAGGAGAACAACTCTGCTGTGACAGTTGTCTCTCATGTACCGTTTATTTCACCCATGTAAATTAATTTAGTTGTTTTTCATAACCATTCACATATTCCACTTCATTTCCTTCATTTCACAACTAATTTCTGGGATTGGTTTGATAGTCAGCTATTATCTTTTGGACATATGTACCTTCTTTGTGTTTCTTGGTGCCATAGCTGAGCAAACAGTTGCTTGGTTCTTTATGTAATGCTAAGACAAGTCCTACAACCTTAAATAGGACTATACAGATAAAACAGGAAACTTTTTCAGTGGAAAAAATGCTGCAGACTGAAGTTGTGTGAGGTTATGATTACAGCTGTTCAAGAGTGGTATTGTAATGTTTGGAATTTATTTTTGCTGAGTAGGGAAAATTATTTAATGTGCTGCAGAAACCCTGTAAAAGTTGTGTATGAAAACGTTTCCTATGACATAGCACAGACATTTAATACAGCAACATATGGCATCATATATTCTCTAGAATCACCTCAAGTTATTTCCAGTCTACTGTAGTACTGGGCTTTATAGAAAATATTAGGATTTTGTATTTATTTAGGGAAGGAGCTACTAATGGTTCTAACAAGTACTGCAGCAATAGGCCTTTTGGACAGATTACTCAAAGTGTCTGAGCACTTAGAGTATGGATGGATGCACAGACATCTTTCCAAATCCAGTGAAGAAGTCTTAGTAGACTAAGTGGCTTTTGCAGTCCTAGACACCTTCTAGACATCTTCACAAAGCTAGGCCTTGTCTGCAGAAGTGTGATGTGTCCTGCTGATTAAGTGCAATCTGCAAGAAATGTCTGTTTTTTGGTTTGGGGGATTTTTTTGCATTTCTTTTTTCTTTTTTTTTCAACAGGAATTTTATATCTTTTCCTAGTTAGGCACTCAGGAGAAAGCAGATGATTTTTCCTAGGCTTATTTCCAAATACCTGAGTTCTGTATCTCAGAGGGACTGAGGTGTCAAACTTACCTCTGGAAGTAAGTACCTAAGTCAGATTTAGTTTTTGTCAACTATAAGTGTTAAGAGAAGGTCAGATTCAGGATGACAGAATGGGACCAGATAAAGCCTCTTTTCTATGTGTGTCTGTATTGTGAGTAGGAGACGTATCGTCCACCACCTGGAGATACCCTCAAGATTGCTTTGGTCTTGTTATTCAAGTCACAGTCATGTCTGGAATGCAATCAAAAGAACTTCATCCCAGGCTGATAAGGGAAGTGTGCAGCCACAGTCTCCAGAGAGCTTGTTCAGCCCTTTCTGAAGGCCGTATTGCCAATGCCTTTTCCGTGATGGCTAACAAAGCTGGCCACACTGGAGACAGTTAGCATGTATACATGTTGTCATCTCCCCTCCTGATGGCACATCCAGTGTGCCCTACAGACCTGGGCAACCAGTGCCTTGTCCCTGCCGCTGCTTCAATGGAGCATGACCACTGCTGCACAGGGAGAAGTTGGTGCAGATGCACCACACCACTCCCCCCATGTCACTCTGACCGAGAGCAACCACATGCCAACCACGCTAACCACACAATCACTTTCCCATCCCTCCACAGTTTGTAGAGTTTGAAGTCACTGTGTGTAGGAGGCTGTGCTTTTGTCTTTGCAGGTTTTCTGTCTTGGAAATGCTCACCTTGGCTATTCATGCCATGGAGATGATTGTTGTAATACAAACTTTCATACATTAGCTAATGAGGAACTCGCATTGGACTTTCCAGATGAGGTGTTAAGAACATCAGTATTGCTGCTGTAATGACCTTTGGAGTACAGGACAATGCACCACAACTCCCAAGGCACTAGTCCCGCTTTGAGCCATGTCACTGGATTAGGGGCAAAAGCAAAAGGCACTTTCTGGGTTTCAAAGCTGTAGGAAGATTAGGAAAAGAGATGATCAGCAGTGTCTGTGGATGATGTAGAAGAAAGGAATGAGGTGTGATCAATGTGCAAAACTAAAGATAAAACTTTTTATGCTAGATTTTAAATGGACTTGTACAGAAGCATAGTGAGATGAGAGCAGAGAATGCCAAATATGAAATCTCTGGGCTGATGTACAAAGTGAGATTTCCTGTGAGGTCAAAGGTATGTGATTTTAAATAGGAAAACTGGAGACACCAGGTAGTCTGTGAAGTGCATTTCTCCTGTGATCAGCAGAGAATTATCATTGCTCTCACATGAGGCATTTAGCTCTTTAGTTTATTGTGTTGAATTAGAATAAAATTCTGTGTTTTATGAAGTGACGAAGTGATGTAAAGACTTTTTCATTTTAAATGGTATTGGGATAGTAAAGGTGAAATCTATGCTTTTTTTTTTTTTTTCTTCCCTATAACACAATCTGAAAAGTCTCTTGACCAAGGTTAAAATGGCTGAACTGGTTTAATGGAGCTTGGCGCATGTTTGAAAGAGAAGTGTTGGTGGCACTAACCTTGCTGTTTCCCATCAAAGGTCGAAAAAGAAGTAAAATTCCCCAGTCTCTATTCCAAAAGTGGGCTTAGAGCTGGTGCACTTTCAACCTGCTCTTTCAGAAGGATCACCTCTCTCACCTCCAGGGGTCTGCCTGAGCCTGGGGGAAGAACCGAGCATAGGAAAGCTTTAAAAGGAGGCTTTTGATAGTGATAAGCAAAACTGCAATGTGGCTTTCCATTCCCAGTGCTTGAAGTAGAGCTGAAGTGGGATAACTCTCCTGTTCCTCTGTGTGGGGAATAGTTATGGATATTCCTGGCCCTGCCAGGCTGCTGGTGGGCTGGCTGGTGAGGTGCTGGAAGTTGTCACTGCCACCAGCCAAATAAAATAAACCAGGATCTTGCAAAGACATAGGTACTTTGCAGATTGCAAAGCTCTTTTCACCACTGAGAGTAAGAGGCTGAATAGTTATCCACAGCTTTCATAGATTTTTTCCTGCTTTAAACTATGATTTGCAGATGAATTATTGCTTCCCATAGTGCTTCATGGTAATCTATTCATGTGATGCTGGCTCAAGACACTCCAGAAATAATTTATTCCCAGACATATTAATTTAAGTCAGTCTCTGCATTCGCCTCACTAAAGCACAATCTAGGCATGTTCCCTCTGAGCTTCTGGAGAAAGAAAAAGAGTTTTCTGGTAGACAGATTTGGACCCTTTCAGCAAAATTGCACTCAAATGCATAATATGGGTTTCAGACACGTGGACTTTTGAAGAGTGGAAATAATCAATTTGCACAACAAGAAGGAGGCCCGGAGCTGGTACACTGCTCCAGCATGAGCAGAGGTGCTCTCTTCTGTAACCTAGCAAGCATCCTCTGATAGAAAGATGCAAATTTTTGGCTAGAAACTATAGGAGAAGTCAATGCAGTTGTACCCATTCGGACCAGCAGCAAATTTTTCCCATAGTCATTCACGAGGAGCCTAAAGTGAAATCTATCACACAGCAACACTAAAATAATTACCTTAAGGGTAAAGGTGGCCAGAAGAAAAGTGACAATCTTGTCATCCCAGTGTAACTGAAAAGTGACAACTTTGTCATTTCATTTCACGTGTTTGCTAATTCCTTCCTTGAGCATGGCTTTATTCTGGGTAGAGTTCTCTGTGGAAAGTAATATCCATGGAAAATTTATCTTCTGTTTACTTCCTTTTGCTTTCCTTGGTAATATAAATTTTAACTCTCAAAAAATTCGGATGATATTAAGCATGTCAGCATTGTACGTGAAGATATAACTAAGAGTAATGGGATGAAACTGAGCCAAAGCAAATGTTGGCTGAACAGCAAGAGATCTGTTACTGAGGACTGTTAGAGGAAGGTATAGTTTCCCAAGAGAAGTGATGGAAAAACCATCACTTGAGACATTTACAGCCAAACTGGACAAAACCTTTGAAAAGATATTTGAGGGGGTGAAGGTTTTCTTAAAGGATGTAGGGACTAAATGATCTAGCAGGTCTTTCCCTGAGTTGCATCTCACAGCTGGCTGACTGAGCTTGTGGAGCCTGACCTTGTACTGCCACACATTAGTATTGCAGGAGGCTTCTGTCAGGGTCTCTCACCCTCTGCCAAATTGGGAAGGTGTCACAATATCTTCAGCTGAGAGATGAGTTTTGAAGTCTAAGACAAGCATCTTACCCCATGCTTCCTCCACCGCTTAGTTTCCTTATCCTCCTGAAGATCTCTCTTGTTCCCACCATCACTGTTGCTGGGTGGACAGTCACAACTGTATCCATAGCTCAGAACCTCTTTTCTGAAACGCAGTCTGTGAATTACCACTAGACTTTTGCATTTAAAACAACTTCCCAACTGAAATTATAGCAGAGACAAAAGCATTAAGCACACATCGGTAGAGTGGCTCCCGAATAATGAAAAATGCGTAAGCCTAAGTCTTTCCCCAGTCTTTCCCCACCCCCACCCCCTTCCTTTTAATACAGAGCAGGTAAATTCCTAAATTCCATTTTCAACTCTGGAGATTTACATACTAAAGTTGTTTAAGACAGAAGCGAGCTCTTCAGTGTGTGGGTTTTGTGCAGAATGCAGCTATAAAACGCTTCCCTCCCGCCCACCCCCCAAAAGAGCTAGCTTCACTCTAGCATAACAACAGATAAGTAGCCAGCCTCTAAGAGGTAAAAGCAACCCCCCCTGCCCCTCCAGTCCCTTAGGAGAGGGAACCCCTTCCGAGAGCATTTTGCTGAGCTCCCTGGTTACAATCCCCCGCAGTAGCCAGCCGTGCTGCTGACACAGAGCTGGAGCAGTAACAGCTCATCTACTCAGCACCTGCCAGCGAGCACTCGTTCCTGCCAAGAGTAACTTGGTACCAACTTCAATAATATCACAATGCGGTATTTAAATAATTTGACAAGGCTATTTGGATAACTACCAGGAATTGCTCAAGTCCGTAATTTTCCTTTTGGGAGACTAAGTTAGGATCTGCATTTTCTCAAAGATAATATTGCCTTATCCCATCTCTGAAGACATTTTGAAGCATGTGTACATATATGCACATATGTTAAATGGTGGGGTTTGATGTGCAAAACAAAAGGCTGGCAGTGAAGCCCACAGCAAGTGGGGCTGCTGATCTCCCTGTCCACCTGCCCGGCCCTGGAGCCGTTTTGTCCTGCTGTCCTCCACCAGACCTGAGAAGAGGCTGTTGTTTGGGTTGCATGGGGGCTAGTGGAGGATTATTCTTTAAAGCCAAGCCAGCAGCTCCCTAGGCCATGCCTTGCGTCATTTCCTCAATAATTCATCCTAGCATCACCCTGGGAAGGGGCTTCAAGGGCTGAAGGTTGCACCTTACCGGGGGATGCACCTTATGGGCTGCAGAATGCAGGTCTAAACTCTAGAAACTAGAGAAACGTGTTTGTTTCTAGCACCATGTCTTGATATTCTCCAAATGTTATGTTGCCCTGGGTTTGCTCTGCATATGGATATGTTTGTAGTAGGGGGTATTAAAATTTCCCAGAATGCAAGAGTCAGCCCAAATGAGGCTGAGAGGTTGTGCTTCCGATTTCTTTGAAAGACATTTTCCTATCTGAGTGTGCCTGCACTGACAGCATTCAGAGCATCCCAGCTGTCCTAACACACGCATGATGGAGCTCTTATAAGCTGGGCGCCTGTTCCAGCTATGGCACCAGGCTATTAACCTTTGGGTATTTGCATTATTAGTCAGTTTTCTAAATCCTTGGAGTTAAGTACAAAGACAGCAAAGATTTTCCATTTTGTTGGAGCTTGAAGTTGTCTGGTATGAATTTTACAAAGCACTCAAAATGCTTCAATTTCAGCCAATTTGCTACTCTGGCTATATTCTCTCTAATATCTTCAGAGAAAATTACTTTCTTCCAGCTAAATACAGTATGTTGATGACCTATTAATTTATGACATGCATTTGGAGCTGGTAACAAATTTATAAACAAACTTTAAGTTCTTTTTCCCCTGTGAATTGTACCAGCATTTGTTTTAATTTCCCAGTAGTCACGCTTAATGTGTCAGAAGATATGTTCTACTTCTTTTCCTCCAAAAAGAAGGGAAAAGAAGCAGAAATAGCTATCTAAAGTTCAGTTCCTGTCAGGTATTATGAGGAACACTTTAAAATGAGGTATGAATCCAAATAAAATATTTTAACTGTGTAGTATTTTACCAAAATCTGGAGGAGAAAAGGTTTACTTACTAAACAATCATTTGAGCTGTAAACTTTAAAATATTCACCAAGGTCCCTTAAAGTTAAACAGGAAAGAAGTATCTATCACCACATTTTAACAGAGAGCAGAAGTCCTTACTACTAGATAGTATACCACACACAAAAAACAAAAACAAAAACAAAAACAAAAAAAACACGTTTTTAAAGGTTCTTTTTCAATGATGCAGGAAAAATTCCTGGAGCCAGTATGGATATTGATATAGCTGAAGGTAATCTAAATTGTTGGCATTCATTTGATGCTACAGTAATGCTAGGACCAATCCTTGAAACCCTCCTTCAACTAATATTACTAAAGTCAACAGAATTCAATGCGAGATCGTAGCTCTGTGCCATCAGCATGATGGTGTTGCGGGGCAGCCTGGGGGCTGCTGCCAGGGCTTGGGCTGGTGCCTCCATCCTGGTTCTGCCCTGGCTCCTCTGCTCTGCACAAGTAGGTACATAGAAATACATCCTTTAGTGTCTTTTGACGCTGGGGTTTACGTAGTTCACGAAGCTCTTGGGACTGCCCTTACCACAGGGACTTAAGCACTAAAACAACTTCATGGCTGCCAAAATCCACAATTTAATCAATCCTCTAGGGATGTCAAGCCTTGAGTCCAAACCCCTGCTCTTGCTGAGCACCCTTAGCAAAAGGCAGTAGGTACTGTGTTAAAGAAAACAAAACAAAACAAGGCTCTCTTTTGTTCTGGTTTTCATGAAAAAAATATGTACTTTCTCACAACCGCTTAGGGGATTTGTGACTCACAGTTATTGGGGGAAATAGGCTCTTTTCTCCCATTATATTGCAGGTCTTGATGTCCCTGTGGGGGCTGAGCCACACAGGTCCTGGTGTCCTGACCCCCTCCATGAGACCTCTCTATAGCTGTCCAATGCCCATGCGTGGAGCAGGACATACAAAAACTCCAAAGGAAGGGGTAAGCTGGCATCAGTGATATCTACATTTCTATCCCATATCTTCAAGAGCCACAACTGCAGTTCAGAGCTGTGCTGACGTTCTTCTGGCTGTCTGCAGCCACACTGATGAGCAGAGACCAAGCCCTGGTGTTTCTGGACCAGGGCTGGTAACATTTCCCCACCAGACTATTCCCCAGAGCTGGGGAAATACTCCTTCCACAGCATGGCCACACTGCATCACTCCAGCTACACAATGAGCTCTCATGAGAGCCAAAGATTTAGCCAGCACAGTTGATGTTTTATGAGTTTGTCAAACTATTTGTTGTGAATTGTATTTGTTAGGCAATTAGCTCTGGTTGCAAACCTCTCTGGGCTTCTCAGTATTGCCCGGATGGTTATGATAAACAATTTCCAGCTTATGAATTGTTCTGCGAGGGGATCACCTTGAATAGCCGTGTTGTCTGAATGTTTTTTTTTTTTTCAAAGTCAAATGGCATCACTGTGTTTAAGAGTGAAATTTTAGCACATTTTGGTGGTAGAAAATGTGTCTTCCTTCAGTTTTTTAAAAGCATTAGGAGATCTTGTGAGTATTAAAAGAGTCAGAGACTCTTTTTAACAGCCAGCCACCTACTTACTTACTGCACCAAAAAAATTGCAGATAATTTCTTTATTTCCTCTCTTGACCATATTCTCCCCCCCTCTTAGGAAATAAGAAAGCTCATCTGTACAAAGTAGAAAACTCTCTAGGCAGTTCATTCTGCTCTGCTGCTGCTCACTCAGTTATTTTTCACACTGCAGGCAACCGTTGCTGTCCTTTTCCTATCTATCACCTTTTCCCTTTGTTACAACTTGTCCTGTGTCCATCCTCAGTTATTACACCACTGAATCATTCCCACCATATGTTAATACCAAACTATCTGCAAGGCTAAAAAAAAAAGTCAGCAGTGCATGTTCTGTCCTTAGAGCCTTTGTTAGTTATGGGTCAAACTAAAGCCCATCCCAGCCTAACCTTTGTGCTCTTGAAAACCATTCCCATATTCCCTGAGCCGCCTACACTGCTGCCGTACACCCGCAGTTCTCCAGGGAGCTGTCAGAGCCCTTATTCATTGAGGAGCCCAACTAATAGGAAGCATCCACCTGCTCCAGGGTGACTCTGTCTCTCCCCACTGCGATGCTTGCTGGGATGTGATCCTTGCCTGTTGTCGTGACCTTGTTTTATTGGATGTTCTAATAGAAGCTGAAATGGATATTAGCAGTAATTACTCATTCCGCAAGATTCTGTAGGTCACTCTTTGTACCAGAGTTGAGAACCTTCATTGTCTACATTGCTTAAGTTACTGAACATTGTGCCATCAGTTCTGAATTAGTGCTCATTAATGAGCCTGTGGTTCGAGAAATTCCCTATTTATTATTCAGAGGCCAAGTATAATTCAGGCAGCTGCAATGCAACACTACTTGCCTGACTTTTGATCTGTGATGGAAAGGCCTGGGTTTGGTTTTATGGTTTTTTTGTTTTTTGTTTTTTTTTGGTTTTGTTTTGTTTTGTTTTGTTTTGTTTTGTTTGTTTGTTTTTTGTTTGTTTTTTTTTTTGTATTGCAGGGGGGAAGCATATAGCAAGCAAAGAGGAAAAGATTTTTTCCCTCCTAGCCTGAAATCTTTCTCTTAGATACCAGACTTTTTACAATAATGCAAAACCATTTTTTTTGGATGTACTAATAACTACTTGGTTACTGAGTAGATAATTCCAAGATCATATTAAATTTCTCTATAATCCTGGAGATGACTGGCCGCTGTATTAACCCTCTGCATTAAATACTCTGTTCCTCTGTCTTTCACTCTTGCACATGCTCCTTCTCTGCTCTTTCTCTCTTTCCTGAGCACAAAAATCCCAGGCACTGACATATCATTGCAGATTTCTAGTCCCCACTATTTTAAGCTACAATTATCTCCTTTATGTTTTCTAACTGTTTTTTGCCCCGTCAGAGGCAACCACAGGCCAGACCTCACCTTCAGCACCTCCCCAGCAAGTCCTCCATTGGGACACTTTGGTCCCTTCTCCTTGCACCCTCTGGTCCCACCAGCAGCACATCAGGCTGCAAACAACCTTGTGGAAAAAAATGCATGTTGTGTATTTTGGAGGGTGGAAAGGAATCTGCATGAGTAGGATCTTGTTTTCTGCAGGGGGATTGGGAGAGCCTGGAGATGTTCAGTGCTGGTCGGGGGGCTGCTAATCGATGCTGGCAGCACCCTGAGGGCAGGCAGGTGAGGGGATGCCGGCACCCTCGCGGCACTGTGTAGCACAGCATCGCCAGGAGTATGCATTTTGGGACTAAGCATTTCTTGTATAAGGATTAGCAAAGATATCAATGTGGTAACAGCAGGGATGGAGAGAAATCCAGGGCTAAGACTGTGAGTGGCTTAAAGGATCATATCCTGCAAGTGTAACAACAGGCTGTGGGGCTGTTGTGTTTTCTAAGGAGAAAGCAAAACCAGTGCTGGCTGGTTGACATTATGCTGCCTCTGAAGACACGGTAAATACTATAGCTTTTTGCCAAAAGGAAAAAAAAAAGTATAGTTTTGAAATCACACCCATGAAATTTTTGCGGTACAAACTCCATGAATATTTAATAAAATGGCCAGGAACTCCAGAGTTTCCTCTCACCCATCATTGGCAATACTAGCATTATTTCTCACTGTTTTTTGATTTGAAAATGGAGCACGCTTGTTTTCTTGGCCAAATCACCATTTTGTTTAGGCAACATTTCACACATAATTATCTGTGGGGAATGAGGAACTTTCAGAGGAAAAGTCAAATTAGCAATTTCAATGCTAGAAAATTCTTGAAAAAGTGCAGCTTGGGTAATTGACAGAGACCTAATCTTTACAAGTTATAAGTCTTTGAAGAGTCCCCAGCATATTTAACTTTATTCTGTAATTGTATGCTTGGGCTCTGAAGATATCTTAAGACTTGCTATTTATCTGCCTGGTGAGGCGCAACACTTTCCTATTAAAAACATATCTATCATGGTTAATGACTTGATTTTTTTCCTTTAATACAGTACAATGACAGGTGTAAAGAGAAGATGAGCATCAGATGCTTGAGCAATATGCTCACTGTTTCAAGACGCCTTGAACATCAGCATTCCTTCATGGTGCCAGAGGAAAAAAAAAAACGCTACACAGATTACACGCTTGTGTTAGATAGAAAATAGTACCATTTGCAGTTTCAGTTAAAAGCATGTTGAAGTGCATATGGAAAATACCATTAGGAGGAACTCCAGAGCGCCTGAGTAAAATGGGTCATTAGGCTTTCGTTTGTTGGAGAGTGTCTCCCATCTGACAGTGCAGAATGGTAGCATTTTTAGCAGCTTATGTTCCCAGTTACATTAAACAGACAAACAGATTGACTATTTTGCATTTCTCATTTGACAACAGCTTGTCTTCATTTGCAGCACACTGGTGGCTGAGCTGAAAGCATGGTGGATGAGTGTATCCAAGGTCCTGGTTTTGAATAACAGCAGATGCCAACGTTTAACTTCAAAATCAATCAATTCTTTTTCCTGCGTATGGATAAAAGGTCTAGTGAAGTGCCTGAAGGGGGTTTTCTGCTGTTTACAGCTGAAAATATATTTTTAAAAAAAAATTCATTACAAAACTTTCTGCCGGAGATGCGGACACTGGTGATTTTATGAGAGTAGGTATGTGAGAAAGTGTTTCTAATTGAGGGGTACTGAAAATATTATGTGAGGTCTAGTGGAGCTACAAACTTTTAGAAGCCTTCGTCTTTTAGACTCAGATTCAGAAAAGTGTTTGACTGCTTTCAGAACTCGGGTCAGACAAAACTGAGCAGACTCTGGGTGACCACCCATTTTCCTGCCTATGTTTCTGAGCACTGTCAATGACTAGAACAGGAACTTACAATCTGCAACCATAGTATAAAAATAATTGTTGTTCATATTCTCTTCACATTCCTGGAATATTTAGCCTGAAACCACAGTTTCTCTTTTGTTGAGAGAAGACTATGGTAAAAAGTACACAGGATCAAAATTGTTGAAAAAATCTGAACCTGAAGGCAGCTGAGGCAGGCTTTGAGTCTCAGCTTCTTGGGACAGTTGCAGCTCTGCTTCCATGCAAAGTGCTGGAATCTTGGGAGGTGCCTAGAAGCTTAGTATCTGCTTATCTTCCAGCCACAAGCAACCAATTCTGAGTGTCCATGATTGGGTTCCTGGTAGAAATGCAATGGCAGTCTGCATTTTCATTTGAAACAGAAGAATGGAGTTGGTTTCCTCCTTTTTCATGCACTACACCTGGCAATAGGACTCCCTGTCAAAACTGTAAGACCTCGGGTGAGAGCAACATCCATCCCTTATCAGCAAGATTTAGCACTGTCCAGATAGCATGAAAGATTCACGAGGTAGTAAAATGTGAGCAGTATAAAGCTAATCCCAGTGTCTGGAGCATTTGGCAGGAGCGATGTAGGTCCAATTACAATGTGAATTCTAAATCCTTTCTCTTTTAAATCAAATTCTCCTCCAATAAGAGGCACATTATTTTCTGCCCAGTAGCAGAAAAAAATACCAAAACCAGCACCCCATGCTGGGTGATTTCTGTCATCGTTAGACTGTCATGGGAGAGCAAGGGAGCTGCTTCTCTTACTACTCTTTGGCAGGCTTTGAAGGCACTACTGTAGGTTCCCATCTGGAGATGGTGGTTTGGGATATGAAGGCTGAATTGAAGTGGTCCAGCCCAACCAACTACAATGCAATCTTCAGTGTTTCTGAACCGGCCATCTCAAAGCGGCTGCCTGCACAGAGCCCATTTTGGATCCCAGGTCTCCCAAAGCTCTGTGAGCCTAGGGGCTTGACTCCAGCTTCTGATTTCAGGGAGTAAAAGCTAGATATGACAGTGTACAGTGCTGAGCCTCTTAGTCTTTTTTTTTTTTGATTTATCCTGAGGTCAATGATTGTCTGCAGCCTGAAGGTGACAGGGAGAGTCTCCAGGGACTGATAGTACAGGAACATGCAAAGCATGCCCGTGACATCCCCCATTGCTCCTGCTGAAGCCATGTCCTTCACCCACAAGAAGTTCAAAGGTTTTGGCGGCTGCAAACAGCCACCAGCTAGGAAACAAACCAAAAGTTGGTGGTGGGGAGCCTTTGCCACTGAAATGTTTATTGCCTTCTCTCACCCATCCTCCCTGAAGATTTCCCTCTAAAGCAGCACTGATCACCTACACTGAACAAATACTGTTTAGGACCCTGAAATAACACCTGCAGCTCATTAGAATAAATGGTATGTTTTTATCCAGGTTTTTCTAGCCACAATGGATAAACAATTTTTTGTCTTTTTATACAAAGACAATGATGTAGAGCATTCTAAAATCCTTTGGATAATGTTTATTTTAACATCAGGTCAGTTATGTTAGGCACATACTTGAAGATCTGGCTTGCCAGCACACAGAACACAACAAGAAAAGCTAATTCTGAATCTGAAATAATTTCAGGAGAACACATCTGGGAAAAGAAGTGTTGCTACCTAAAACATACAGAGAAGCCCTTCTCCAGAGTAGCTGACATTTGCCATACAGGCATATCTGGCAATTGTAATGAAATTAATATGATTAATGCATTGTACTTTTTTAAAGCAGTTTCCTTTTTTTTGCAGTTTAGGCCATCACATGTAAATATGAACCACTGTCAAGGCTCATTGGATTGATCTCACCAAATGAGACATCCACACGGACTTTTTCTGAGCTATCTATGGGCACAGGCTGCTGCAGGCGTCCCTGGGTGCGGTTGTGATATGCTGGCTTTGGTCAGGGCTTCCCTTGGGCCTCCACCTGCACATGGCCTGAGCAGTGATGCCTAGGGATCTGCCAATGACCCCATTGGCACTGATTTTCTAGGGCTTTCCTGTGAGAAAGCAAATGCTAAGGATGCTTGGCGGCCTGTAAGAGCTGGTGAGGGTTGACAGCAGCTAACTAACCCAAACAGCTCGGGAGCTATTGCAATGATGAATTTTCCGAACGTCTGATTTCTCTGCATTGCCAACTTCTGCACAGCCAGAACACAGCCTGGCATCAAAAAGGTGCTCTATCCTTCTCCTGCATCAGAGTTTTGCTTAATACAGTCTATTACATGCTCTGTGATAACCCTGTCTCCCTCTCCATTCTGCCAGATTCATTTTCACCAGCCTAGCAAGGCACCAGCGCCCAGCCAGCACGTGGGCTGTGTAATGGGGTGGAGAATCCTTCCCACTCGACTTCTGTGCACAGAGAGGCATGCACAGGGTTTAGTCCTGTTCTCTGGAGAGCCAGGCTTTCTGCTTCCTTCTCTGTTGTAATATGTTTTGTTCCATCTGTTTCAAGTATCTTGAGGATCCTGCAGAATCGGTGCTTGTTGTGACTGCATTTAGTTGTCTGTTTCAGACCGTTCATAATTTGATGCTGGTGTCTGCAGTCTATCACTATTAAGCATATGCAGTGATTAGAAGGGAAGAACAAGAGATTAGAGAAAGCTAGGAGCTCTCTGAGGCACAGAAAAGGAAAAAGAAAAAAAAAGAAAAAGAAGGGGAAAACACTTTCAAGGCCACTGGAGTACAAGAAGTCTCAGCATGTGGCCAAAAGACATAAGCAAGTAAAAAGTTTGACAAAGGCCATTGCTTGGGCGGCTTATATGATTGTTTCACAGTAGAAAGAGCATAATATTGATTCCAAAACCTCTGTCTGTCCTTTTACCTACAGGTATGTATTTTGATATTCAAAAGTGTATTGCATTTTTGACAGAAGCATTAAGGAATAGCTATGGAAAATACCACAGCTTAAATGACCATGTTTTCTTTCTTCTCACTCTTTTTAAAAAATTGTTGCTGTTGCTAGGACATGCATTTGGAGCTCTTTGTTGTCTTAATGGAGACTGAAACATGTGTAGAGTTCGGCGTTTGCTTTTTTTATTCATCAGCTGAATAAAAAGCCAAGCAGACAAAGCATTTGTAGTGCAAGAGTGGAGTGCAAATCCCTCCCTGTAAGCTGAACAAAAAAGCTCATTAAGAGGAGGTGGGATTTCCTGGTCACGGCTTTTAACTAAAGGGCAAAGGTCTCCTGTTAAGTACCATACAGTCTAAACAGGACTGCGTAAAATTATAGAGGGAGGGGGGGGAAGTCAAATATTTGTTCTTAATTCTCAAGTTAGTTTATCCAGAGTGGCAACCAGGGAAGTGTTGGGAATGATTAAATGGCTGCATTGAGGCTACAAATTGCTGCTACTTGCTTTTGTAGCCGGACTTGTTGCAGTTGAGTGATGTCGCCCATCAGTGCATTGTGTGCACAGTAAAACAGTCGAGCAGTGACAGATAGACTGAAACTCGGAGCTACTCCATCACCGCTGAAGGATCCTGCTCGCTGGGAATTGAGAATGAGCACAAGCCATGCACATTGCTCGGAAACAGCTGCTTTCACTCTAGCCCTGCTCCTCAGCTGGCCGGTGCAAGCAGCAACTAGTAAATATGCTTTATCTGTGATCTCACTGGGGAGGAGAGACAAGAAAACCCAAGCAAAATAAATAATTTGGCAAAATGCTCCACCGATAGATGCTCAGACTGTAAACTTCCCAACCAGCAGTGCACAATGTGAAGTGAGAAGATGACTCACAAGGAGAGCCTGAGGTAGCAGTGTCGGACACCAGCTGGACACGTGCACAAACAGGCACAGGGACAGCAGCTCCATCCACCCTGACCGCAGCTGCAAGTGCAGAGCAGAACTGGTGCTGTCAGGACTGGTTTGTAAACTGACAAACCAGTCAGATGCAGTGTCTCACAAAAAAAAGATGAGAAAAGATATCCTGAGTAGTACAGCTGAGGACTAGGCAGTAAGAGCACAAGCGTGACCTTCCTTTGGACAAAAATAAGGTGCTGGCAAAAGCACTGGGTCCAGTTTGGATGTCTCACTGCTGTCTTAAGGTACATCCTGGAGTGAAGCCTGTGAAGCACAAAAGTTGCAGTTTTAGAGATAATTCTCTATCAGTGGGGTGGCCTGGGGTGCTACGCTACATTTCTCACCCAGTAGCAGAGCAATAGCCAAGAGAGTTTTTTTATTGGGCACCCTGCACAAACCCCAGCTCTGCCCTCTGTTCCAGGGAGCCTGACCAGGGCACCCAAGCCCCTTTGTCAGCACCAGGGCTGAAGTCTGTAAAACCTGCTCCCGCGGTGTCTGTGGGAATGTGCAGGCCTGATGCTGCTCACACTTTGGACTGGTGTGTCCAAAGTCACTCAGCGCAGCTGGTCCTGGGCAGTACTGGGATAAGATACCCAGGGGTAATAGGGGATTGTGTATGGTTAAGGGTCAAGAACTCCAACATCGGTTTTCTGGTTTGATTAAACAAAAATAACAAATAAAAAGTAAAAAGGAACTCTCCTAATAAACACCAGCAAATTGGAAGTTTATGGAAGGGAACTGAGATTCATTAAAGCGGATTTTCCTTTTTCTAGTTGTTTTCAGAAAGAAAATATCTGTTGGGGCAGAAAGCAGGTGATGTTTGTCACTCTGCCTGCTCATCAAAAGGGCAGGTCCCGCTGCCGTTGCTGCACCGAAGGAAACAGAGAGAGGGAGAGGGGGAAAGACTCTGGCACCTTCTCTCTGCTCAGCTACGTTTCTGCCCCTTTCCTTCCGCGGTTTCACACCTCTGTTCACTGAGGGATTGTTTGCTAGTTCATTCGGGTTGCTGTTTTGGTTGCTTTGTTGATCGGAAAAAAAGACAGACAAATGTAGATACGAAGGTTGAGAAGACTCAGTTCTGGGAACAGGTTGATTTGGGGCTGGAAAATGAATGAAAATTTATTTTGTAGAGCTTGTTCCCACTAGCTATAGATTCAGCAAATTTTATGTATGTTTTCATCATGAAATTGAAATGGCCAAGTCTTAATACACATTGTAAGCTCTGATTGAAGGCATTAATTAACATTAAAAACAAATTCTTGCAATCGTGTGCTAAACAGAATTCAGGGAGAAACAGGTAAGCAGCATGGATATGTTTGGCATTCTTTCTGAAGCACAGATTAGCATTTAGAGTCTAATTCTTTGCAAAAACTCATTAATGAGCAATTAATTATGCTTCATAATTTGCACCTACACTTAACTATGTGCAGAACAGTAGCAGCTGTATTAAACATTGGTACAAAATCAAAATAAAAAGAAACCACACCAAAGACAATAGTTGTGCCGAACAGGGCTTGAACGCAGGTCTCTATATTGATATCAACTCCCTACTTATTAGGATAACGACATCTAGTCTGTGTTAGGCCTAGAGTAACCTCAGCACAAAGTTAGGAACTCTCCCTTGTAATCATTTCATTTTGAGGATGGATTTTGGTGCTTCTGTTTTTGTCCATGTTCTGCTTTTAGTCATAAGCAAAGGTATTTGATGTCAGGCAGGTATGTGCGCTAACATCCTTACACTCTGAGCGTAACTACTTTGAATAGGAACAGCCTAGTACCAGGATGTTGACAATTGAACAAACAAGCAACTGTAAAGTTAGAAACGGTCCTATTCTAGAATTAAGGTTTTTTAAATTTTAAATAAAATGGTGTAGCTTTTAAGCAGATTGCGTCTTTTTTTTTTCTTCCTTTTTTTGGCTTCAGGTGGAAAAAAAAAAGGCAGAAACCTGAAAGTCAGAGAGAAACTCAGAAGGTGAAAGAACCCATGTGAACTGAAACCAAAAACAGCTCACACAAATGCGCTGAGAAACAAAACTGCTTTTGCTTAGCCATATGCCAGTCCATTATCATTTTTTAACATTTATTTATATCTCAGGAGCTTTAGGAAGCCCAAATCCTTGCAGTTTACTGGGAGCATGGAAGTCAGATTACAAAGGAGAGAGGGAAAGGTGGAGAAGAATATCTAGGAGAGAGAGAGGGAGCCTGCAATGTACCAGGGAAAGTGGAACAAACCATGTATTATGCTGTTGTAAACTGAAGGAGACTGAGAGTGGCTGCATGACCCAAGAGCATACAGGATGTCAGTTAGGGTTGGAAAACAAACACAGGTCTCCTGAGTCACCCTGCTGAAAGTGGCTTTTGAACCCAGGTACTAAAGAGAAAAGGTGTGGATGTTAGAGCAGCAGACCACATAAATAAAAATGTTGGTATAACTGGCCCATCAATGAAATAATACAGTTTTGGAGTCAGTTAGTAAGAGAAGATGGATTTTTGAGGAGAGAGGCTTTGGGGAAACAGCCTTCAGTCTGTGGCAGCTAAATTAGTCTCACTGGAAGTACAGCACAAGTGTCCTGGCAGTGGGAAGAGGTGGATGAGTACTTACTAGTAGCAACTTGGAGGCTGGAGGTGCACAGTTAGATGACAAGAACTTTATGTCCTCCAGAACTTGAAGGGAAGCTAATGACTTCATCTTTTGTATCCTGTTTCCTGAAACAGGAAGGTGTAAATGTCTGACCGTCATTTATCATGATCAGTTTATGGGCACCAGAAAAAAACTTCCAATAATCCCTGTCTTTGGGTCTAATGTGGTTTGTACTGTTGAAGCAACGTATCTGGGAGAAGCTGGCCATGCCCGCTGGTGCCAAACAGAAGGCCCAGCCCTGGATGCTTTGCCAAGGAACTGTCAAGCCTCTGTCCAGTGAAGTCTTATGACCAAACTAGCAGGACCCATCTCAGGAACCTTTGCAGAAAATCTTGAGCTTCCTAAAGTGCTAAGTGGGCTAGCTGAAGGAATGAAGGAGTCAAATGTCTTACCTTGCCATGTTCTACCATTATCTGAGGAACTAAAGTGTACAGATTTGGGGGTGTTGCCTGAGTGTCTCCAAGTACAAGGAGCAGCAGGGTCTTTTGTCTCTGATAAGATGTACAGCAGGAGATGCACAACTGGAACACCTTGCAAGGCTGTGAGCTGACTTAGCTCAGGGAAAACCTAACCAAGTAGCACTAGTGATTCTTCTTAACTGATATGAATAATTCTGAAAACTAATTCATTGAATAAAGAAATTGAGAAGATAGGCTAGATGACTTTTGGACGTGAGAAGAGAGTTCCTATGTCTCCCTCAGGTATTAATGAAGGCGCTGAGATGATCAAAGGCTGTGCTGTCTTCTAGAGCCAGAGCTATTTAACGTCAACATGCTGAAAAAAAAAACAAAAGATAGGTAATCAGAGACCCTTGAAGAAAAAAAGCATTTCTACAGCATTCAAATACTGACTTATTTGTAAGAAAAGGAAATTAAAAACTGGAAGATATAGGAAAGTTTTTGAAAATGTTTTCATTATTTATGAATTAATCATTATTTCACGATTGTCTCATACCTGTGCTGACCTCTAACTGACTGATTGTGCACAGTGCATGCATGGGGACATTAGAGTTTGTTCCCAAGTCAGTTCTATGGAAAAGGCAGCAAAATTCATCTTTATAAGTTGCAAGTGAGATCCTTTCTCATGGAAACCAATGTATGTTTTGCAAAGGTCTTTCATGGAGAGAGTTTTTCACTAGTGTTTAAACTAGAGTGATAGTGTTTAATTTTTAACTATAAACTGATGGCAGTGGGCTGCCATGGGTGGACATCTGTGCCTTGGCCATATTCACCCACCACACTTATACAGCTGCACACATCCCTAGAGTTACTCCAGTTGCCACCTCCACCACATGCCAGAACACACCCTCACCAACTGGCTCGCATCCTGGACAGGCACTGTAGAGAAAGCCTGACCCAGGAATGGTAATAAATGTGTCTTCACACTACCTTTGTGGCCTGCCATGTCTGGACTGCAGAACGGGTCTGAGCAGCTGCTGAGGGCTGCCTATGGGCTTCTCCACAGGCAAAAGGCTGAGGAGCAACAAAGACATCTGTCTGCTCCTCCTAATGGTAATATTAACATAAGAAAGTCAACGCACACCTCTTTATGGTGGCCTAGCACAGTGCCCTTGCAGGGTAGGTTCTTCCCCAGCCCTTGCTGAATAATTTTGGTGTCTGGCTGTAACGCACAGGGATCACATAAGAGACAGGTTATGCGATCATACTCCTGTTTTCGCAAAACAGCTGCTTCTTTCAGTACAGAATCATCTCTCCCATCACCCAAGTATGGGCACTTCCGCCCCATTTTGCCTCAAAGCATTTTAGGATTGGAAGTAAAAAAATAATAGAGCATCTTAGCAAAACTGCAGTCACACAAGGTTTTAGCACTCAATTAACCACCTTCACAGACTTCTCAGTATACAAGGAAAGAAATAAATACCTTGAACTTCAGTGCCTTGAAGGGACAGGGGGAAAGAAATGGTTATTCTTAGATTCATTCTCATTCTTTCTTAAAAGTCTTCTCCAGTAAGCTCAAATTGTGCATCTGATGAAGTGATTTTCTGTGCTGCAAGTATTAAAGGTACTGGCTAATTTAGCTATCATGATAAATGCCTGCTAGGAGCCTATTTTCTTGAAAGAGCAAAGAAAAAAGGAAACCTTTTCTGAAAATGGATAAAAATAACTGTATTTTTCTTTGTATGGAAAATATTTTGTGGGAAAATAACCTCAGATAATGTGGGACAGTGTGGGCTAACGTGTTATTTAGGGAAAGGACATAAACTTCAACTTCTAAGATATGGACAGGAGAGAAGAGTGGCAATACTGTGTCCTTGTGAACTTGTCTGGTTGCTAGCAGCAGTAATTAGTGGAGCTGTTGTAGAAGATGGTATCATCTTATGGAGGAAATTATATTACAATACATCAAACTGCTTAGGGGTCCCAGGCTGCCTATGGCCCACACGGACTGTACAGCTAGCCAGGGATTAGCCAAAGATCAGAAACCATCTTGTCCAGCAATAGCTTCTCATTCCAGTGTATAACAGGAGGAGTGCCAAGCCCCTGGCCCACCCATCCCGCCTGAGCCCAAGGGACACAGCATGGTTATGTAGCAGGGGGTGGCAGAGTGACTGAGCATCACGGTCATTTTTTGTTAATCGGCTATTGAAAGGCCAAGAGTCTGGTCCTTCATGTGATCTCACATTTCAAGGCCTCCACTTGCTTCCAAAGGTTTATTATGGAGAATTTTGGCATAGCTCTGCCCAAAGTGTTCCCCACATGGCTGCGAGAGTCGGGAATGGCAACTGCAGAAACATCAGGCAGGTGCAAGCACACACGGGAGAAATCAGTTGGGAAAATACTTGTAGCCATTCGTCGTCCCTTTCCTACAGGTATGAGGACAACGCACACTGAGTATAAGCAGGTGGGATGCTCCCCGGGGCAAGAGGAGAGCACACTGTGGTTCCTCATGCAAGTTTTATCCCACCTGCCATCTATGTCAGAAAACAGGCTTGGGTTGGCCTCTTTTCCCCCGGGTAGCAGTGTCACTAGTTTCGTTTACACAGACACTCAGAGACCCCAGGCTCTCTCTAACAGCAATGCCAGGCAGCTGAGCACGAGGCTTTGCATCCTCTCCCTCCTCAGCTCCCTGTTTCACCACACCAGGACTATATATAGATCTGTATGAAAATTATTATAAATCCCCTCTCTGCAAATGGAAGCATATAAAAAGAAAAGTTAACTCTTCAGCTGAGCCACTGAATCACAAGTTTTTGCCTCGAGCACATTTTTACAGCCCCTGCAAAAACAGAGGCATTAATGGAAAGTCTGACGCAGCGTTAACTCCCACTGCACTGGGAGTGGTAGCAGAGCTTAAAGTGGTCACCGAGTATTTTCTTCATCTTCTACACAAAGCCTCAAGTCTGAAAAACTGCACGATATTCGCATTGCAGGCTACTCAACTCCTTTTTCCTTGACAAATTACTGTTTTAACTAACAGCGCTCCAGTGCCAGGCCCCATGCTTTTAGCAGCACAGCTACCCACAAGCCCTTTTTGTGGTTCCCTTGTCTAGCTCAATTTAAACCCAATGTGACTCTGGCTAAGAAAGGCATTTTGCAATTGCCTACCACAAAGTGATAAGGGTCTGCTGCAGCAGATGACTTGTATACTTCCCCAAATGAGCCCTTCACGTTTAGGAAGGTTGGCCATGTCATTTCTCTAATTTTCTAACCACAGAAATGTATATTTAGAAAAGAGCAAGGAAACTTCCTTTACCCTAAGCAATATTGCATAATGATCGAGGAGGAGGATTAGTGCAAAGGTTTTTCTCTGAGCACAATTCTGAGAGACTGGGAGCTGGAAAGCCTGAATAATGACTAATTTCAAGTATGCAAAGCCAGGGCTTTCCATGCGTTCCAGATCCCTTTTTGTTTCAGGATCATGTTCGGTACATTAGGTGCAAGCTTTGCCACTGTAGCCCACATCTCAGACATCCTGTGTGTTTTCTACTGGAGAGCCACAGCCCCTCTGGGATGCTCCTGCCTGGGGCTGTGGGGTTCACCACTGCAGCCTCCTGTGTCCCCAAGTACCTTCAGGGCTTGTTCGACTGCTCCTTCCCTCACTTTCTTCCCAGTCTCCTGCCCTTGCTAGGTTTTAAAGAGATTTAGGTGTAGCTGTTATTACAGTTGCAATACTGGGCTCAAGAGTATGAATTGTTTAGATACAAATGCCAAGAATAACAGCAAACGGTCCTGCATGCCCTACTGCTTCAGCCTGGCCTATGTGCTGGGTTTTCAGACCCCATGTGATGGGGAGGAGATGTGGAAGGGGGACACCAAGGTCCAGGCAGGAGATGCTGCCTGCATGGGATTGGGCAGGAGAGGTGCAACATAGCGTGGTTTTGCGTGGGGTTCACAGCCATCCATCTTCTCCCGCAGGCACAGGGCTGTGAGATAAAACAAGAGGTTCACATTTGTCTCTGTTGATGGTGTTCTCCAAACTTGTCTCTGCAAAAGTCCACCTCTAGCAGAAGGAAAGCTTTTACCATGCCATTCACCCAAGGCTGAGAAACTTTTACTAGGGGAAAGGCAGTGGCAATAAACAGCCACAACTAATCATGCATAGTTGTACTGATTGCATGAGGGTTGGGGATTTAAAAGAAATGATTAGGCTTATTTGGGAAACGAACCATCTTTCTGTCAAGAAAATTAAAATGGTTTGGAAGTTATATATTTTGCCTGGCCCAGCTTAAGCTATGAAGCAATCATCGTAGCAAAGTGGACATAGATAGTTCTGTTCATTAAGCATTTAGGAAAGGCTGTTACTGCTGTGTTGCACAATAATCCCAAAATGTTACATTGAAGATGACTAATTTTGTGGCAGTGGGAGTGGGATATGTGAGAGCAGAGCCATGGACTGGGAAACAGTGCCAGACAGATGGGAAACAACTTAGCGTCATTGTGTGTTGGTCCCAGCCTTTCTGATGGAAGTTTGTATTTCAATGGTGATACTGCTGTCACATTTTCAAATAAAATTTTAAAAAAATACTGTGAAAACTTTCTGTTTGGAAGCCTAACTTTCTCACAATAGCTCAGCAGCAGTTTGTCCTTATGCACAGACTAATGGATCAAAAGTTCAATTTCTACATAGTCTATTAACTTGCACACTCAATAATGTAGGATGCACGAATGGCTTAGGATTTTTTTCTTTTTTCTTTTTTTTTTTTTTCCCAGTAAATGCAATTTTTCCCCTCAAAGATTACTGAAAATTACTTTTGCAAGTGGGTATGAAGGCTTATCAGTCCAACAGTGTTCAAGTTCCCATATTAACTGCCTCACATTACTGTGAACAAGAAGTGCTGTAGAAACCAATGAACTAAGAATGTAAAGTACATACTGCTGATGTATGTCCCTATAGTAACCCTTTCCCATCATAGGTACTGAATAGGCTTTTCTTCCACAAACAATTCTACCTTTTTTTTTTTTTTTAAAATATTGTATTATAGAACCTAAACTTTCCTTCTGCTTTGGGGCTGTATCAGTCACAGTGTTTGTGACTGATTAACACGGAGAGCAAACACTCCTCACCAAGGAAACATGTAGGAAGACTGCTTTTACAGCATGCTCGGGGCGTATTAAAAAAATTATGTTTCAGCACAAAAGAAAAGAATTTAGCCTGTGCATGTCAGGCTGCTTTAAATATTTTATTTTGCCCATCTTCAGAATCAGTAAGTCCCAGAAGAACCAATCCCTTGGGGCCTAGCCCTTCAAGTATATGGCACTTTTCAATCCCATTGATTTTAGTGGACCTTGAAGGCACTTAATACTTCATAGGCTCAGTTTCGTGCTGTAGGAAGGTTACTCTGTGCATGTTCAACTATTACAGCTGCCAGGAGATCTAATACCCTTTGGTTTAGCTGACAAAGAGAAGAGAAGCTAGGCAAGTTCAAAATAAAAACAAGTAAAAGGTCTGTAATAAGGAAGGTAATTTTCCATGGGTTAAGTTACCAAGGGATCAACTCTCTTATCCTGTGAAGATTGTACAAGCTCTCCACCTTTGCTTATAAAAAAATGCTACAGTTCTTGAAGACATCATGGGTTGCGTGCAGGAACTACAAAATGAAATTCTCCTCACTGTGGTACAGGGATGGATATGGAGATGTGACGGATACTGGAAGCTCCCTTTGCCCTGAAGATGACAACACTCATTTCATATATGATATAATATCTGAAAAAAAAAAGAAAAAGGCAAAAAGAACATCAGAGTAGCAAACTGAAGGGCTTTAATGCCTCTCTTTTGCTTTCTTACAAGACTGCAATTTGGCTTTGATGTATGCATCAGTCTGTGTTTGCATCACCACCAATCACAGGATCATTGCTTCATGCAGGGCATACATAGTCACTCAGTATTTCGTGTCGTCCTTCTCGCTCCACACATAGTCGCAGACCTTATATAGAACGGGCTCAGACACTGCCGTGCTCACCGAACGATGTGCTTCCTCCTTGGCTTTTCTAAGCTGCTCTATCCACATCACGCACAGGCTCTGCAGACACCCATGAACATGTTTCACATTCCTATGAGAGGAGGAAACATCAGCCCCACTGTACAGATGAGGAAATGAGGCACACAGCAGCGAAGGTCAAAAGTTTCCATTGACTTTTGGTGCCCAGTTTGAGATACCTAAGCATGATTTCTCAGAGCTTGGTGTTGAGTTTTGTGGGCGGTGAAGGGTAGCACATCCCTGTGCCAACCCTCCCTGGTGGGCTCCTACCTCCCTGTCCCCAGGGCTAGGGGACCTGGGCTTGGCTACTGCCACCCACTCTAAGGCTGTAAGAGACTTGCCTCAGGAGAACAATGCTGCAGGAAAATAGCTGCAAAATGTACAACACCATTAAAACAGCTCTGCTCTGTTGATCTAGCACAGTGCATACTGCAGTGCACAATGGAGTCCACCTCCATGGCTGGTTTCACCTGAGTTTGAGGTGCTCCAGAAGCTTTAATATGCAGACACTTCTTTTCTTTAGTATGATCTATGGCAGAGAAAATCAAGTTTCCAAGGGGGTAGATATATATATGAGCAAAAGCTCTCTTTATTATAACCCAATCCCTTTGGGTGCCCTGTCTTTATTTTTGTTCATCATGGTACTTAGGCTGGAGAAGATCCTCTTGCTCTTGCACATTAATTATCACTTCAAACCTTTTATTCTATGAATTTGTTATTATAGCTCCATGTTTAACATGCAATACTGTAAATATACTTGCAGATTAGCTTGCTGAATGGGGAAAAAAAAGTCTGCTCTTAAAAACCTCCTCAATGCCTGTTTCCCTTATGGGCTAACAGTGTGGCACACGGTTTCAGGGGAGTTACTCCAGTTCAGTTCACTTTCTAGTATGTACAAGAATTTTTTAACCTTCCACAGAACGTATGTATATATATATATATGTCTTTTCCCCACACATGTGCTGATTACTGACCATTTGCGTGTTTGAAAAAATGTCACTAGAGAATTCTACTGGGTTGAAAGGCGTGTTTTACACCCACTTTTCCCAAGAGTAAATGATTACTTACAGGCCAGAGAACGAAGAGATTGTGTACTCTCTTTAAACCATATAGACTCAACCTTTACATGGCAATTCCTAGCTAGTGACCTATAAGTTGATAGTCTCAGCCAACAGCTTGTGGCTTGCCATTTGTAGTGATGGTTTGGGTATTTTGCAAGTGTGGGTAAATTACAGATCACTGATGTGTCATCATGAAGGACACGCTCACCAACAGGCAGAAAGTAGGACAAATATTAGATGGTTAGAAATACCTAAAGATACTCAGTGGCAACACTGGAAATAAGGCTTGGCTCTGCAGAGAGCTCTCCTATTGTGTGGCCCCTGCCTCCAAGCTCAGAGGAGAACCCAGAGGTGCCTGATCTTCTACCAGAGCTTCAGAATTATTAGGAGAGCAATTGAGAATAAACAAAAAGCAAAACAAAAACCCCAAACTCACTTGTTGTATTGCTGGTGTTTATGCTGGGTTTCTGTAAAAAAAAAAAAAAAAAAAAAAAGGAAGTAATTCTAGCCTGTGCATTGGCACAGGAAGTCAAAGAAGCCAAAAGTGTATACAGGTTCAAAAATGACTTGATGAAATTCATATGGGATATTAAATGCAATGTTTGGGATGCAGTGTCCAACTCGGGACATCACAGAAGGACTGTTCCCACAAGACAAGGAGGTTTTCGGAGGAAGAGCCATTCCCTCCAGCACTGTTCCTTGTCCCTCCTCCCTCCACACCCCTCTGGGCATTTGTATGTGGTCTGGTTGGAAACCAGCAGCTGGACTGGATGAACCATTAGTCTGATCCAGTCTGGCAGTTCCCATGCTCTAAAATTTGTCTGCAACAGAAGCACACATATCAGTTTGGTAATGTTACTTGCAGCCTGGACAAAAATACAGATAAGCTACGAGGAGCGAGACACTGTGTATGCAAAGTAAATTAATGTGGAAGCAAAAAAAAAATCAAAGACATGCTGCTGACTGACAATAGCTTGCCCTAAAATAAAAAGTAGGTCTGTCTGTGGGCACAAGGAACAGACTGACTACCTTCCCTCCATCCTGCAGAGCTTTTTAGGTGAGTGAGTACTGGTCTCGCTTCAGGCAATTTACATGAACGGAAGTGTGACAAAAGGGGACAGTCCCTCCCTTGAAGTAACAGGCCACAGAAGGGAAGTTTAGCAAAAATAGGAGCCATTAATAGTCATTCCAGCTCGCTCTCTGAAGTTCACTGAGGTTTAATTAAAGCACTGATATGTTTTCGACTGACCTTATTTTCATACCTGATAACCAGTAAACTCATTATCATTTTTTAAGCTTGGTTTTGAATCTAGCTAATTAACAGTCTTTGGGTCAGCATCTAAGTTAAACACAAATAAAAGCAGGAGGAAAATTCCAAGATCTGCATAGTTCAGATTCTCCCTGCGATGGAGACTCATCATCAAGGAACATTACCAAATGCCTGGAGCAAAGGCTTTGCAGGTGCTGGTGGGTGGTGTTTTGGGGCACTGGCTGAGCACCAGCCCTGTGGTTGGGACAGGACGTGGCTGAGCTTTGGGCTTTGGCAATTAGGGCATCGAAGTGGCTCAAAAGCCAGCTTTCTACAACTGAACCCATTAAACCCCAAGCTGTACTAAGCAGATCTGCAGAAGAGAAGGGCACAGATTTCATAGCTCCTTGTTGCCTCTGTGGTTAGCGTGTGGGGGATGAAAGAAAGCAAGAGAGGCCCACTACAATTTGCAGCACTGGCATTTCCAGAAGGCAAATGTGGCCTTCTCCATGTTCACTGTGGTGCTCAGCTGCTCGCTCCTGGGATGGGCCTCAACCCAGACTTAGTGGACCTTTCCTCATCCTCAGCTTCCTTCCACCAGCTGACCCTCCCAGGCTTCTCCTCCTCTTCCCCATCCACAACAGAGCCTGTGTGAGAGGCAGCAAAATGAATGAGGTCACCCAGGCAACTGGTGGCAAAAGCAAAGGTGGAGCCAAAATGAGATGCCCCATCATACAAAGCAAGAAGTACACAGCTGCCGGTGCCAGCCTGTCCTCTTCTCGGTGATTTTTAGCAAGGTGGTCAGGCCCTAGAGGGTACATGGGATGAAGCAGAAGGTGGGTTATTGTGCTGCTTTGTCTCAGGCAGGGTTGCCCACGTGGATGAGGTCAGCACCTCTGCGGATCTGCTCTGAGCTTCTCAAAAGTCACAGCTCACAAAGCACTCTGGGCTCTGGAGAGGTCTAGGGGAGATCTCACTTCAATAACCATAACAAGCTCTTACAAAGGAAACATAGCTCTGGGCTGGGGACTATGTAACGCCTGTAGTTAACTGGGCTTTGCTAAGCAACAAAACTGGCAGCAGGGGAGGGGGACGAGCAATACCAGGCAGGTCTTGGAGGGGAGTGTTAAAGGAGGGTCCTTCTCTTAGATCAGGGCAAAGAGCTCCAACCACATCGCCCAGCAATGGGAAATGACAGTCTGGCCCACACATGATCCTCCTGTCGTGGTCGTATGCATCCTCATGTACAGTGCCTTCTGACACTACGGCTCGTCGTTCCCATCCAAAGCAAACTGCTGTCATTGCCATCACTGGGAATAGCCAATGGTTTAAATGCTGGGCAGGACACAAATAGTTATAATACTTAGCACCTGGCTAGCACTTTGCACACTGACAGTACTGCACAGCTACCAGCTAATGAAGTGAACGAGGTGTTCAATTACGCAATGTATGTTAATACTCAGTTAAAACCTACAAAACTGAGCACCAAATGGTAGAGCTGCAATTTCAGCTGGTGGCTTGTAGGCACTTCCTTTGTAATCGGGGATGGCGCTTAGCAATACTTAAACAATTTCTCTTCCTCCCGCTTTTCCTGAGTTTGTGTGTAATGGCCTGTTCTTAAATGAGCCTGTCCCTTTCCAGGAGCTTGTCAATCTTACGTCTTAAGATGCAGAGTACGGTATATGTGAAGTATGCTAAGCAGGCTGTTGAGCTTCTTAGGAGCAGAAGGCTCTGTTGGAAGGCTTTGCCAGAGCCTTCATCCAAAAATAAATAAATAAATAAATAAACAAACAAACAAACCTGTAAAATAATTAAAAATAACTAAAGCTTTCATCTAGCTCTTTATCTCTGATATAATTAAAACCTGAACAAATCTTTAATTTCTTTATAATTTAGAATTTACCAAAACCTATCACACCTCCTTTATGAATACAGACGCCTGGTTGTAACTGCCATGTGATCTGCTGCAAAACTAATGGCTAAGTCATGTGATAAATTGCATTTACTCTTCACCTTCAGCTGCCTCACCCATACGTTGACCATCTCCTCTGCCCTGCACTCAGTGATCCATCGCCATGGGGCTGCCTTCCCCATCCTGCTGCCCCCCACAAGAGCTGCCTCCTGCCTTTCAACAACCAGCCATAAATCTATTATTTCCTCCTTTTCATCCTAGCGAAATAACAGCAGCCCTCCACCCCCAAACGCAGACGTTTCCCACTGCTGAAGAGTCCTGGTCCACTGATTCCCTTCTGTGCAGCTGTTCCCAGCACCAGGAACCATTTCATCGGAGCCGTCCCCTCTGTGATGGCTTTAGCCGGCACATGGGGCTCCACTACACTAGTGCACTTTCTCCAGACACTGCTGCTTAATGAAACTCACACTTCTGTCTCTAGAAGTGAATTATAGCGTGACTTTGAGCAGAGCATTCACCTTGCCCTTCTGTGGGAGTTCAGCTTGTGCCACCATGTAGTCAGACCAGACAATGCTCCCATTCTCTCATTGATCGTAAAGTGCTGTGAGATGAAAGATGCTTCGCCCCATTGCTGTACTTGCCCCAGATTATAAATATAACACCAGTGAATCATTCATTAACTAGTTGAAATTACATTAATACAATAATGGAAGTGATTTTTTTTTCTTTTTTTGACTGAGGGAATAAATAAGAATACTTACAAGTGTCTTTTACAGAACAAAGCAATGGAAGCAGCAGAGGCGATGATGTTTTTAATGAAATGTGTATATTTGCTTGTAAAAATGCACTACGGATGCATATGCCAGGTAATAAACAAAAGGCTGAAAAATTTGTCTGCTCAGCAAGTCTATGACTAGCTACTAATTAGGTGTATCTCATTTAGGAAAATCACTCTGCTGCCAGAGTTTTATTTGGGGTGAGGGAGGG
>VXAL01001498.1:35906-163332 GCA_013399475.1 Chauna torquata | reverse complement strand
TGGGGGTGGGGTGGGGGGGGAATGGGACAGGACACAAGGAGGAGGTGGGTGTGCTGGAGGAGTGGCTGCAGCAATGGCACAAAGCAAGTTTGAAGCAAATCTCTGTCCTCCACCTTCCCAGACTTGAAGGCTCAAGCTCCATCAGCTCAGCATCTCTTCCAATAAACTCCTTTTCTTACCCTTGCCCTTATCTAGCTCGGGCTGGTCTCGTGGTCTGCTGGTTGGAGAGGGGTGCATGGCTGGGGATGCGGCTGGGCTCCCCACCGCAGATACTGCAGAGCCCAGGTCCTCCCTCTCACGGGTCAGGGCACTGACACATGCTTTACGTACTGTCAGAGCAGCTGTGAGAACAGCCCTACTGTTTGTAGTCATGAAGAGAAACAGTGCAGTGTGGGTTTCAGCTGTGGTGTAAAGTAGTTCTTTAAAAAAAAGTAGTCTTCATAAAAGAGACTTTCTTGGCTATGATCATTGAAGTAAATGGAAGCAAAGAGATTAATAATGAAGTAACCCAAGCAAATCAGACAACATAGCCTATCTCACATCCATTTCAAGCTGAAGTTCATTTTGGCTCATGCATCTGAGTCTGAGTGAGTTTTTCTGATTGATGGCTGATAGCCCACGTCCAGGGTTTCTTTTTTTTTTTTTCCATCTTTTTACATTCAGAGTGTTTTTTTTTTTTCTTCTTTTTACACTCTAAAGATTTTAGAAGGCATGGTTTTGGAAATACCCATTGTCTAAGATTACCTCAGCCCAAAAATATATAGGTAGTTTCTAAGCTGATTTTTGTAGACAGATGCTATTTCCATTTCATTTCGCTTGAGAAGAAGTTATCTGTTCAGTTATTTTGCTGGCTGTGACAAACAACAGTAGAATACTGTATGAAAAAAAAAAAAGAGTTGATGACACTTTTATACCTAGATAGACAGACAGACAGATAAAACTAAAGGCGTCCACTTTCTCTTACACACACAACTCAGTGTGAGACATCAAAGTCCCAGTCCATGCTGAGCATTGTGGCAGCAACCCAGAAAAGCATATTCCCATCTGCTTTGCTTCAAGCCCATAAATAATCCTGGTCAGGCTGTAAATACACTCACATGCACATGGTCAAGCCCACGTTGAAGTGCTTTGCTGCATAGGGTCAATAAGAGTGAATAAATTAAATAAATGCTGTGAGGTCTGTATGGCCAAGTGGGGATAGTGACTGCTCAGAGAGAGCCTTTGCAAAGAGCAGCAGTGCCAAGCCCTGCTCCGGCAGCTGCATCCCCAGGGACGGGGGACCCCACTTGGGTCAGAGGTAACCCACCCGTAGGCATCTCCCATCTGGTTTGGAGACGGCTGCGGGGCTGCTCCCCAGCTCAGAGAGGCATTTCTGGAGATGACTTGGCTGAATTCCTGCTGAAAGCCTCCTGTTAATGTGGCTGGGGTTGCATCGCGTTATTAATGGTGCGGTAGGGTTTCTAGAGCCTTGTATAGGAGTCTTTTTATTTATTATTTAATTCTAAATAAGCAAAGTAAATAAATCATATCACTTACATGCTATGCTGGTAGGTGCAATGGAAAAAGCAAAGATGGATGTATAACGTCACATTTTAGCCTAATAGCTGCACAGTTTCATGTTATATTTACGCTGTTTGATGTTTAGCTGCACCAGTATCAGAATATTAAAAGCATTTTTTAAAAATCAATAATTAAACCTGGATTTCATTATTATTCAGAGCATATAAATTCACAGGCCAGTGTAATAAACACGTTACAAGTATCATACTGTATGTAATTGTACTCACACTAATTGCAGAGTCTGGCACATTATGGGGTAATGATGCTTGAAGTTACCAAACAGTTCAAAGACCAAAGGCCACACAGTCAAAGATTTTAAAATAAAGCTCCTGATTTGTGAATTTATGATAATGTGCTAAATTTGACCTCTTACCCTCATATAAATAACTATATATAATTATATAATTATATAATAATCAGCTTGCAGTCCCACAGCTTTGCAGAGTTATTCTGTGGGTGTCTGAGCCCTGATAAAGATTGCGATACCTGGCATCTCCTCCTGCCCTGCATCTCTAACTTGCCATCCGTTGTATACGTGAAAATATCCTGAGCTTCCCAAGTCTGTTTTGCCGTGGATTTCACCAAAGCCTGAGTTTTATCTCTGCTTGCTGGCTCTGCTTAATTAAGAGTCTGCAGATAATAGAAACTCAGAGGAGTATTATTCACTCATCTTCAAAGAGTCGGAAGCCAAGAGGGTCTGGTGGGGCACCCAGGGTGCCCTGAAGAAGACTGAAATGGGAGGGCTGCTTTTTTATCACCTTCCCCACTCAGAAAAGAGAGAGAGCAAGAAAGAGCAAGGCAGCCTGACCAGGAGCCAAAAGCAGATGATTATGTGGTTATCCAGAGACATTCTTTCTACTACTTGAAAAATCAGAGAGCAGATTTAGAGAGACAGGTTGATGTGTTCAGAAAGATCAATGAATATGAGAGGTTCATTGATGGCACATGCTTGGTTTTAGACGTGTCAGCTTCAGAGGTAGTGACAGCAGAATGGAAGGAGAAAGCCCAGCTGTGCTGATGGTTGGAGGAGCACCCTGAGGTCCACGCTGGCAGAGTAGCCTCATCAAGGAGAGATGGCACCACTGCTTGAAGCAGCAAAGTTGGAGAAGATTTCAGCCATACAAGCCAAGGAGTGAAATTTCAAGAAGACCACAGGAAACAAGCATACCTGAAAGATGCTCTGGTGGAGCTTGAGACGTGCTGATGGATGGGGAATGCTGAGGAAAAAGCTCAGTGGTGCCCTTGGAGACATCTGCTTCTGTACAATGCAAACAAAAATCTCCCCCAACAAAATGCTCACAGCTTCCCCGATGGGTGAGAGATTTTTCCAATGCAAATGTTTGCTCACGTGGTTCTTTTACTAAATTGGCTTGCAAACCCTCATCATGAAGAGTTTTAAGATGCTCTCTTGTTCTTTGCAACTGTTTTTTTTTATCCTGGCCCGTGACCACTTAAATGCACTCATCCAGCCCATTGCCAACCAGCAGAAGCACTTGGTCCTGCTCCTCTGCAGAAAAGACTGTCCTGTCCATCTGTTACACAGTGATAGAGTGAGCTGCTGGAGATAGAAAGGCTAGAAATATTTTTGTTGGCAAGGAGGAAGAGGCTTGGAGAGAAAGCGAGTGAGGGACAATAAAGATAGCCAGGAACTCTGGAGCATCAACCTCCAGACGCATCCAGGGTCATCAGGGAAAGTATATCAAATATGTTAACAGATACTGGGAGCCAAAAGCTAATTTTAAGGAGGACTGGAAGATAGTCTTGTTACTTCAGTAAACATTTTAAAGCAACTGAAGCAGTTTTTAGCATTATGGAGCTTTTTATTTGCTTCATCTATGGTCTTTTGCAAATGCATTAACATTTCCAAAGTTCAGAAAGCTAGTCATTGACTGTTTGCTTACCACAGTCAACAAAAGTTGAAACTTTAATTTTCCTAATGGCTAGTGGTGTAAAGGACTTTCTGTCTGTATTTTGTATCCTAATAAGCCATGAAAATGTGCAATGATATACATGAGGCATATATTTTAAGGCAGTAGTTTGCAAATAAATTTTGAGATGGCCACAAATGTGATTCCAGAAAGTTAACAGTGGTTACAGATTTAACAACACATGGATTGTTTTAGGAGTTATTTGGGAAATCCATTTTTTATTACATTTTACTCTCAAGCCCACATACATGAACTGATGCTTCAAAGCAGACTGGA
Organism: Chauna torquata; assembly: GCA_013399475.1. Classification (NCBI taxonomy): domain Eukaryota; kingdom Metazoa; phylum Chordata; class Aves; order Anseriformes; family Anhimidae; genus Chauna; species Chauna torquata. The sequence goes on along the minus strand of VXAL01001498.1, from coordinate 159,568 downwards.
ACAGATTCAGTACTAAGTATCTGATGTGATCTCTGCTCAGCCTGAGCTCTGAATAACACCTTTTTTTCCTTGTTACGACTGTATTAATCTTCAAGTCATTCTTAGCTCAAATATGGAGGACTGTTTGGAAAACTAAAAAAAAATATATGTGTTAGATTTGTTCACTGTGAGAAATAAATATATATTGTCACCCTGAAAAGTATACATTATAGAAGAATGTAAGTTTCTATGCTAAATCTAATGTATAAAATAACTAATCAGCCAAGCAGGAACCCAATAAAAATGGATGAGAGTCAGAAAAAAAATGGAAACAAAGCATGAAGAACTGAATTTCTTCATTTTGTTTCTCTCCTTGTCTAAAGAAAAAAATGCTGGAGTCGCTTCAGACAGCTGGCTTAATGATGGGGGGCAGAGAAGAAAGCAGTAAAAGCACTAGTTGTAAATGGCCAAAGCAGCTGCCAGGGTAGGAAAGGGTCAAGTCCAGAATTATGTTCCAAGTGATTCAGCAATTCTCTGATTCCAGGGGATTTAAAATGCTGACACTGGGGGGGCGGGACACGACAAAAGCTTTTTAAAGGAAATCGTATATTGAAGTGTGTACATTTATATGAATATGTGTGATATATATATATACACACATTCATACTTGTATATACATGCATATGTGTATATTCACAGAGAGAAGGAGGGAGAGAAATCATGTGTCTGTGAATGTATATCTCTACAAGAGATGCCATTAGCCTCGCATTCAGGAATAATGCATCCACATGAACAATTAAGCTCTGCAACTGGGGAAAGTATTTGAGTATTGTAAATTGCCAAAGGGTTCAAAAACCATGGGACTAATATAAAAATTAGGAAATTAAGACTAATCAGCTTCTTCAGGTGGAACTATTGTATTTCATTCAAAGTGCGGTAAACATATAGATTAATCAGCCAATAAGCCCACTGAGGCAAAAACTGGCTGGTGCTCTGGAAAAAAATCTTTCCGTTTATTTTTTTGTAATTTCTACTTGTTCATGGAACTGAAACAAATATTTAGATGACTGACTGACCAATTTGCCAATAAAAGTAGGTTGAAGTGTAGTTTGGTTGATCATCATGGATGAGGTTTTCAATCTGTTGTTTTAATCTATTTTAAAGAGATATTGAGATATTTATTTTCTGTGTGTTTTAAAGTCTGCCTGATTCAAGTGGTCCATATGAAATTTACAGAGTGAAATACTAAGCATATGCAAAGAAATCTTTAACTTATTTTAAATCCTAAGCCTTGCTCATCTCTTTCTGGTGCATGCCACTCTGTTCAGCAGTGCCCAAGTTTGGGGATAAGCACATTCAGTGCCTTCAGTTGACTCTGCAGCGCTTAAGGCAATGAAACCAGTCCTGTTGGACTATCAAACGGGAAAAGTCCTTCAAACACTCCATGGTCCCTGCTACGTACGGTCAGGCACAGCCCCAAACCCACAGGCACAGCAGTGGTGGCAGAAAAACGCAGGCCCCTCAGCCTTGGATGTATTTACGTAAAGAAATTTAATTCTGTTACAGCTTCCTTGGGAATAGATAGGCGGCGGTAGTTGTTCAGCTGAGGATGCTGTCTCAGCCTTATATAAATACCTGCGGAATTGCTCAAATAGTTCATTAGTAGCTTATGAGTTTGTGTGCTTGCATTCCTCGCTAGCGCTAATTGCAAGGCTGTTGACTCGTACCGCATCCAAGCGAGCTGGCTAGCAGATCCTCGGCTCTATTGCCCCATTAAATGAGGTGGTACTGCATTTGACTCAAATTGGAGAGGATCCCAGCCCATTTAGTAAAGAGGCTAGCTAGGGTTGACCTATCTAAGGACAAATTGCCTTCCAAATCTCAAAGAAGTCCTCTTGAATGTGAGATGTTAATTGTGGCAGGAATTAAGGATTAAGCAGTCATGGCTTCAGGTTACTATAGGGAACCAAAATCAGGATTACAAAGGAAACTGGGCCATGCCCTCACAATGCTATTACCCCAGTTCTTGAATCTAAAAACCTTAGAAACTCATCCTCGGTGACCAATAAAAACTAGTCTAAATTGTGCTTACTGAGGCCTGAGGAAAAGAGTCATAATTGTGCAGCCATAGCTTGGACATCTTTCAAGGCAGAAGATAACATCAAGGACAAGAGGGTGAAATCCGGCCTTGATTTATACCCTCTGCAACCTTTATCAGTGCCAAAGATACAGCGCTGGCTGTTCATCAGGCCACAGCCTGAGCTCCTGCCCAGGAGAGACCGACCCCACACCGGAGGCCAGACGCTCGTGCCTCCCGCCACTGTAAAGAAAGTCAATGCACTGCAGAAGCATTTCCCCTTGGGCAGAGCACCATGTAAATTCCCTGCAGAAGTTCAGCCTCAAAGCCAGGATGGCAGTTAACCTTGATGGGCGCAGCCCCTGAGTGCAGGTACCAGGCTGTGTTTTGCTCCCAGGGGGATGCAAGCCAGCTCTGTCAGCCCCATGGCACCCACCAAAGGGCCCAGCTTTAGGGCAATGCCCCTCATTCACGTTCTGGGGGGAATGCTCACACAGGCCAGATATTTATGATGTTTCATACCATGCTGCAAAACCCCATCTCTGACCCCAGAATACAAAGCCATAGAGATGAATGGGAAGAAAAAGAAATTCTGTGGCTGAAATTTATGACATGGTAGCACATACTTAATAACCAATTAAACTCAAGATTTATTGGGAGCTAAATTACATTTGTATTATAAATAGAACTAGAATATACTGTTATAGAACAAAAGCAAAACATCTTAGCATTTAATATTGTAAAAGACAAAGTAATCTAATGGACCCTAAATGTTAATGGGTGTAAAGATTTACACTTTAATTGCATTTTTAAGTCATCTTATTTTAGAGTGCTCTTTTTTCTATGTACATAGAAATCAACGATGTGCTGCAACATTATACTTAGTAGTGGCAAGACTGACTTCAGGAAACCTGTTATTATAGGCAAGATCACTTTCTTATAAATCCTTGCAAACATTTTAATTGAAAAGAGCAGTGGACTTTCACTGACCTTGGCTGTATGCATGTGAGACCTTCATAGCAAATCAAACTGGTTGAAAGTGTGGGATGGGGAAGCCAAGAAGGGAGAGAGTGGTAACAAGATGATTTCTATTTGTAAAGCCAGCAAACAATATTAGATTTGGGGATTTGCTTTATGGCAGGGAAAAAAAAAAACCAACTAGCAAATGATGAAACATGAAATTGCAACTAACGATATTATCAGATAATACTATTATACTTATTAAAGTATTATCATCCATAATCCAACTTTGGGATGTTGTCTAAGGCTGGCATTTTAGGATATGCTCTCGTAGCATATAGAAATGTTACGAACTTCCCAGAAACTGATTACTGTGCTCATAAAATGTCTCTTCCAGTCTGTGTTACTGCTTCAAGATTCATAAGCTGGGATACAGTTATAGATGAATCTAACTCATATTACATTTGAAAAAATAAATGTGCACTAAAAGTAATTAAAGCATGTTGGTTCATGAATAATACACCATTTTACTACTATTTGCAGAGTATAATGAGACAAGCTACTAAATTGACAATGAATGCTCTATTATGTGATTGCCAACTGTTTTATAAGATATTGAACAGATTCATTTATTCTATCATCATGTGCATTATCAAGCTATTGCTTTTTAATAAATTAATTTCTGCTATGTCTCCAGAGCCCGGCTTTGAAATCTGGCTGAAGGCATAAAAGAAATTAATTTTGTGGTCAGAGTGTAACTACCAGCACTTGGTGGCTCAGAAATAACGCCCCGCAGCTGGCAGCCACTGCAGAAGGGAGTTATTGGGCAGCGCAGTGGCCGAGGGCACGAGCAGCCCTGCCGCAGGCTGGGGCACACTCTGCTTAATTGCAGCGGCAAAGGATGCCTTCTAATAGCGAGCTGACAGAAATATTCGCCCCTGCAGTATACGGCTCCCTGACAGCTCTTGTTTATCACAGCTCCGCTGCGTCGTCCCCCTTCCCCTGCCCTTCACCCCCTCCCACCAACACGCCATAAATTGACCCTTTAATTGTTTAGCAGCCTAAACCTGGTGACACCATTCATTGCCTGCAAAGCAGCACTTAATCCCTGGTTGGGTGATAGTGTCATTAGGAAAGTAATGTGATTGGGGGGACGCATCACCCATCCTGGCAGTGCAGGATTATCTCCCAGCCCTCAGCTGGGGCTGGAACAACACATGATGTCCGTGCAGCCCCGATGCTGCAGAGCTATTTCACTTGCTGGTAAACAGCTTCTAATTGCGGCTGTTGACAGGACTCACCGTGTTATAACTAACCTTGCTGCAATGTTATTATTTCTGAAGGGAGCGTTTCCCCATATTTTTAACAATAAGTCTGACAGGTGTCATATTAAAAACAGTGCTTAATTCTAATGCAACTATTCCCACACGCCCTTCCCTTCTCATTTTTGAGCCTCTATAATGCATGAATTTCTCCTGCTCATAAAGATTAAAGGAGTAGCTTTGCTGGAAGGAAAATACTCCTGGTGTGTTTGTAGTCCAGGTACACGGGAGATGGTCTCAGCACCGGCTCCCTTGCTCCTCTCTCCTCCAGCCATGCAAGCTCAGTGCTGGGAAGGGAGGAGAGGGAGGGAAATAAAGCCTTCCCTGGGAGGAGAGGTAATTCAGGAGCCATTGAAGTGAAATTTCAGGCTTCTTTTGAACTGTGACCCGCGGCTGCCGGCCGGGCGCTGCGTGGGCTGCGCGGGCTGTGATGCACGGCTGACGGCCGTCCACCAGAGACCCAGCCTGGGCCAGCAGTTCTCTCAGAAGTTTACAGTGGATTTAAGTCAAAATGCTCAAATGCTGGTGTTCAATCACTGCTAACTGTGTGCTCTGCAGACAGCTCCCAGCAGACTCTGTACTTGTAAAATCCAATACGCCACATAAAGCAAGGGTTTATAGAGGTGCAGGGGGTTTGGGAGATATTTTTCTCCCATCCGTCCTGCCCAGTTTCTCTGGCCGCTGCTTTGCACAGGGTTAGGATGGCTTCAGCTGCGTCCCAGACGTAAACTGGGCAGAAAAGCCCAGAGGGCTGCATACAGCAAGGCACTACCTGTTTCTGTAGCTTTTCCCCTTCCTTCAGGCTGTCTGGAAAAGACAGAGCACATCTGAGGGCCAGGACTCACCTGCTGATGTGACTCTCAGAGTCCGGACCAGCGTGGCTCTGCGTGCCCCACGGCCCACACACGCGATGTGGCCGCGCGCTACCTTTCGGTCCCCTACCTTCCCTGGCACGGTCGTGCATGCGAGCACCACGTGCATTTCCCAGTCCCCACCAAGAACACCACAGAGGTGCTCAGAGTGCTGCTGTTTGAGGATAATGCCAGCTCAAGGAGAAGGGTGGCTGCCTGGACAGTGGGCATCAAGTACATCCAATGTACAAAGCCCCTAATTTAGACCATGCTCGCGTATCAGCGGGGGCTGCACCAGACCTGCATAAGGTTTCCACATGAACAAGACACACAGTACAAATCCCCTTCCCAAAGCTTTGACTAATATTTAGTATTTATAACAGTTCTTTCAACAGAGTGATGATTACCAGCCAAAACAGTCTCATTAGGCATTTGGTGATCTGCTCTNTTTTTTTTTTTTTTGCATAAGCAACTGCCCAGCAAATTGATAAGAGCCCTTTTTAATTAGATAGTGAAGTTGTATGGGTAATGTTCCATATAAAAGGTCTATAAAACACAGCAGAATTAATAAAATGACTGCTTCACATTTAATTCAGGTCCTCTAAAGGGATCCGTATGTCTTGCTTTGGTCTGTTTGTAGTACTTTTCCCCACCACTCAGCCATGAATTGATTAAAATCACATTCCTCACTTAAAACTGGAGCCCAGTTGGTAAGAGATACTGGAAAGCAATTAAGGTCTGTGTGCAGACACATGAACCCCCAGCCCCCTCTAACCCTATAAAAAACATACCGAAAGGAATCATCGTGCATCGGTTGGATTATATGCAAACACAGCTCATGTTGACAGCTACCTCTGGATGACTCCATCAGTACACACTTTATCTCCAGCTGTCCAAGTAATTTTCCCAGGATTTCGCCCCTCTTTTTCACTCCTCTCCACACAGATGGATTAGAGCAACAAACGGTTTACATGCTGCACATCATTAGCTATCCTCCCTCACTACCCAGCAGATAACAACTGGGCTCTATCATCAGGACATTCATAACACCTTGACACTTTTACAACTATGCTGTTCTCTGCCAGAGCAATCTTCTCTTTTAAAGCATGGAGCTAATTCACCAAACACCCGTTGGAAAGTACTCTGCAAATGCAACAGGGGTGGGGGAGAGAAGAAAAAGCACAGCCTGGAACAGGCATCTAGTAAATAACATAGTTAGCACTGTAAAAAAATCTGCAGAGAAGCAGCATGTACTTTCTCTCCAAGATACTTCTCTGTTATCCCATTGCCTCTGTCCCACGGTGAAGGACATGAGCAAGCAGCCATGCAGCTGGCTGCCGTATTTCAAGCACTTCCACCACCACATCACGCGGGCAGCTTCAGTGCCTGGCTTCAGCATGGCTCCCTGCGACTGCTGGCTGGCGCAGGGTGGGTGTGCTGGGGCTGTGCGCCTGGCTGCAGCTTGGCTGCTTCCCGCAGGGCTAGGGCTGGGCTTTGCCAGCATCGCTGCAATGGGACTGGTTGAAGGATGCAGTCGGTAGCGTGTTTGCTGGACGTTTTGCTCTACACATGCTCTCCCAGTCTGCCACAGCCTGCTACTAAAGGTTTGCAAGATAGGAAAAAACATATGAATAGGACTGGTCTTGTGTTTGGGTCTGTTTTCCATTTTGGGTGAAAGAGAAGCTCAGTATATCCATCAATTGGAGAGTTTCAGGCCAGGCTGGGCTCTGCACTGCCAGGTTGGCCACTCGGACATGGAGTGGGCTCTGGCTGAATACCTTTGTGGCCTTTACACCTTGGCAAAAAATTGTGCTGAAATACAGACAGAGACTCAAAAGTCTGAGGGAATAAACCAAGCTGCTTAGGAAACAAGGTGAAAAAGAGCTTTTTGATCCCTTGGGAAGAAAACCACCATCAAATTATAGGGCACTGGTATTACCAACAGCTCATCTGGTTTTCCTAAACTGCCTCCAGGCTCAGGGCATCTTGACTCTAAAAGGTTTGTTAATAAAACAATGTATACCTTGCATAGCTCAGGATCCTGCTTCGGGGACTGTGCACACTCGGACATGGGCTTACATCTAGAGCAAAATATGAACTTGAATCAGCCGGTCTGGATGGAAAGAAATATGTCAAATTTCAGCAGCATTTTCCAGGCTTCTCAGAATACCCCCTCCTGCCGCCCCTAACCATACATTTTAATGTATAGTACACGCTTGTTTAAAAAAGAAACACATAAGGAGAACGAGTAATTACCGTAGCTTAAATTCAGCCTGATAAGAAGGGCTTGCACAGTTTGAGCAGCTGTTCCACTGCCATTCAGATTATGAAAATATAATCCTAGAGAACCTTGTCAGGATAAATACAGAGCATGAAATGTATAGGCATTTTTTCCCCAGCCACATATAATGATCAATCCCAAAGCCACAAGTGATACCAAAGGACAAAATAAGATCTGTCTAGACTTTCTCACTTACAAGATATTGATCATTCCAATGGTAAACTGGTTAGTATAAGTGTGTTTGGCTTGAAAGGTCATGAGCTTAACACCTGACAAGGAGTTATTCAACCTTGATATAAGTCAAATCATTGCAGTGTTGCTGGAAATTCTTTCTCTAATAAAAACACCTACCTGCTCTGAGAATATCTGAAATTTATCTTCAGATGTCAAAAGAAAATGAAAAAAAAATAATAATAAAGTGAAGGCATGGCATGTTTTTTTTGCTGGTTCCTCTCTATCCAGTTTTGCCCATAAAGGTCCCAGCAGCCAGTCATTTTCTGGGCAGACTATGGACAACATCTACTGCATGGACAGCAGTGGAAGCTGTTGCTGGTTGAAGCGGCACCTCTGTTCCCCTGAGTTCCTGGTGTCTCTTTCACTCCTATCAAGGGAGTTTGCTCAGGCACCAATGATTTCTTGACAGATCCATGGCACCCTCATAGACAGGGACAAAAGATCACCATTAAAATATGAAGAGTTGATTTTGGAAGGAAAGCAGAAGGGAAGGGGTCAGGCAACACCCCTCAGGATATGCGAGTGAAATGCTCTGCTGCACTGCCCTCCAACACCTCCCCTTCAGAAAGTTCTGTGGGGTTTGGCGGTGCATCAGCGACACAGCCCTTATCCAGTATCCTCCAGTATTTTTTTTTTTTTTAATGGAGATAACTAGCAAGTGCTTACTAGGACTATTAGGAGCTTGATGCAAGTTTGCTGGATCTTTTCCAAGAACTATAAATACATGATCTATTTTGCTTTATTCAGTTCTTTTTGTTTTGCTGATATGATACTAGTTAAGGTTAATGGGGTTTGCTTTAATATTAGACACAAGATCACTTAACTACCTTTAATGAACACTGGAGTCAATGCATTGTGGAGTAATTCACACAGACATTGCCTCAGGTAAATCAACCAGAAAAATGTAAGCCAGTCAAATAAATAAATCTGACTGGCTGTAAATGTGCCAAATTTTACACCAAAATATATTTGAAAGCCAATGACTTAGGCACATCTAGGATATTAAAATGGAGGGTTTGGAGTCTGTTTCTTCTCAATTGCTTTTCCTTTTTAATGTCCTGCACATCCCTCTTGTGCTGAAACCAAGCTGAGAGTGTGTGAAAAATTATTTTCAGAAGTGTTTCTAATAGAAGCAAATGCTCTGCAGCTTTGTGCCATTTTTTTGTTTGGAATGGAACTGAAAAAAAAAGTTTTTTTCATGCTGGCTGTCTCAACATGGGAGATGAGACAGAGGACAGAGAGGGGTAGAGAAGAAAGGGAGAAAGAAAAAGGAAGAGACTGAGAGAAAGAAAGAACACGTAAGAGTTTTTTTTTTACCTGAGTTGGACAATATGGTGATGGTTAAATTCTAGATAGGGTAATACACCAGTGTCAGTAAACATTTATTAACCAGAGCTAGGAACCAGTGGAACCTGATCAACTCAATAATGTCACAGGGCAGCTTACTTTCATATGAATGCAAAACTATGCTAACATTAAAAATGCTTTTACCTTGTAACACTGAAAGAGGGAACCACATACAGAGGAAAAAAATACCTCCCAGAAATTCTTTGAAGGAAGGTAGGCAATCTCTTTAAGTACTGAGTTCTCACAAAAGCATGCAGTATTTCAGCAATAAAGAATGACAGGGCGTTACTTATCGGTTATTAATGTTTGCCTAAATGGAGCATAAGGCTGAGGCCTTTGGTGGCGGGGGGGCATGGTGCAGAGCATTGATTAATGACTGCCTATTCTTGACCCAGCAGTGCCAGGTTCTGATGTAAAGCTCTGCTGTCCTGGGCTGGTTGTGCTAGTATATGACAATAATTCTTTTCTTTTTTTTTTTTCTGTGAAAAGGATAAATAATGTATTTGAAAATGCTGTTGCACAGGTGACAGAAGTTAATCAATTCTTTTGCCCCAGACAAACTCCAGACAATTCAAGGGATTTGAGTGTAACCATCACCTCAACTGCAAGCACTTTGACTCACACCACCACAGTTTTCAGACATTAACCTATACCAGGATCTGGCCTATGCAATACAGACTGGACCTAGGAGACCAGAAAGAGCTTTTTTTTTTTTTTTTCATTCCCAAAAAGGTTGAAAAGAGATGTTGCTCTTTCTGGAATAGCCCTTTTTATCTCTTTATTCTGCCAAATGTTCAGTGCGGGAGCAAGCTCATTAGGAAGTGTTGGCCTTGGGGTGGTAGTCTGCTGAACAAGATGACACGTGGGCAGGATTGCTTGTTTATGTAAGGCTGTTGCAACACAGGCTATGCAGCAGGTATAAGCAAGGCCATATCATCTGTATTGCTGCTTTAGGAAAGACTGGGACATCAGGTAAGGAAGAAATCAAGTATGCAGTGGGGAAGCTTGATAGATGCCAAGTACTCTGGAGAAAAGAAAAAGCCCTCATTTTCTTGATATAAAGCTGGGTCAGCTAATTCACCCTACATATGGGGGCAGTGGCTCCAAGCTTCCCCACTGATGCTCAGAAGAAATTTAATTTCACAGATAGAGCCCTTGCAGAGATTTCCACCCTCCTGTGCACAGGACGCTGAACACTGCCTACATAAGAAGAGCTTGCACTAAACTAGGATGAGCCATAAAGGTGAAGAAAATAGAGGAGTCAAAACACTATATGACTGTGAGGTTTAGCTGTTACACTGCAACATCCTAATCCCTTACGTAAGTGCAGTGGGGTCTTCGATGGGAGGATGCTACAGCTACTCCTTCCAGGTGACTGCATGCCTTGATTTGAATACCTATTCAACAGCTGACTCCAGGCAAGACAAATCATGGAAGACAGACTGTTAGTAATAAATCATTTAATAAGGGGGTCAAATAAGCTTCTATTAACAATGTATCCTATTTATTTGTTTATATTCTGTCTACAGAAAATGTGATGCTGGACTGGTGATGGCTTAGGACAACGTTCTGGCATGAAGACAGCTACAAAGCACAAAATACAAAAAATGAACTCAGAAAGAAACAAGAAAAAAAAACCCAACGTTTTCTTGGTATCAACAAGAAGCTCTTTATTTTTCCTCAAGTTTTCTTTTCTAAAAAATAAAAAATTTGAACTAAGACATTTGCAGAAATGAGATAAACTTTCTCTTCAGGTGAAAATATTCAAGGAAGCATGTTGTTTTATTGAATTTAAATTGAGAGAAAAAGAGAGATTTGGATTGGGATACAGTATCAGGAGTACTGAGAAACTGTCAATTTTCCAAGAAAAAAAACTCTTTTAAGACTGTGAACTCAGAAATGGATGGAAATACCACTTAAACCCCTGATTACACCCTGTGTGTTCTTTAGGAGACAACATCATCTTTGCTAACTCTATGGTATTTAGGGAATGGTTTACAACATATCTTTTATTATAATCTTTTAAGACAAAACAAACACTTAATTAGCTGTGATTTTTCCATTTCTGTTCAGATGTCTTTTTGCACCTTCTTTTTCTAGATAGCTCAGATGTATTTGCAGCCAGCAGTCAAGGGCAGGAAAGATTTCTTTCCTTAATAATCTTTTTATTTGCCACACCCAATAAAATCCTTGCAGGGAAAAGGAATCAACAAGACTACCATCTCCCGATCAATACATAAAGGCTAACAGACAGTAATTATCAAAATAAAGAGGAAATCTCATGCTGGGTTACATACCTACCCATTAATCAAAACAACAGAAAATATCTGTAGCATTACTTTTCTGAAATAACACAAAAGATGCCTCCTTGGGTTACGCTTTGAATTGGCTATAATCAAAAGAAGGAAAAGCACAACTAACTAAGCCCCAGGAAGCCACATTGTCCCTTTAACCCGTCGTATTCCCCATTTCCCATTAGTACTTAACATTTTTCACTATGTTGTGACTGCTATTATTTCATTTAACACCGGTTAATCTGTATCTGAGGTATATGGAAACCCTCTAGATGATACGATTGGACAGGCTCCAGCGCTGGCAGTTTCCGAGCGTGCACGCACGCGGTGTGTTTTGATCCCTGCCGTCATGGGGACCGCCTGCCAATTCGCTCTTGGATCAGCCTCTCGCTCAGCTCCCACAGGGCTGCGGCCGTCGCATCGTTCCGAGCCTCTGGCGACGGCAGGCAGCGGCAGCAGTTGTTGAAGTACATCCCACCCAACCCCTCCAGCTCGGCGGCTGTAGCGCAGTAGACAGTCGTGGCAGCTCCTTGTTGCTGAAATTAAAAAAAAAAAACCAAAACTATATAAATATACGCATAGATACATAGATTTTGATCGTTGTCGTTTTGGCTGCAGTCCATCAGAGCTGTGCGTCTAAGGAGAGCATTGGTGAAGGCATTGCAGCTAAAACACTGCTAAAGATGCTGCCTCCCTGCCTCCTGGCCACTTATTTACTGAACACCTTAATGAGGAGGTTTTTTTCTTTTCATTTCCTCTTAAAGCAAAAGAAAAGAAAAAGATGGTCCAGAACCAAAGCCCTGGTCTCTGTTCTTTTGCCCCTTTTCAAGAAAACCTTGAGTCAGTGGCCGGGAGCATCTCACCTGCCACAGGGGCTGCCCTGCCAGTACTTGAAACCAGAAAAGTTGAGCCAGGTTTAAAAGCAGCACCTAAAAACTTCCTACTTTTCCCTTCCAGCTCAGAAAACAGCATACACCTTGAGCACCTTCACTTCCTAACCTCGATAAGCAGTGCAGACTGACATGTATATGTATTTTGTTTGGTTGGGTTTTTTAAACCTCTTGTACAAAATTAACCTGGGCACTCCAATTAAGACCTATCACATAAAGTGCAATCGGGATTTGTGCCAAACCTGTCCATGTATCTTTGATCAACAGTTTCGCTGTGGCAGTTGTCACTGCTGCCTTGCAAGAATGTTTATCTGCTGCAGGCAGAGAGGGACTGATTTTGCAGAGACATGAGGCTTTCCAGTGTGTTTTTTTTTGTTGTTGTTCTATAACAACCATTTCTCATGTCTTATAATGCTTTAAGAAATGGAGCAGGTAGATTAGAGGCTTTTGTGGAGCAGAGGTTTTTTTGTTTGTTTGTTCTTTGATACCAAGTCATCTTATGTTGAAACAGGAAGAACAGATTTCTCTGAATTTCTCTGACAGAAACCTGGAGCTGGAAGGCACAGGGCTCAGGCAGCGATGGGTCCACCCCCAGGGTATGGGGAACTCCAAGGCCCAGACTGAAAGCACAGTCCCAGAAGAGCTGCAAAGAGGGCAAGAAGCTGGTTGCTTTGTAAACTATAATTAAAAATAATAGGTGAGAGCACACAGCAAGACACTGGACACAACACTAATTTAAAACCGATAGAGTTTATCTGGCATCTTATGATTATTTATGTGCATCTTAGTCCTTTCTGTGGTAACTAATTATGAGCTGATAGGAATCAGAATAAAGAGGCTGCCAACTATGATAGAAAAAGTAAACGAAGAGAAATTGGATGTTGCCGCATTAGGATAATTTAATGGGGAAAGAGAATAAGCTTCAACCTCTTGTGATTTCCCTCCAGTTCTATTTAATTTTTTTTTTTTTTTCCCAGCCTTTCAGTGTCACAACCACGGAAGCTCAGGGTGCTGTTAGGGGGTCAACCTGCAACAGACATCTGTTTTGCATGCTTATCCTTCAAGGGCAGCAACCATTCTAAAAAGCCCCAAGTTTCCTTAATTGATGCTTCTCAATTTTGTAACTGCAGAAAGGCATATTTGTTTGCAAGATATGCATTTTCCTCAGAAGATGGGATTAAACTGATAATGATGACTCCACAGCTTAGAAATGATCTCCCATAACAAGGTAAATGAAACCTGTCTGTATTAAGTATGTTGAAAGGCATATATTTATCACCAGACTAAAATATTTTTAAAGTTAGTATAATGCATAGTAATCCTCTTATTAAACCAGTACCTTTTTAAAAAAAGAGAAAGTATCTCAAAGGCAGTAGCAGAAATGTAAGAGAGTTCTACTAAAAATAATATTAACAGAGAACAATAAAATTCTTATGCTCATTTGAACTAGCCTATAAAGCTCCACAGCACAGGTATGATCACTGTATTCAGCTGCTTAGAATGATTCAAAGCCCCTGAAGAGTGTTATTATTAGTTTTTGCAAGCAATTCAACTGGACTTTTATTAGAAAGGCAAAATTAAACTAAAGTGCTCAATGCAGAGTGAGAGCCCTTAAGCTATTGCTGAAAAGCATCCGTCCAGCCAAGCTAAACTGAGGCTAGCTTTAATAGAACTCAGCTAATTCATAAAATGAAAGTTTAACAGAGCAGTTTAAAATCCAAACCAAACAATAATTTATCTTTCCAAATGAGTCAAATTTGACAACTTTTAAACAAAATTCTCAACAGGCAGAAAAACATCCTACAGCATAACAGCAGTGCTTTATACCTCAAACACTGACATAACCTAAACTCCAAAAGAAGAGAATAGTTTTCCCTGTGTGAGTGTAGGATATTTACTTTAAGCGATAAAAGATTATGTGGCTGGAAGCCCAAAGCACTTTATCATGTGATACCTCCAGTGTTTCACTGAGGACTGGATGTAAGCAATGTGCCATTTGCTTTTTGGCTGTGTATATCTTTACGTCTTTCTAAATGTTTCAATTGTGTTGGGTGTTTTGGTAGAAAAAAGTTCAATGGTTCTATCATTGAAAGAAAAGTACCTTTTTTATTACTTAAGAGAAATGCAGTCATATTTATCCCTTCATTGACAGAGGGTAAAGCTTTAATATCAGAGAATAATGGACAAACATGAACCCATCTAGCCTAGGAGCTTGATGACGACAAAAATACGAAACAGAAGGTAAATCCCAGATTCTCAAAGCCATTTAAGCATCTAAATTCCTTTAGTGAATGTGAGCTAGTTGCATCCAGACATTTGAGGATCTCTGCTTAAGTGACTTGCCCAAGGACGGAGGGGAATGAGTATCATAGGACTCAACAATGCTTCAGGTCGGATGGGATCGTCAGGAGGTCTCTAGCCCAGCCTCCTGGGACACCCAGGAAGCCTGTACAGGCCATGCCGAATGGGAAGGTCCTCAAGGGACCAACTCCTATTTGTGGCATCTGTGACTTAGATGCCACAAATCTCCAGGAAGAGCCAGAGCTGCAGATAACTGCAGAATGTCTGCACTGCCACCCGTGCATAACCAGGCTGAGAAAATGCTGAGTTTCTCAGTAAATATTGTTTATCTCTTATGAACACAATCTTTTGAATGACATCTTTATATGCTGGGCCTTATGACTATTTAATAACAAGTTTTAATTTTTTGCTCATCAGCTTTCCTGTTCACATACGACAGCAGAGGATGTTAGGGAATCTAATTAGTAAACAATTCCATACTGCTGATACAAGATGAAACATTCTTAAACCGATAAAAAGAGCACTTTAATCACTGTTGAATGACTTTCAATGCCAAGCGGTTTGTGCCATGTCAGAACATAATTTGAAGAAGATTAGAGTACTATATAAAAGAATTAATGTTAACAACTTCGTTAAAAAATGTCTTAAACAATGAGCCTGTCAGTTGTCACAGGCTCTCCCTGATCTATTGTGATTAACGCCCCTGCTCCCGACAATTTAAACTGATAAACAATGCTAAAAGCTCTGGGCAACCTAAACATTTTTTTTCCATACGTCCGTCAGTTGTGCACGGTGCTAATCACCAGGGCTGGGGGTCAGCCTTCCTCAACCTGCAACAAAGGCAGCGAGTTGGAAAGATGAATACGCAGGGTAAAGAATTTGTGAGAAGCCCAACTGAATCTTTAATCATGCCTCAATGCCATTTCCGATCCAGGCAAACATTTGAAAGCTGCTAGGCAAGCACCACGCTATCAATCTTTCCAGTGTACGTAAAATTACCCGGGAATCTTGTTTTGGATTAAGTTGAAGAGTGTCTTAGTAATAAGGGTTCATCATTCTCCTTTGCAAATCATTTGTCAGTTTTGTAATACAATCTTAAACTGCAGCAGGGAGGGATTTGTAAAGCAGTTGCTGTTTATTTATAGTTGAGGCTCAAAGACCTAAATTATCCATCCTTCCAAAATCCTTTGTTGAGATAAAAATACTAAGTAGCTACTAGTTCATAGGCATTTATTTCATAACTATGAGCTATCAATTTGTAACTGATGGCACTGAATACAAATGAATATTGAATATCTTAACAGTAAGAGAAAAGGGGTTCCTGATATGCAGTGTACGGTAAAACCCTCATTAATATATGTAATGCATCCGTTGGTATTCTAAGATACCATTTATGTTTCTGATAAGAAAACATATTACACAGTTAATGTTTAGTTTTCAGATTTGTCTACTTTCAAATGCACGTTTATTTTCTAAAATCAGATTCCTGTTCTAAAGCAGGTTTATGTATGAAGTATATAAATAACAGAAACAAAGCCGTAACTTATCTGTATACTTATCAACTACAAATGAATAAGATCCACTCTAAACTCTGTAAGGGCATACAGACAGCATGAGACACTGCCTACCAGCGAGATGGAATCAGCTTCCCTGAAAAGGAGTTTTTTATTTTATTACAAAAAAATTAAGTATTAAGGCCAGTTATCGTGGTAGCCTGAGGTTAAGTTTAGCGCAGCGCATTTTAAAAGATGGCCAGCGGAAGGAGGTGAATTCACAATGACAGGAGAGGAGAGCATTTGTGACAAGGTCCAGATTCAAAGCAAGCAGCTCAAGTGAAATAAAAAGTCTAGAGCTTCCTTAAAACTCTTCAGGCTTTTCCTGTTACTCATCCCAGGACTATCAGACAAAGTAAACAGGTCCCTAGCACAAAAATACCAGCTCAACACAACAGCATTGTGAACATACCACTTATAGCGGAATGACTTATTAAACAGCAGTGTGAAGATGAGGAAGCATGCTCATATTGCAGACTGTGACACAAACGGCGTCTCCCATACCTTCGCTGTGCCTCTGGAAAGCACTCCATAGAGTTCAGATCCACTCTGCTAGAGTGGGAGTTTCAGTTTACCAGCTAGCTTCAGCCATGGTCATTTACTGATTTGGTGTGAAATAGAAAATCTTGGAAAAAACAAACAAACAGAGATAAAGCAAATTGCCAATGCCAAACTCTAGTATTATAGCTGCAGTTCTGTACTCCTTGCATCTCATCTTCACCTGGTGTCAATCAGCTTAGCTCCGCCACCTTCTCTGATGCAGATCTGCGGTTGCTGAGGCCCCAGCCCATGGCTCGTGCCCCTCTGCCGCTTGCAGCAGGTGCCTGGCTGCAGTGCAGGGCTCCTGGCCGCCCAGCTGCCCGTGGGGCCCCTGCTCCAGCCTGCGGCTCAGCAGCCCGGCTTTGGCTGGCCGCCTGGAAGGAAACCACACTCAGAATGCAGTTGTTTCCATGTGGGATGTCCAGCAACCCACAGCTGGGCTTTTGGTGCAGATATTCTCCAAATATTCTTTCTCAGTGACTTTAAAATGTTTCAACAGATGAGCTGAATCTGTACTTTTTCACTTCAAAAAATCTGTACTTTTGCACTTCAGAAAAATACCACAAATCCTTACATCCTCATTCAACCATCGTAGCAGAGGTAGCAGCTTCTCAATATCAGGCTTTACTTTGCTCAGTTTCCTAGCGGGTATCTCAGAGCTGTGAGGGGCAGTTACCCTTTGTACAAGGCAATGAACAAGTTTTAGCCTTGCACAGATTATAGGAGAACCCCTCCTGCTGCAGTCCTCTTACTCGGAGCAATCCCAGATGCACTGTTATCTTCTGAGTAACACTCACAATATGCATGTGCTGTTTTTTCTGTAAGAAAACAGGATTCCTTGATTGCTTTTTCAGCAAGGAAATATGAAATTGAGACCTGCCTTTGCTCGTTTGGGTGAGTACGATAAACCAAAATCATAGCTGCAGCTAAAAAAAATAAAAAAATAAAACTTTGGAGCTGCCAAATATGATTCAATAAACAAATTGGGCTCAGTTGACTTCAAGTCCCATCTCCACCCAAGTGCCAGCAGGAAAACGTGACCTGAACTGACTCTGTAATTACAGTCTTTTGAAAGGTCTCATCGAACCACATCTAAACCAGAGATTCTCAACCACCTCCCCTTCCCCCATCACCACATTTAAACCAGCAAAACAACTCTTAGAAGATAATACAACGGATAAAGCCAAATCTATAAGGTCTGCTTTTTTTCCTCTGATGTATTTCTTTTTCAATTAATTCCCAACTACAAAGAGTCAAAACTCTAACAGCTTCTCTACTTGCAAAGCATATTTGGTTTCAAACTGTAACTTTTCTTAGCGTCATTAAGACCTTTACACATTTACAGTATTCTTTACATACATTATAGAAGATAAATGTGCTATATTCTTTGAGTAAGGAAACTGCAGTAGTTCATGAAAGAGGATTTGTTTTCAACTGCAGAAGCATTAAGACCTAGTGATTATTTCAACTACTCAGTATATGCAGCTATATTTAACTTACATTCTGGGTTTTAACTTTGCAAAAGAAAATGTGTCCATTGTAATAAATGTATTTTGATAATGCACCATGTTGTTTGTGTTATGCAACATCCCATATGTTCTCAATTATGGCAATGATAGTGCTGGAAAACTTCTATCCTCCAACATGCAGTGTCAAACATTGTCTGCAATCATTCCACAGGGAAAAAAAAGTACATCACAGGACATCAAGGCAGGAGCTCTGGGCTGGTTTTCTCATTTTGACCTTTACTTCCCAAATGAACTTGGAAAAGTCACTTTAACTCCACATACCTCACTTTTCCCATCTGTAAAATGGGGAGAGTACTAACATTTACCCACCTCACAGGGGTGTTGTGAGGACTAGCTCACATTTATGGAGTGCTTCCACATCTAGTGTTGAAAAGCATTGTGTAAGTATAAAGTGTTGTATTATAAACCATTGTTAAAATATTTAGAAAACTTAGAATAAGGTTGGCAAAATAGCTGATAAAAATGTAAGTACCTTTTGAAATCATGCTTATTTTTCTCTATTGTATAAAGTTCCTTCTTTAACCTGTGAAGATGTCTGCTACACCAGGCCCCATTCCGGTCTCTTTCCTCCCTCACCTGTTTGTTTTTGCCCAGCTCACCGAGAACTTGGTAAAACTCTTATCAGACAAAGTACCACTGGGGTCTCCATAAGTGGATGCTTTAGGGGCAATCAGCCCCTGAAAAGGAGATCCATGGGTTCATCTCTCCTACACTTTGCATATGCTAGAAAGACCCGCCATGGCATGCCAGGGGTGGGATTCAGTTGCCTAACATAGGGGTCTTACAACATCTGAGCTGCCTTGAGAAATCCTGCATGCTCTACAGCTGTCCTCCAGAAGGGCACACATTTCCCAAAGGTCTGGAGTTGTATCCGCCAGCCTCTCACAGATATCTCAGATAAAACCATCCAATGTTTAACACAGCCCCAGACACCTAAGTCTATGCAACCCTACTGCTCCTTCTGCGGCACCTGGAAGGGAGCTGGTTCCCACAGGCAGCACCATATTCCTTTCTTTTTCCATACTGAAGTCCACAATCGGTTTCTGAAAATTGTTTCAAGCCTGACACAGAGCCATCTTAAGCTTCAAAAACTTTAACAAAGCACATGGCTTTACCTTGCACAACCAGCATTTCAACAGCAAGAGCAGCAGCACGCCCCACAAGCTGCTCACCCTGGCCTTTTACCGACATCGCATATCTTCACAGATCACTTCTGAACTTTCTTCTCCTGCCTGCTGAGCTCCCGTTCACACCTGATTTACACTTTTAAGACATCATCTCTCCACTGAAGTGGCAGTTTTGAACACTACATGCAAATTGCTACCATCCAGCACTGCTACTCTTTTCTTCTTGCTGTACCATGACACACAGGATAGTATGGAGCAGTGGTGTGATACTGCGTGCTTCTCTTCAAGTCTGGATTTGGGAAAAATCCCTGAGGGAAATTATCAATGTTTATTTCAGAGTGCAACAGGGTAAGGCTGCAATCATGTTGGCCATATGATGCTGCTGTCCATTGCTTGTCCCCTGCCCTGCGTGCAAACCCTGGCCAGCTGAACGAGGAGCGAAGAGCAGGCAAGAGGGAGTCAGTCCCCTTGGGCATCACAGCAGCACCATCAAGAGCTGTAAATCTCTGCCACTCACTTTCTGAGAGTTTGTGATGTACATTTATACAAACATGAGTCCCATCATGACTTGGCAGCTACTGTCAAAAATGGAAATCCTATGGAGGATATTGGAAATCATCTTGAAATGTGTATTCTGCCAGCTGAGCCTGAGTTCTTCCGGGCAAGTGTAACTTGAAGAGTAGGGCAAACAGGTTGTTGACAATAAACATACCCTGCCATAACTAAGTCATCAGAATAGGATCAGCTGATGTTTGGACATATGTAGATCAGAATTTGTTGAAATTACTTCTGTTATTAACATCTGCTGACTTGAAATGTTTTACGTTTTTGCTGTACCTAACTTTAATTATATAGATACTTTATATAAATGTATGTACACATACAGTACTGTATATGCTGTATATACTTACATAGCTTTTTAATACTACTACTAGTCAAAATCTAGACTCTTTTCATATGCAGTATTGCAATGAATGCCATCACAATACTGACATTGTGCTTCCTCCTTCATTGCACAGATAATTTTTTAGACTGACTTTGATTTTAGGTACAAGTGAAACAACCCCACAAAATGCAATGATTTTTACGCAAGTGACCTTTTGGGACAAATATTTGACAAGCTGTTTGTTTAGGTTTTAAAGATAAAGACTGTTTTTCATCTGTTGATACATACACACAAACACACAAATTTCAGTAATACAATGCATTCAAAAACCACAGGGTGTGATGATGGGGACATATCATCGTAAAAAATTAACTACCAACTCTGTCTTCCAGAAACTAATTAAGGGAATGTATTTTGCAATAATACAGAGCTAGTAAACAGGCCTCTAACATCTAAGCTTAGAGCTGTAAGCCAGGCACTCCTGTATTATGTATGTGTGATTTTCATAGATAGCCTGCTGTAAAGTGTGCCCTGTTAGTGCATCTTTCAGGCTCAAAGACACTGGCCTTGTTAATATTTCATTTAGTACATACTGTAGAGTCTCATTTATATTACTTCTATAATTAATGGTGATAGCTTAGGCACTGCCTTTACAAGGAGAGATCCCTGTATGTTGGTCGATGGATAATGAGAAACAATAGATATTTCATTCACCAGCAGCTTGTTGCTAGTTAGTAGGAAATTATTGTGTGTACTGTTGCTTTAATTGCCAGGGTAAATAATGCTGCCGCTGTGTTAGTGAACATTTTAAAGCACTTGATGCAAATAGACTAGAAACAAAACAAAACAAACAAACAAACAAAAAAAACAACAAAAAAAACCCCACCTTTATTATGCTATACCTTAGCACAGGGAGTTAAAAAGGTCCTAAAACATTTGCGTTCTATCATGCAAATATATCTTAATATGCATGTGCTGACTATTCAACTACTGTATTTTAGGAAATACAATTATGCTGCCTTTCTCTTCTCCTATGTAGACTGTAAATAACTGTAGATCTTTCTCTTGTTTTCCTATGTAAATATATGTAAATACTAACAAGCTATGCATGCTGATATTCTAGGCAATTTCAGGTACTTTTATAATCTGAAGGCATGTACTTGAACTGGTTTGTTAAAAAAAAAAATCAATTCTTTCAAACCCTTTAAAGCTCATTAGAAATTAAAGATTTCTTACTAGACTGGTTCCTTCTATCTCAGCTGCTTTTTTTTTTTTTCTGCTTTCTCAGTGTTGTCTCCCAAGACCCACTATCAAGGATGCATATGCTAGGGCTGTTTTCTCCAAATTGCAGTGTCCTGTCTCAGGATGCGATTCTCTCCCCTGCCAAGGATGTGCCCCATTTAGATTCAACCCCATCCCCATCGGTAAACCTCAGCAGGGGCTCACAGGCCATCTAGAGAGGGGGGAACCCTATCCCCTTTCCTCCCATCTCTCCTTCTGTTTCATGATGTTTTCTATTCCATTTTCTCAGCCCTTAAACCATCAAGTGAGGATCTAATACCACTAGTGCCAGGACAGAGTTTCGGGGCAGATGCCGCCTCTTTAGCTGTTTCTTTGCTCTTCAGCTCTGCTGGCAATGTAGCCTGCAGTCCAGCTGCTCACTCAGACATGCCTTTCTGTTTGAACACACTCTTTATGTTTCTTTTCTAGCATGCTTATGACTTTGACAGACTGTGAAAATAATTTGATAAATAGCTTGATAAATTTCCCCATCTCTTCCCTTCAGTGCTGTAACACTGTTTGTGGGAGCCTTTCAATTGAAGGAGTGTGAACAAAAATGAAATTACCTAAGCTTATAAATCAAGTCATCCCCTGCATACAAATTTGGCGGCAAGGTTTCAATTTAGCTTTTTCCTTCTTTTTTTGTTCTTGCAATAAATGAAGAATCCTGTGAGGAAACCGGTAAGAAGAAAAAAGAGATGCATTTATCCCCCAGTATGGTAAGGAAAAAAAAAAATCACCTCTGCATTATCTATGGAAACTAAATGCAATGACAACTTTTTAATTGAAAGAAAACAGCTTTCATGTTTGAAGATGCTTTTTCCAGAGCAGATGTATAAGAAAAAACACATTAATTGACAGGATCTTCACGACTTTTTAAGTTCCTCAAACTTAACTCGGTGTCTCAGGAAGATCTCTTTCCAGTCCTTGAAGACTCTTTTAAGATGAATGTTTAAAAAGCTGAGCTGACATGGGCATTATGTTCAAGTGCAAGCTGTACTATTCTTTAATAGAGGGCGCAGAAATGGTTCATAGGATTATTATCTTTCTACAGACAAAACCCATTACCTTCACACTAGGAGGGAAAAGCTAGTTTTTAACTTATATAAAATGGAATCAATTATCAATATCTTTGCATGGTTTCCTGGCTCTGCTGGATAGCAGCGGCGAAGCGCCTCTGTTACACGCGCAGCAGTGCTAAACACAGAGCGATTTGGCAGAAGGGCTCCTTCCTGTGCTGGGCTTCTTGTCACACCTTTCGTTTAATACAATCACATCTGCAGAAGAAAAAATAAGTAGCAATGATTTGTATGCAGGGCTTCCACCCTGAATGTCACAAGAGGAGACAGGAATCACATTTTCAGACTGATCTCATGGCTATTGTGACTTTAAAGTTCTTCCCAGTAAAAGTGAACAGGTAAATAAAAAGCAGTTACCAACACAAAGTCAAATGCAGTGGCAAACAGCACAGGTCAGAGCATCCATACAGCCTGTTGTCTTAGGTGTGGAAGAAAAGCACTCCTTTGGCAACCTCTCCCATACAATCCTTACCATTCAGCCTCTGAATAATCCTTTTGTTGGCTTTACCAGTGGTTTTTCATGGATAATTACGTTTCCAATGAGAAAACGAAAACTGGAAAGTTAGTGGTGGCTTTTCATTGCAAAAGAGTCCACATATGCCCATCACTTCTTAAACTATTAGAAATAAAAGCCTTACTTCTTTCACCAGACGTCTAATCTACTCCAATTCTGTGTCCCTCAGCAGAGGGATCGATGAGTCCATTAGCCATCCTTAAAAAAAACATATCCCCATCTATTTTACAAGCACACGCAAACTCAGATACATATTTAGGTGCAGCATTTGCAATATATATAAAACATAATACCCTAGAAGCTTGTAATGGTGTTTGGGAAGGAAATGTTCAATATTAGATTCTTATCTGTTTATCCCCTTCATAAGATCTGCTTCCACAAAGCGCATAATGATAAATGGCACATTTGCAAATTATCTTCTGAGTGCTGATGAGAAATCAGCAACCTGCAAGTTACCATGACTTTGAATGAGTACACTCCATTGCAAGTCTCGTTTGCCGAGATGCCTGCCAAATGAGTGCATTAGTATATTAGGAATCTAATAAATTGACTAACAAGCATTTGATGAAAAATAGCTCTACCATCCATTACAGTTATCATCACAGCCAACAAGGCTGCTGGGCTTGGGACTGTGAAGGCACAGCTGCTGATAAAAGAGATGCTGCCACACCATGCCATGCTCCCAGCGACATCTCCCCACTCACCGCACATCGCTCACAAACCCACAGCAAGACACAGGACCTTACTTACTTAAGCTTCCCTCTACTTCTTCATACGACACTTAGAAGGATTTAAACCTTACTCAGTCTGGTCTTTTCGCTCTCTACTGCAGAAAGTAGGATACAGGGATGGTGGAGAAAACTTTTGACAATCCAGCACCAAACGAATTTCCCTGCCTGGGAAGGAGTGGGGGGACACTTTTGTTGTTCAAGCATCTCAGACTGCTTTCACATTTGCAATCTGAAAACTTTAAGCTTGTTAAATATGATCACAAACATGAGGCTAAAAGACCAAAAAGGCTTTGATTATATTCACATTCTGCAGACAGGCACTACGTTATTTAATGTCATGCAATCAAATTAGTTTCAGGAGTGGCTGAGTCCTGCTTCTAACTCAGTGGAAAAATTCAAAGTAAGGAAATACATCTCCCTTCACACAGCCCTTAACCTGTGTTGTCCATTGCTTCCAGCATATGCACACAAGCTGGAAATTTAAAATGCCCAGTTTCCAGCATGACAGCAAACGATGATTCCCTCTCATCCAAATGTTCTCCTTGCCCAGGAAGGACCAAGAACCCACCACGCTCACACCCACGGGACCTGCAAACCTGAAGCTCAGGCTTAACTGTGCCAATGGCCCAAGGTTCGGCCGCTCTCCTCCGGAGAAGCTCGGCACAAGGCACCAGATGCACTGTGGGTGCTTGCTGCTCCTCCTGCAGGCTTCGGGTGCATGACAGATCGCAGATACGCTCTAGCCTGGCAAAGCCCATATGAGTAAATCAGGTATTTGCAGGTTAATTAATTCTAGTAAGTGCAATATACCTTACACTCGACTTTCAGAAATCTTCTGCATGCCGCTTAATTTGTTTAAAGTAGAGAGGAACCCAGTTCATTATAAATGCCCATTTATCGTCTGCCGACAAATCCCAGCGAATACTTTAAAACTACACACATTTAATAAAAGCCGCTTCTGTATCTTCCGAAAATGCATTTCTGCTTTTACCTGAGACATTTGCAAGATCCCCCAACTCTGTCAATAGTGGCTCTCCAGTTTTGTTTAGCTTATCATCAACAGACTCTGCTTTTGTGAGCGGACAAGTCATTTGAGTGTGCACCACAGTTATAATGGCCTGACTGACAGCTCAGCCAGATAAACACGGGAGAATAACAGACGTAGGAACAATCTGGGTATTCATTTTGTCCGTTCAACCGGGTTGAAAGGATTTGCCAGCCAAGGGCACAACACTTCAGGCTAATTTGCTCAGCCAAAGCACTGCCAGAGTGTAAGGCTGCAAGCAGATGACTGATGCTGGGGAGATCGGCATTCCCGGTTGAGGTACTTATTATTCACCTCTGCCTCACGGGAAATGAAAGCACTATTTATTCAAAGCATCCATTTGAAAGAAAAAAACATATAGAAATGAACTTTGTTACAAAACTTGAACCCTTCTCATTGCTTCCCTGCTTCTGCATAAATTCCAGCTTCTTGTCCTCATCCATGGCATCTTGTACACTGCAGCATTTCTCCTTCCTTGCTTCTTCTTTTCCCTATATGTTTGTTCCTCCCTTCATTCTTACACACTTTCCTTAGCCTTGTCTCCTGATTCATGTTTTTTGATCCTATATCTGACGCCAAACACATTCTCTTTGCTGTTTATCTTCCATTTTAATGCTACATCCACTCAGCTTACAAACCTTGGAGGTTCACCTCTGTCCCCTGTATCTTGTGTTTGAGCAGGTGTCCAGGATGTTCTGTCTGTCCCCCTCATGCTAAATGCACTCTGTAATCTTCTGGTTGTTATTAGACCCATGCTCCACCAGAAGCTATGTGCTAGCAATGCACTGCATCTAGCACCACACCGTCATGGAGCCAAGCAACGCAGGATTAGCGAAATTATGATGCTGTACTTGTTAAGGAAAGCTGTCTCTACTCTCTTGCACATTTTAAGCACCCTGAGTTTAGAGTGACAGAGCCACCAGTCCGTCTGCTAATCACATTAAAGAAATGATGGGTAGAACAGCCAAGACGGTACTAGGAAAAGGTAAATGCTGTACTGACAAATTCCCTCAAGCAAGCAAGCAAAATAATAACAGTTTACAGCAGAGGCTTGCAAGTTTGCTTCCATTAATTAAGTTCCACTTTCCAGCATGTTTAGTTTTTAAGTCATTGTGTCCAGGATTGACTTCAGCAACTCTGCTCTCCCACCAAAGAGCAAAAGCCAAAAGCTGCTCATGGTGGCAGCAGCACAACTCTGCTGGCTTCAGCAAGCTGGGAGCCCAGACACAACCCGCGGTGGTGCCGCGGTAAATCCCTGGCCATTCCAGGTAGTGGAGGCGGCAGGGGCTAGGGCGGCACGGCGGGCTGGGAATAACGCAGGGGGGCACAAAACCAGCCTCAGACACATCACGGGAGGAATGCAAAGTGCACCTGACACTTCTTTTGATCTATTCCTAAGAAGCATTAAAAGGCACATTAACGTGCTGCTTTAGTGTGTGTTCAACATGATAGTTGGAGACATAACTGAGCCTTGTGCAAAAGTCTAACTGGGGAGAAGAATAAACTTATTGTTTCCTCTCCTGGACATGCATCCTAGAGCATAGGTAGAGTTGCTATTTGCATGGAATATGTTGCTGGTTTGCATTTTAAATCCACGCACCATAAATGGAGATTGAATGATCATTTTGGCTATTATTGGTAAATCAGTACATGTGCAACAGTAATCCTACACATGCGGTAACTGGCATTGCCTGGCGGCAGGTTACATTTCTCTAATGTTACTGAACTCCGAAATTTAAATATATATGTATGTGTATACATACATACATATATCTATATAAATTGCTCACTCAAAATATCAAGTGAAAAGTAATGAAGCATCTGAGCATACATCTCCTGCAGCTCTTTCATGCAATTGTTTCTTATTGCTTACCAAGATCCTCACATACAAATCATATTCATGTTTAGCAACAGTTTTTGTGCATTGAGCTGATGACACTTCTTGACCTTATCTGACTATAAAGAACCTTTGCACCTCTGTGCCTTTAGCTGCCATGTCAATTTCATTTTGTTCTTTTAAGAGAACCATACAATGAACATACTGCTACAATGAAACAAGTAACAAAGAAATAAGGAATGTAAAAAGAGAATCTTCCTACCCAGATTAATTAATAGCAGAATAAAGAAAAGGAGCCCAGAAAGCCAGGTGTAAATTTGGTAGTAGAGGTAAGGTAAGGAAGAACATTACTGGGGCATTCTGAATTTTGCTGGTGGCTACTTATTCGTTGCTCCTGGTTGCATCAACTTAGGTGTACATTTACACATCTGGCCAGATCTATGTCCAACCAAACTCTACTTTCTTCTCTGTGCAATGATCTTGCTTACATCTGTTACAGAAATAATTTATGTGTCCTTGATTAGCTCTATGCAATGCACTCAATGCTTTATCTATGGAAGGATTAGAGGGTTGATACTGCCTTCTTCATTTGTCCATAGTACCCCTCTCCAGCCTCAGCTACACTCCTGGGCACTCTGCGCTGCAGTACTAATGATGCCAATAGTACTATACTAAGATATAGTTTTGGCAAAAGAGAGTATAATCTGGGAAAAATGATTCGCTTCCTTTTCTTGAGGCTCTCACTCAAACTAGCCACAAAATTTTACTGCAAGGGAAGAGGAGGCTGAGAAATGGGTGCCCAGAGAGTCCTGTTGCTCAGCTCAGTGTTCTGGCACTACCTGTAGAGAGTGAACCTGCACTGCTGATGCTCGCCAAGCCAAGTCCACCACAAGGAAACACTGTGTCCTGATCAAGTTAGGCAGGCACGGGAAAAAAAAAAAGATCAGAGAAGGCAACTGCTCTGGGTAGACAGATGCAGAGGTCTTCTGGATTACACAGGTGGAAAACCATGCAATTCTGTCCTTTTTGTACTATGTTTAGAAAACACCATCGGGTCATTCCAGCAGGTACCAACTTAGGTTTAAAGGAAGGCTCTTTCCAAGCCCATGCATGCCCCTCAATGCTTCAGATCTACTTTCTGACTCTTCGTGTTCCAGGCTTTTGGATGCTCACATTTTTTCTTGACATCAGCGTGATTTTCTTCTTACAAACAAGTTAATGTCATTCCCACCACAAAGATGAAAAACAGTTTTTCTTTGGGTTACTCCCCCAGCTGATGTTCAAGACAGTTTCTGATGAACCCATCTTAAAAAGCAGGAAAAGAAGGAATCCCACTATGAATTCAATAAATTTTGTCTTACATGAAAAATTTGAAATACAAAACAAAACAAGTCAGTCCAGGATTTCAGCTAGAGTACACAAAGGTTTGATAGGCCTTCCTTTTAAATTATTGCCTTACAGAGACCTTAAAGAAGCAGCTGATTTTGGAAATGTAGCATTTGGACCTGGACCCCTTTCCAAAAGCAGCAAGCTTTCCTGAGGGAATGTCTAAGATGGTCCATCCAGAGACAAGGGCAGAGGAGGGGTGCTGAGCACGGCATCTCCGGCACTGCCGGACATGGCTGCAGGGAGGGAAGGGGACATGTACACACTGAGCCCGGGGAGCATCTGGGCTGGAGAGCTGGAGCTGCACGCACCTCCGGTGTGAATGTGCACGTGTGCTGTCACTCAAAGAGAAACACATTATTTCAACAGGATACACATCTCTTCTGCTCTCTCTAGTAGGAAGAATGGAAAGGTGTCTGGCTTCCCAGCAAACGAACAGAAGATTCTTCTCAGTCAGTACCAGCCAGTTGACTCTATCTCAGTATTTTTCCATCTGCTTCATACAAATAAAAATGATGGTCTGTAACAAGATCTCTAACCTCTGTTTTGCCACAACGCCATATACTTCTAGGAGAATAGTCTTTTGACAATAAATTTCTATTAAAGTTCAATTGCTCTTAAGTGGCATAATCTTTTTCAGTTGATGACATGTGAAATATATTTATGTTCTGCCCAAGTGCTGTATTGAAGCTGCACTAACACTCCTTACATACTTTTGATCACTTTTTTCAGCCTACTTAGATTGCAGAACGAAAAATTACTCAGTGGCATAGATGATACATACCTAAAGGATTTTTAACTCTTTCTAAGTCTAAAAGCAAATTTGCTGCAAAATAATGAACTTAAGTGACCCCTGCTGACTTCTCAAGGAATGACATTCCAAAGGGAGTCCCATCTGTGAAACAATTCAGGTACAAAATTAGCCCATTTGTCACAGGTCTTTGGAATTTTTCTTGGAAAAGAATCATTCTTTAGAATGTTAGTGGTCATCTGAAATGTCCCTTTAGTCTACAGTTTGGGATGATCCATCTCATCATCAAAAAGGATAAATAGTCAGATTCGAATCCTTGCACGAGACACACAGTCAATCTGTTTTTCAGGAGTATTATCAGTTAAGCATAGCTGGAATATGGACATATTATATTTGCCCACTTATCTGACTGATGCCTTCTGTATGATGGATGAGTCTAGCACCTGATGTCAGATAGGTTGTCTCTGCCTCATTTAATCATTCCAAGTGGACTGATGTTCAAGTCCAACTTGCATTCAGTATCGGTCTACCAGCGGGCTGCTGAAAGCTACTTCTCGCCTATTACCTCGATCCATTGGCAAAACATCTGTCAAATACACTTTAACATCCCCACAGCCTCCAAGTAAGAGAAGTGGCCTTCACAATTCAGACGCCATATTAAAGGCAGTTGACAGGAAATCTTAAATCCCCACCACCTTTTCACTCAAAGTTTGAAATCTTGATCCCACTGAAGTCAGTGGGAACCTTGCAATTGATTTAAGTACAACATTACAACTACAGTGTTCAAGATGGAATGAACTTGACTGGATTACTCTCAAAGTCACTGAAACCCTAAAATCCTATTAGGTCATTAGGTATCTTAATACTCAAGAGACACTTGAATCTGCAGAGGCTCAGGCATTTCATACAAAACCCAGGAAGTGTTTAAATGAGGTGGCAGCATTGCCATTGTGCTCATTAAACACCTAAAACACATGAGTTAGGCTTTCAGCACAGATCACGTTGTTAGGTCCAGTTGACTATAGCACAAACTAGCTCAGGATATCTACACCCCAAACAAAAGAATTGCAAGTTCAGATGACCTCATTTGCAGTACAGTTACAACTGGTTGATGCAACTTATGCATCAACCACTTATGCTTGTGGTGATGCAAACAGAAATGTTTATCTAAAAAGAGAGCATACTTCAAAAAAAAAAAAAAAAAAAGTAGAACATTTGCATTCAACTTCATTTTTCTGTGTTAGTGTTTGCATAAACCAAAATATTATATGTTGAAAATAATTGGAGAACATGTATATCAGATGTATAAAACAATCTGTTTATAGGCATGTTCTACAAATGCTTTAAATGTATCCAACTATTCTTGTAAACTGCAATAGCAGATAAGCTTTCCTTTTTTCTTAGACTAGGTGTTAGTGCAAGTTATGATCAAGAATTTAGCACATCCATTCAAATTATACCTAAAGCACTAAATCCAGCACAGCAGTAATTTTCTAGTCTTTCATACTTCCCAACTTAATGAAAAGAGACGTTAATATCCCAACCATAGATTAATTAGATGGAATCATTAAGAATTATTTCACAGGTATCTTTTGCTAATACACATATTATCATTGAATGCTACCAACCCTGTTTGGAAGGTTAATGTTATTTTGGAAGAATATTTACAGTATCAGTGATAGAAAATCCAATACCTAAAAAAATATTTTCCACCTGCAGCTATCCGTCATCCATCCCACACGAGCTTTGAAAGCTTTCCACTATCTGTCAAAACATAGGTTTTGATGCAATAAAGACTATAATTATTGAGCATTTACAAGAAATAATATTTTCCCTCTGGTATGTGTTATAACAGTTGTTAACATGCAAGTATGAATACTAATGCTCCAAGCCCACCTATACACTTCACAAATGATGAGGATTTTTTTTGAATACTGATATAAAGGAAAGTATAATAAAAGAGCAAGATAAGACTGAAAACAGGTCTTGAAAAGTAAACGTCAATCAGAATAAGGTTTTTAGAGACATAAGAAGTTGATTTGAAGTAGAGTTTGGAAATAAAGCTGGTAATTAGATCCCTGGATATAAACAGCACATCTTTTGTGCTGAAAAAAAATGATCCTTTTGCAACCAAAATACAAGGCTACAAGATGTGTGAAGGAAACAATACTGAGTATGCATCAAAACAATCCTGCAGATGCCATGCTAGCAGATGGCTTAAGCCAACTGAATTACTGTATAAACATTTAACTGAAAGTTTGATTTTATAAGTGTGGAAATTATACAAAACAAAAAGAAAATGATTCTAAGAAGCACTTAAATTAGTAATTTGTAATTTTCTGCGCTAAGTTGGCATAGCTCTGTTACTTAGCAAGAGTCCTTTGAAGAGGAAATTCTGGAAATCTCTGAAAGAAATTGCATACCATCAAAGGGAACTCATATGAACACACAAAATTAAGCGAGACACTTAAAGGTAAATATATACCTTCCCACTGCTGTTGCAGCTAGAATTCATTCCAACTGCAAGTTAATAAAAATCTAAACCCCTCCCCCCTCTCCATTTCCTCCTTCTTGTGTAGATAACAAAGGCTGAGGCTCTCTGTTTATATCTCAGTAGCTTCTACAGCAACTGCTTGTTGTATCACTTGGGCTCAATTGTAATATACAGGCAGGAAGGGCACAAGCGAAAAAGGCATTTTGTGCATAGATATCTTCAACAAATACCAATCAGAAGGCGGAAAGAGAAAAATGTACAGGAAAAGGGAAAAGAATTAATGCAGAAATAATGTGACTTCTGGCTGCAGTGTACAGCCTGGATAAAATGAAGTATTACTGTTGTGCTGACGGGTTTGGGCTGCCTGATTAATGCTTAGGCATGTGTCTCAGATGAATGTTTTCTATCACTTTGCAAAGGAATAACAGCGCAAAACAGAAGACTCACTATGGGCACAGGGTCTTATCCTGCTTACTGAATGTCAAAGCAATCTATCCTCAACCTTTCCCAAAAGAGTGACAGTTTTTCTTCTGGCTTTACTGGTGTGTGGCTGGACTGAGTACTGTAGTACTACTGTAGCTAGTACATCAGACCTAACTCTTTAAACACTGTGCTACAGCAGCACCATGGGCGCGAGTCTGCACAACATCCTCTTCAGACTTACTCCACAGCAAACACACGCACGACTTCTGCTTATGCTGCACATACTTAGACTTCATCACCCCACCTCAGAAGACTAACTATTTTTGCATTCCCTGCTTCTGTAAAACTGTTATTTGCTATTCCAGAACTGAGATGGCAATAAAGTCAGGCACAGATAATACAAATAAAAGAGTAAGTCAACTTCTTCCTCAAAACCTCTGTTTTTCCCAGCTGTCCACATTTCAAATTCCCCATTTGGCATAATGAAGAAGAAGAGTTAATAACTCCTCCCTTTAAGCAGTCTCATTGTGCCAGGGACAAAACAAATCATCATACCACTTACATCCTAATACAATTTCTCATAACTCCTTCATCCTGATTTTCACTCTTTCTCTTCCCATTCATTCCCCTGCTTGTAACTCCTTTCCTTTCAGTTCATCTGTTCCAGATCAACCACCTTCCTACTTCGGATTCCCTGATACCGCAACACAGAGGATCTGAAAATCAAATTGATGTAACAGTCATCATGGTGGCTAAAATACACCTCATTGCTGGATAGCATTTTTAAGTCATTATAATCAAAATCCCTCTCACCTATGCCTGGTGCTGACCTCAGAGAGGCAAGGGTGAGAATGTCCCTTCTTGACTGCAGCCCATGGGTAGCTCTGGGTTCTGAGGACACCAGTGGTTTAACTAGTTAACAGATCTGCTTTGTCTAGCTTGCCTCTCCACTTTTCTTTCTGCTTGTTTTCTCTACAGTCCTTCCAACTTCCCTCTCCATTTTTATGAATCCACCAAATCTATCTCCAGAACTGGATTCTAGATTCACATTTCTCTAGCGTCTCAATATGAAACGCTGAAGTTGGGGTTTGTTTTAAATGTCCTGGTACTGGAAAAGCTATTAAAAATATTTTAAAGAAAATAAACTTCAACACTTTAATAAACCGGAAATCCATATTAAAATGCAAAGAAAATGGTATTTGTTCAGAGTAGGCATTAAACAAAGAAGCGACACAGTAGGCAAAACACTTTAAGTGTAACCTATGATGACAAAAATCATGATATAATGATGTTCCACAGCATTGTACTTACGTGTAAAACCCTAATTAATATCTGATGAGAAATATATTTGATAATAGGAGGTCTTGTTAGTGTTAGGACAGAGGTTGGACTAGATGATCTTGGAGGTCTCTTCCAACCTAGACGATTCTGTGATTCCATAATCAAACAATGATAGATCTATAAACACACTACTAACAAAAACCTTCCTCACATGCTCTTTGCCTGCTTAAGCAAATTATCTGTAAATAAACAAGAAGTACACAGAGCTAAGGAAAGTGTTAACCTGTAAATTGCCTGTCTACTTTCTTTGAACGTTGCTGAAATTGTAGGGCAGAATGTTGTTATGACTCATGATAAATCATAATCTTCACCCACAATACAAAAATATTTGCCTAGAAGTCCAGAGATTCTGCTACAATGAGTTTAATTAAACAGACTAAAAATTTCTATTCTGATTGACTTTAAATAACTTTTCTGGGCATTTTTTTCCTTTTAAACTGCTAGCATATTGGAGAAGTTTTTTGTTTGTTTGTTTGTTTGTTTTTTAAAGTACCAGGGAGTGTTGGAGTTAGACTCTTATGGCCAGATTAACGGGATCGTTATTTGGGTACACTAAAAGTACATTTAAATTCTTCTTGTTTAAAGAGAGAATCAGAAAAAGCAATTCAGTCAAACTTCGCATTCTGGAACAAGAACCTCCATGAGAAGTGCCCTTTCTTTTTTAGGATGGTAGAAGTTGGTGTGTTTATCCCACCACTGTTGGAACTAAAATACATTATTAAAACCTATAGTTCAGCTACTCCAGGGAAACTGTCCAGTTTCACCACGGTCAGGGAGCACTTTCCTGCTCAGCTCATCCTTTCTACAAGAAAGCTTCATGAAGAAACAATAAACTGAGCAGGACAATCGCTTACTTGCAGCACGCTAGGATTATTCAGAGGAGTTATGGGCCAGCTGGGTTGGGTGAGCATCATCTGCACCCGGATGCATGGATCTCCCCAAGCTGAAACGTGCTGGCACTTAGCCTATCTGTGAACTTTTGTGACGTGCAGGTTCGGAGGTAGCACACATGGGAACAGACACAAGTGTAACCACAGGCTTACGTGCAGTGACACCAGCGTCATTTACATGTCACGTATACTTAGAGATCTCTCTCGGTAATTGAGAGTTATGAAATCCTGTTGTACAAAGTGTATTGTCTGAGACAACTGAAATTACAAGCAGTATTGCTAAATTATGCTTTGAAAAGCTTCTGTAATTCATATGATTGACAAATTTTTACAGAAAAGATATACATTAATGTTACGGTATGAACATCCAGCACAGAAAACTAAGTCCTTACATTTCCAAACAGACCAGGCCATGGTTTAACAAGACAAATAGGCGCTGGTTCCACAGCGCAGGCAATCCTAACTTGTGTTGGTTTGCCACCCACGCTTAGCTGAGTCATCCCAGTGGTTCTGCATGAGTAAATGCTTACCAACATGAGAACTGCAATGAATTCCTCCCCAGTTTGGAGCTCAAATTCAACTTATTCTGAAACCAACAACTACGACAGCATGGGAGATAACAGGATGCCCACCTCTCTGCCTTTCATACAGCAAGAGATAAAGGAGGAAACCAAGGTATGATGAAATGATGTATGATTCTCATTAAGAAAAGTGACAACAGTCACTTTAAACGTCTATTGGAAAGGTGACAGAGCCTTGACCCAGATAAAAAATAGCTAGTTCTGAAAATG
This sequence comes from Chauna torquata, assembly GCA_013399475.1. Classification (NCBI taxonomy): domain Eukaryota; kingdom Metazoa; phylum Chordata; class Aves; order Anseriformes; family Anhimidae; genus Chauna; species Chauna torquata. The sequence continues at coordinate 124,834 of VXAL01001498.1, read as the reverse complement.
GAGACTCTTCTTGGCAGCAGGTTGTGGATGGGGCGTTCTCCCAAGTACACCCCAGTTTCTCTGTGGCAAGGGACTGGTGTCACCCACCTGCTCAGTGTCAAGCTCCTTGGGCTTCCTGATGTCTACTGCATATTTATGTTTCATGCTGCCATGTAACTAGGGATAATTTACCATGTTAAGAAGGGTAAATTTCCCCAGATAGATAGGTTGGTTGAAATTGCTTTGGACAGCTAAGTTTGATCACATAAATGCATTCAGAAATCCTTTATTGGCTGCTTCCATGTCATGTAGAGATGTTAGCACCTCAGTCTCATGTCTTGCTGCTCATCATTATCTGTCTGCCAGAGGTTACCACCCTACACTATCTGCAGTATCAGCTGCTCACCTAATCACTCCAGACTTGTTTAAGTTAAAGAATGCCTTAGCAGAGACCTATTATTTAAGCTGCTGAAGACACCAGGCTTATTTTGCAAGAAGTATGTTAGGGAATGATCACATAGACAAGGGTGGCAGCAGTTCTGTCAGAGCGACTGTGACGTGCAGCTTGACGTGAGCCAGGGGCAAGAAGCTTTTCAGCAGATGCAGCCCCAGTCAGACAATGAGGCATGAACATAGCCTTAGAGTCTGCTCAGACATGTCTGCAATATTAATGACAATATCCAAAAATCACCCTGGTGGGAAAGAGCACATGTGAAAGCTATAGTAAGTTAAAACACTAGCAGCAAAATTCTTGTTCCAAAAAGGCAAAGTAAAGGAGCTCCAGTATGGAGCATTACTGCAACGATGAGTTTAAAATAGACTGGTCAAACTCCTACATTTAAGAACTCTTGTAATAAGTTGATGTCTTATCCTCAGTACTCTAAAATCATCAACTCCTCATGCTATCTACACTACAAAAATGAAACACAGTGTCATGTAGAAATGAAGGAACTTCAGGAGATAACAGCAGGTCATTTTCAGCTGCTACTGGCTTGGGCTGGAAGAGCACGGAAAAAAGTTCAGACTGCTCAAAAGCCCAGAACTCACTAAAAGACTAAAAGAGTCAATTGAAGCCATGGCAGAAACATCATCACTTTCTGTGAACACTGGGCAAACCGAACTAGTGTGGTTTGAAGTTGATTTCTCTTCCTTTCAAATAAAATAGCTTGTGAATTGATTAGAGGTAATAGAATTATTGGATGTTAGCAAGGAAGGGAATTTAAGGAAGATGTAATGACACCATCAAAGCTTTGTTGGGTTGCTTTCATTAGCCTGAACCAGCTTAGAGCAGTCCTGACACTAAGAGGTTAGAGGAAGTCTGTTACAGGCTTGCCTATGGGATGAATGCATAACAAAATCCTTCCGTACAGGGGCAGGGAGGAACAGAGACACACACCAAAAAAGAACGACGCTTACAGTACTTTAACAGGGAAAATTTCCTCAGAAAGGAAGCAAGCAATGAGGCTAGGAGAGGAATAAATGGTGTAGAAATGACAATCGCTCTTCAGTCAGGGCCCATGACTGCACTCACTGCTGATAAGATCCAGCATGTGTCAGTTGTCAAGTGTCTCTTGTCACACTTCAATGTGAACTTTACAGCGAAAGGGGGACAAGAGGCAGTGAAGGGGAAAATGGCACGGCTCAGAAGGACTTGTGCACTCAGTGTGAAGCCATTTCAATTTTATATTCTAAAGGACTTTGTAGGTGATCCCATGAATGCAATTATTCGCACCTAATAAAAGCAACATATGCTAAGACAATTAAAAGATTTTATTATACATCTATTCATTGTATTTAGTTTTAGACAGCAGATAAAACTAATTTGAAACAAGACGTTTGCAAGGCAAACGCAGAAATAATCATGGTCTGTATCTATAAGGATGTTAGTGATTAATTATATTCTTTATATAAAAAGGTGAATTAATAGAACCTTCCTCTACTAACGACAATTTCACCTAGCAAATGAACAACCTAATTACAAAGCTCTCATTAAAACAGCATAACTTTTGACTTACGGCATCCAGTTTTGGTGAGTGCAGATTCAAGTGATTTTATTGTCCATCAGGAATGTCTATGTGCAGACATATTCCTGGTCTGACATAAAACTGCAGCCTCCACACACACTCACCCCCCCACCACGATGCAAAGGCTACCCTATCACAAATGAGCTCCTCCACCTTGGGCAGAGAGATGCTATTGCCCTGATGGTCAACAAACTGGGTTTCTCTTGACTTGCATACATTCCAATGTGAGTCAAGAGATGAGCTCCTTTTGTTGAAAATAAACTTGCCAGCTCCAGAAAACAAGCTGGTCTGGTCTGCAGTTTGTAAAGATTTTGTGCTGTCAGACCAAACCAGGGTTTACAGCTGCTTCAGAAATTAAAAACTTAGCATCAGTGTTAATTTTGAACACATAAAAGTGTAAAAGAAACACTTTTGAGTAAAGGATAAGCTCATGGGTGATGTTTCCTAGCAGACCTGGAGTGGTAGCTCTGGTACAGTCAGTCAGTGTGGAAGCGAGTAAGTCGTGAGTAATTACAGCAGGATTTGCATATGACCGCAGTGACTCCCCTCATTGAGGCAAATGAAGGGTAAAAGGGACTCAGCTACCACGAGCCTACCAGAATTAAGCAGAAATCTAACGCTTCATGCATAACTAATATTATTATTGTGTCACCTAAAAATCTCATATACATAGCAAACAGCATTTATGGATGGGTTCAACCCATTCCAGCCCCATACAGCCAGCAGTACCAAAGGCAGATACTGCACGTGAAAACACTCATTGAGAATCTGTCACTTTTTTTCTGTTGCCAAATGAACAGTGTCAGAAGACAGTCCCTGTATGATGCTCTACCTGAAATCACAGTCATGGAATGAAGACAAACTGCAGATAAAGTCCACTTGTTGCAGAATGAGTCCTCTTTACAATCTTAAATAGAGTCAAAGTGAACAGTTGCAAATCACTTAACAGCAACCAAAACTTCAGTGTGGGGCTACCAACCTTTCACAGCTGGTCGTTAGCTCCTTAAACTCATGTGAAAAATACTGTAAAATTCCATCATCAGGAAAAATAAGAAGGAAGAGAAAAGGGTATATGGAACAAGAATGTAAAAAGATACTAAAATGTGCATTTCTTTGGCCCCCTGTAGTGTCCTGAGTCAGGTGTAAGTTTGATCTATATGGTGAGGCCTGTCACCGGAGCTGCTTCTGTTTGTCCAGTTCTGCTAGAGTAGAACAAAACATCTAATTTGGAACGGCAGAAGAGGCAGATTTAAGGAGTGTGCTCCACTGTGCGGGGAACAAGCCAGCTCCTGGCAGCTCTCCCACAACTTCTGGACAACAGCGTGCAAGTATTACGGCTCTGCTTGCTCATAGCATGCCTCACAGTTGCTACTGCAATGGCACAAGTGAGTTTTCTGGCATGAAATTAAGCAGAACCCGACTGAAGCTCTGTGACAATGTCTGTTCTTTGTTAGAATCGTTTTCTTTTCCTTTGGCTGAGGATAGAAAAAGAAGTATAGTCACCTAAAGCAGGTACTCCGAGATGGTACTGATACTGATACTAGCTACTAGAATTTAGCTTGCTATTGAGGAGGAAAACGAATTGAGATTAAAAATTCCTAAGTCCTTAAAATAATTCCTCTTCACTAATAGAATAATAGTACAATTTAATTATACAACATCACATATATGAATCCACCACAGAAATGTTCTCTGAGCTGATTACAATTCATGTACAGAGATACCAGTAAATATGGTGCGAGAGGCTTTATACCCCACAAGTCAGTTCTCTCGACTTGCCTTCAGCAAGAATAAGAAACGATGAAACACACCACCAGGAGAGCGCCCTGGCTCAGGGAGCATCAGATGTTTTCAGAGTTTCACCTCAAAAAAAGTACCATAATACCTGAGCATAAGTTTATAAATACTGCTTGACTAATGATCTAGAACAGTGAAGCAAATGGAAAGTGTACCTAAACCTGACAACCATCAGCTACTTTCCCACCAGTAAGTGAATACCTATGAAGTGAAAATATTACTAAAAATCTGGCTAGCTTGAAACACGACTCACTAACAACACAGATATTTATCAGCACCCTGTCACAGGTACATTTAAAAAATAACTGTGAATCCTGTGTAACACAGATCCTTTGCCTGGCTGCTGGTACTGAGAAGTTTATCACTTTTAAACTTTGGACTACAGAACAATGCAGAAACTGGCTGCTTTACCTTCCTGTCCCATACAGCAACTCCAGGGATCCCAGGAAATGAGGCCCCCCTTCCTGTAATGACAAGGACCTTTACAGAATACCAAAAGACAGATTTTCTTCAAAGGTCATAAAAACTTCTTTTTGGAAGCATCTCAAGAGTACACACTGAACTTTTTAATTCTTTTTTTATTATTATTATTATTTTTTTTTATGCTGGTAGACTTTTTTTTTCTCTTTTATTAAAGTCACAATCTTCTACCCTCCTCCCTTGCGAGAGGATTCTCTTTATTAAAGCCTGCATCACTACTTCCTTATCCCCCCTCCCCATTCCCCATCAACTCACAGGCCTCTATGCTTCCTTTAAAAATAAAATGTGCACACGGGTGCAAAAGCTTGATGCAGAGCATAATGGGGATCACACCGTAAAGAATGTAAATAACTGTGCATACTGACCTTAGACTTCTGAATGTCCAATACAAAAAAAACAGAGTCTGGCATCAATGTTCCCCCTAGGTCTTTGTTTGAATATACAGATGTGGAAAGGAAACATGTGGAACTCTCATTATTTATATGACCAAAATCTCTTTTTCACTTGGCACCTCTTTATGATTATAAACTGGATATGTGATATGCAAGGATATTTACTAAGAGGTCATACTGCTAGTATTCAGATTTAGTCACATAGCTGTTGTATGCAGCATTTTATCCTGCAAGCATTGTACGTAATTGAAATGTATACCACACAGCCAAGGAACAAATGAGCAGCTTGGTGCATTACAGTATGCACAGATTATAAAAGTATACAGGCATTTCATTTCCAAATGCTGCCTTTATCATTGGAAAACACAGGAACATTGCATAATATCATTGCATTTTTGGTATGTCTATATCATCTGAGTGCAAAGCCACAATTTACAAGGTACCACAACCACAGTCCAAGTTTTAAGGTACCACATTAATACACGACTGCTGTGTACTAGGGGGAAAAAAGGACAAGACTGATGGGCTTTGGGGTTGTTTTTTTTATTGCCATGATACTTTGCAAAAGCTTGATGTTCTGCAGAGGAAAAAAAAAAAAAAATCACCTGCTCTTGATGTTGGAAAGGTGCCAAGCCCATCTGAGGTCCAAATCTATATGTACATAAAAAAGCAGGAAGCAGTCTTAAAAGGAAATGCTAATTAGCTTCCTGGGATTTCAAATTTTAAAAGCTTCTGTGATTGAATTTATTTTAGCAATTCTTTCTTTAAGGAATGTGAAAATTGGCCCTACAGTTTAGACTTCAAACAAAACAGGATGAAGAAGCAAAATCCCTAGCAATATTGCTTATTGCACTCAATATGATTATAGTCATACATTGAGGACTGATCGATAAAAGGGAATTATACATCAGTATAATGACGATAAAAGTAAAATGACTTCTGGTCAACTTTATCAAAATACTTAGAAAAGCTGGAAGAGTATTAGCAATATTAAATAAAGAACAACCAGCAGTTTGAATAAGGGGACAGAAATGGGCTCTCAGTGGCAAGAGTGCTATGATTTTTACATTGGATGGAGCATAAATTAAAATCTTCTGCATTATTAACAACGGTGAACACGTCCTTTGAGGCACAGATTGTAATGAAAGTTCACATTTGAATTAAAGCGTGGATGCTGCTGAAGACAAAAAGAGTAAGGCAGAAAAACATACAGAACATTTATGAAGAACAAGGGAAGGCAAATACACTGCTAATTTGCAAAAGAGGACAGCTCTGGGGGCTCCAGAGCTGGATGCAGCACTCCAAGTGGGGCCTCAGGAGGGCAGAGCAGAGGGGGACAATCACCTCCCTCCACCTGCTGGCCTCACCTCTGTTGATGCAGCCCAGGACGCAGTTGGCCTTCTGGGCTGCAAGCACACACTGCCGGCTCATGTCGAGCTTCTTGTCCACCAGAAGCCCCAGGTCCTTCTCTGCAGGGCTGCTCTCAGTGAGTTCCTCTCCCAGTCTGTACTCATGTCTGGGATTGCCCCAACCCAGGTGCAGCACCTTGCACTTGGACTTGTTGAACCTCAGTAGGTTCACGTGGCCCCACCTCTCAAGCCTGTCCAAGTCCCTTTGGATGGCATCCCTCCCTTCTGGTGTATCAACTGCGCCACTCAGCTTGGTGTCATCTGCAAACTTGGTGAGGGTGCGCTCGATCCCACTTTCTATGTCATTGATAAAGATATTAAACTGCACCAGTCCCAAGATGGACCCCTGAGGTTCACCACTCATCACTGGCCTCCACCTGGACATAGAGGCATTGACCACAACTCTCTGGTTGCAGCCATCCAGCCAATTCCTTATCCACTGAATGGTCCACCCTCCAAATCCGTATCTCTCCAATTTAGAGATAAGGATGTTATGTGGGACCATGTCAAAGGCCATACAGAAGTCCAAGTAGATGACATCAGTTGGTCTTCCCTTGTTGACTGACACAGTCAGTCCATCACAGAAGGCCACCAGATTGGTCAGGCACACTTTGTCCTTGGTGAAGCCATGCTGGTTGTCTCAGTGTTGTGGTTTAGCCTCAGCAGGCAGCTAAGTACCACACAGCCGCTCGCTCACTCTCTCCAGGTGGTATGGGGGGTAGAATCAGAAAGGTAAAAGTGCAAGAACTCATGGGTTGGGATAAGGACAGTTTACTAGGTAAAGCAAAAGCCGCGCGCGCAAGCAAAGCAAAACAAGGAATTCATTCACCACTTCCCACGGGCAGGCAGGTGTTCAGCCACTTCCAGGAAAGCAGGGCTCATCACGTGTGTTTCTTGGAAGACAAACGCCAACACTCTGAACGTCCCCCCCTTCCTCCTTCTTTACCCCAGCTTTTATTGCTGGGCATACGCCCTATGGTATGGGATAGCCCTTTGGTCAGTCTGGGTCACCTGTTCTGGCTGTGTCCCCTCCTGGCTTTTCGTGCACCCACAAAATCCTCGCTGGCAGGGCAGCATGAGAAGCAGAAAAGTCCTTGCCTCTGTGTAAACACTGCTCTGCAACAGCTAAAAACACCAGTTGTGTTATCACCACTCTTTTAATCGAAAATCCAAAACACAGCATTGTGTGAGCGTCTACAAGGAAAATTAACTCTGTCCCAGCCAGAACCATGACAATTGGATCACCTTCTTGTCTTGCATGTGTGTTAACATTGTTTCCAAGAGGATACAAGAGAACACCACCTGCACTCCCGGATCCTTTCAACATCTGTCCAAGGGACATAAAGTCCCTTTTGATATTTCAGTGTCTTCTTGTTGCAGCCTCATTCGACCCTACATGAAAGAATAGGAATGGGTGGTAGTCCTCTGGCTTTACCAGGCTTGGTAGGTCATTCGCGATATCACAAAGAGGAATAAGTTTGATTTTAACATTATTACATTATAAAAAACTTTTCATGTGCAACAGCCCTGTTTGAATGCATCCATTAAGACCTCCTGTATCCAGAACCAGGTGCTTAAGAGTTAGGCATGTGCAGAGGAGCCTTGATAAATTCAGGCATCTATGGTTCATCTTTTTATCATTTCATAACAGCATCTTTAGTTCCATAATGCTCTCTAGGAGGGACATTTTTTCATTTTCCTGGAGTCAGCCATCTTGCTAAATGCTAACAGCAACAGTACAAATGCAGAACAAAAGTGTATTTACTTCAGATCAGTTTTCAAGCTGCTATGATATCAATTTAATATTCTAGCAACCATTGGGCCTAATAACTGAGCGCATGGGACATCACATACATCAAAATTTCAACTAGGTAAAACTCTTCTGGATGTTCAACCAGGCTAGTGGCATTATGCAAACTGCCTGCCAGTCTCTCACCTTGCCCTTATTATGAAAATTATGCATTTTGTCATGCTTATGCAGAAGGGCTGCTTTCAGCTACTGGCTCAGAAATGCCAATTTTAAACACTTTAATTTTTAATGCAGGTCTTGTTTCATAGAGGTGACAAATGCCAGTTACAATTGTGCACTTTTAGATTTTGGAGTAGAGCAAAGTCAGTTTGCTCCCTTGAACTTCCAGAGTGCATGAAATAGCCAATCCATTTCATAACACATAAATAGGTTTAGCCTGACAAGGGAGGACAAGACCCATTGTAAATGCATGGTCAGGACCATCAGCCTTGTCCACATTTACCATCTCTCTTACCGAGGATGCATCAAGACAGCTCATAAGATCATAGGCATTTCTGAGCTCCTGGAAGCAACAGAGGGCACGGCTAGGAGGGCATACACCATAAACTCACTGAGCTTATTTTATGCTAAGTAAACAGGATCTTGAGTCAACTGAAAGCACTTTTGTGAAGGGTTAACAGGAGACTAAGGGAAACGAAGTATCTGCACCCAATGGAACCACAGAATGGTGAGACTTCAGAGCTGCGCCTTGATAGCTCCCACAGAGAATCTGGAGGAATTAGCAGGGCCTTATTTATTGCACTGAACACTAAAGCCCTGAAGAGAGACCAATTGAATTTCTCCGGTGGGCAAATCTGCTAAGGGAACAATTTAGCCCTTAAAAAATATACATTAATAAAAAATTAGTGCCCTCTGATTGTTTTGGCTTATAAGCTGCCTGATGATGGACTTTGTGGAGGATTTAGAAGAATAGGCTGTGCAAATATTAGGAATTCCAAATTAAACATTTAGGATTTACTATTTTTACTAAAATCCTGTGTAGGGAGAAATTTTAAGAATAAAACTCAGAGAAGCATAAATAAGAAAGGAGACAGGCTCACATTCAGAAAACATTTGGAGAAATATAGTCTGAAATCACCTTTGCATTTGAAACACTGGATGCGATATTTAAAAGACTTTCCAAAAATTAGGCAATGTGTAAGATCAGGTTTCCTGACACGCCTTCTTGTGTGAATTGAAATCGGATTCTTAAAAGTTATACTAACATAGTTTATTCTTGATTTCCAACACGAGTCTTTTTTTTAAGGTATGTTTAAACTTGTTTTTACAATAGAGGAGGTCAAGCTAGGAATACAGCTTAACCTCACAGTTGTTCTGCCATTTCGCTTGTATTTAAAGCTACTATTTGTTGCCATGAAGCAGTCTTTTGAAAGATGATCACTGTACCTGAAATGTAGATAGTTATAAAAATGGCATTAATTTGCTTAGACCGAGAGATTTTCACAGGAGAGCAACTAGCAGAAAACATTATGAAAATGTCCAAGAGGACTGGTAATTGAGTTGATTAGTATGACCTTGGTTATGAAGGTAATAGAAGAGTGAACGGTGCTTAGACTGAGTTATAACCCTGCTACCTTGCTTGGAGATGTAGCGAGGTATGTAATTTGTTCAGGGTGAATCCAGCAGCCTCGCCTCTTCCTGACAGGGCAATGCACCCTGAGCAGCAGAGCTTGGCCAGCCACCGCTCCTGTCCCAGCAGCGTAACCAGTGCAGGGGCAGCCAAGAGACGATGAGCTGCGTGCTCCCCTCAGCTCAGCACAGTAATTTTCTGCTGGCAGATACTTTCTGTACAAGGTTTCTTGATAAATTAGGCAAATGAAAAATAATTTAAAAAAAAAAAACTTTAAGAATGGAAACTTTACAGTTTCAGAGCAGAGGATCCACATCCCTATGACTCCATGCCAAACATATCTTCATTTATCTAAGTGCAAACTCATCTGACCACAGCATTCTGGTGTTGCTTCTGAACCCATCACATTCCAACCCTGCAATAACTCCAGTAAGGCTCTAATAAAAGTAAAGGTTTGTCTTGCAGACTGGGTGGCTTTATTTGTTCAGAAACTGATTCAGCCAAAGACCTAAATGCTCAAGCGTTCTGATTGCCTTTGTTTCATTAGACTATCTGTAATTATATAAAGATATTTTAAGCGGCTTACTTTTACAGGGGAATAAAAAAAAAAAAAAAAGAAAAGACAACCCCAAAACAATTAGACAAAGAAAGTAAGGAAACAGAATTCTAATAGCTGTACTTTGTATTCATGCCCTTGCTGGTAACCTGGATGTGGTATAAATTATCTATTAGGCATCCACAGAATATGTGCTTTGAGAAAAAGAGTAGTCACAGAAAGGAAGATACAGAAGCTCTGTGAGTAACTGAGTAATCTTTAAATACTAAGCATCAGAAAACATATTTAAAAAATAAAAGGACCAAAAGCAATATCTTCAAAGTCAGCATAATTTAAATATTACCTCTTTGCTTCTTTCCCTGACAAGCTGTCTTGCTATTTTATTGTAAGTTTCACAAACAAATAACTGGTCAAGGTTCCCTAGAAGGAAAATGCCTATGTAAAAGATTCAATTAAGCTGAAATTACTCAATTCAGTCTGTGTGTGTCCAAAGCAAACTCTGCTTTACTAGGAAACCAGGCACAGATATTCAGCTAAAAATTGCCACACATTAGACCTGTAATTTCAGACCCTATTTCCCTACAAAGTACAAATCAGTGCTCTTTTGGTTTCATAGCTATCAGGATGTCAACGTACTCTTTTTCTGAGGAAGTCTGAGAGGACGAAAGAAGGAGCTTAGGAAATAATTTTGTATTTTCTCTTAGAAATTCAAAATATTTCATTTATTCTCATTTATTTAAATACCAAGGAGAAATAGGATTAGAAATGGAGTCAGAAAATAATCCAAGACATCTAAGAAAAACTGTAATCTCAATAATATTCCAAAAATAACCTTTTTGGGGAGGGGGGGGGGGGCAAAGGCAGTTTCTGTGTGTCTGCATGTTTTAGAAACTTGCAAAAATATAAGGCTCTCTGAAATCAGGTGTTATGTATTCGACTCTCATTTCACAGAGCTAAAATCAAACTGAATATTTAATTCTAAGTATAAAATAATGACCTGATCCAGAATCATGTAGCATGAAGATAGATTACTGTTGGCATTCTGAGTCTCACTGAAATCCCTGGGATATTGTGTGAGCGGAGCAGCCCGCCTGCATGCTACACAATGCTAAATCAGGGCTCAAAACAGTAATGCTGAAACTGAGTTTGCGATATTAATTCACAGTTACCATATTTAACACCATGCTTTTCATATCATTCCTCTTCTTGTTTTGAAGGTCAGTGGATCTAGATGATATTTTCCATACCCAAAACAATATGCAGGGTATTCAAGTAATAACATACTTTCATTATAAAATTTTGCTGTTGAAGGCTTATATCTCAAAATGAAATAAAAACAACTCAAGGCAAACCTTGAAAGATTTGTAAAAGTTTGCAAGCTACAAGCAGGACAGATTTACTTGTGTTTTACTGAGCTGACACTAATTATCACACTGTGAACTTTGGATGAAATCCTGATCCTGTTGAACTGGTGGGAGCTTTGCCACCAGCTCCAGTAATGCCCAGGGTGCACACTCTGGTGTAGGCTCCATGCCACAGCCTAATACAATCTGCACAGTGAGCCCCATAAGTTTGTCTTGAAAGCCAAAAAATAGTACGTCAACTTGTAAGCACCTGATCTTTCTCTTTTCAGAGGGCCAGCTTTTGTTCATCAACTCTGCAGTCGCTCTGCTTGGTACCGAAGACCCAAGCTGCTCCCCATCGTTACGGGAACTCTGCCGGGGTAAGTCCTCCACACAGCCTCAGCCGGCGGATTTACTCAGCACCGATGGTAATTTATTAGTATGCGCTACCCAAATTCAAAGACTTTCCAAGGAAGTTTGACTCCAGCAGTAGCATTCTGATTTATGAAGCTTGGTTATCATTTTTAAACCACAGCCCTACACCCAGTCTGACTCGACTGACAATGACATATACCCAGCGTGGCTGTCAAGCATCTTGGGCTGACTTCTCATTCCCGTGCCCCGCACTTGTGGCAGCGCTGCCCCATGCTGCGAGCAGCTACAGCTTGCTGCCCCGCACTCAGACGCCTGCCCATAACTGGCCCCAGTCATAGGAGTCAGCCCACAAGCATTTCATTCCAAGTAAAAATAAACAAAAATAAAAAGCTTGTCGTACAAAACCAGCTCTCTGTAATCAAAGCTTGCGCTGCAGCCACTATTGCAGAGTTAGAGATTTCAACCGAGGCTTGCAAAAAAAAAAAAAAGAAAAAAAAAAAAACACTAGAAATCTAATACCAGATATATGACTATATATGTGTACTTGCATGCCAGAACTGATATTTGTTTGCTATTTCTAAATATGGACATTGAATGCTCCCTCTCCCTACATTGCACCATCGCATTTTCAAGAAACCACTTCAGAACATATTTGAACATGCCTACTTAATAGGAGCAGAATGTCATACAACCAAAACATCCTCCCCATGTAGAGAAGGAACATTCCCCATTGCAAACATACAGTAAACGTAACTAGAGGAGGTATAGGAGATCTAAGCAGCGGAAATATGCCTGTCTGGAGTCCAAAAGAATTACATTAAAGATGTTCATGTGTCATTTAAAAAGTCTGTACCTTGACATCAAGCAGCCAAAGATTCTTTCATGGTCTTTCTTCAAACAAGAAGGCAGAAACACAAGTAGGGATTTCCTTTTATGCTGAGCAAGATAAAAACTGAGTGTAAACACTGACGTATTTATTCTCATAGCAATCCCATTAAATGTACTGTTATTCCCATTTTACAGATGAGGAACTGAGTCACAGAAAGATGAGCTGGCTCACAGTTTTAAAGGTGGCTTAAAAAAATAAGCTGAGAACTCTGGGTCTGCATGCAGTGTTTGAGTCACAAAACCAGCATTCATCTTTCATAATAAGGTCAGCTTTGCATTCAAAAACTACAAAGGTGCTGAAGGAATTCTGTAAATCCTTCTGTAAAAGCTGCTAAAAGCTACATGACATTAAGATGAGAACTGGTAAACCTGAGCTCTAGTAACATATCCACTCAAGCAGGCTCCGAAGAAAATGTGGAAAATAGGTGTTTCATAGCTGGGGCAAGAAAGAGAAAAACAAAATGCCTTTGCAAATGATTTTGTTTGTGTGAGTGATGTGCTTTTGCTGAAAGACTGGTGCGTGCAAAAAGGGTACATTTTTGGTACGTCAGCTTCAATTACCAGCAATCTAAGAGTGAAAAGCGACAGCCCTCTCCCAGCAACCTCTTCCAAAGGAGCTGCCCATCAGACCAGAGCCCTGTTCCCCGGTGTGACCTTTCTTGCTTTATGATGGGGCATAAGGGCACTGAGCCATTTTATTTAAACTCATTTTGAGAAAACTGCTTGTTGGATGTTGATTTCCAGCAGCCACTGCCCTCCAAAAAGAATATTCATAGCCAGTATTTCACTCTGAATGCTAACAGGATAAATTTGAACCCCTCTACACTTTGTATCTCTTCCTTGCTTGATGCATATTCACGGCCATTTACATCATTTTGCAGAAAAATGTTTGTGAGTGAGAAAGCACATCCTACTAACTGTTGCTGGGATTATTGCTAAGATGAATGTTAAAGAAGAAAGCAGAAAACGGTCCTAGCAGGCAGCTGGCTGCTGGAAGAGGCAACAGATGAAAAAAACGCAGAGCCTTGAGCCCATCGTGCCGCCAGACAAAGCCGCTCAGGCACAAGTATCAGCATGATACCTAACGCTTTTTATCAGGCAGCTATTAAGAACACTTCATAGCCTGCTCATTTCCTCACTGTTTTGTTTTCTCTATTTAAACAAAAATTACAGTCTCTCATTTCACTGGTGTGGCTAAAAGGCCCCGTAATCCACCGTATCCTTGGCTCTGTCACTGTGCTTGCTGACCCTACAGTGAGCAGGCTCTGACCACCAAATGCGAGCAGAATAAATTATCGCTGACACTCCAATATTTAATTATGCAGCTGTCAGAGCGGCCCTTTCGAAATTCATTTTAATAAAGTGGGAACTTTTTCCTTTCAAGGTTAGAGTCAGGGGAGTCACCTTCTGTGTCAGGCTGAGGTCTCCACCATGAGCTTTGCATTCTTCCCCGAGAAGCCTGTCACTTGGCCTGATAGAAGGACCAGATAACGGCCCCGATGTCTATTGGCCTCCCCCGCCCTGCCTGAATGAACATCCTTCATTTAAACCCACAATAATGAGGACCTCAAAGTCAGACAGGCAGCCACAAGGGCAGCTCGTCAGGAAAAAAAAATGGCTTCTTATTATAAAATTCACTCAATGTTATAGCTGCAATCTAAAAGCAATCATGTTCATCTCACCGTTTTAACTGGTTAACCAGAAATATTTAACATGTTAAAAAATGTGAACAGAAACCAAATGTATGAAGCCACGGTAGCCTGTATTTATCTGCACTGAATTCAGACAAGTAGAGGAACATTGCTTTGTATTTTGCGACAAGCTAAGTATCTAGCCAAATCTTTTTGCCAAATATTTAGATAATAAAGCTACATGATGAAACTCTTCATAAACATGTAGTGCATAATAAACAATGTACACATACCATAATGTATACAGTATATTGATCATATGTGCTTTCCGAGATACTTGAATGAAAAGCTGCTGTGTGTTTTTACATAGGTATGCACATACACACAGACACATATAAACATAACGTATTAACACATACATGAAACAACACTGCAATAAAGTGTTGGCCATAAGAAGCCTTGCAGAGACTGTTTTAAAATGTGGTCATCCCTCAGTTGAACCTTCAGATTTCCAGATCCCTGCTTTCTAAACTTTTGTGTTTTTTTTAGTGTGCAGCTGGGAGAAAAATAGATACAAGTTTACCATAAATATGCAAAAAATATGTGAGCATAGTTGACCTAAGGAAGGAGAGAAAGAAAAACAAGCAAAAAAATAACCTACATACATTCCAAATCTTCTTGTTTCTATGTGACAACACTTCTAATTTCCAACGTACAGTAACAATGTTAATAATAACTTTGACTTACTTGCTATATTTCATCCTGGGTTCCTACGTGCTGTATAAGCACTGGAGATTTAGCTGCACAACATTTTCCCAAGTATGATTATACATCTTTCAGAAAACGGGAAGTGAAAAACACATAAATTGTGTGTGGGCTGGGAACTAAAGCTCTTAGGGAAGCCCCACATCTCCAGCTTAAATCAAAAGAAGTTTTGCTAATGAGAAAGAAGTTAATGGGATACCATCCCATAGGTGCTAAATGACCTGTCCCAAGACAAAGTGAGCCAGTGCCTGAACCAGGAAAAGAAATTCAAGCTTTTGCAAAAATGTTTTTGACTTAATTCAATCCACAGTGAAGTCACAGCCAAGAGAGAACAATATGACTCACTAGTACAAAATGTTTTATTTTCTGGGTTCATTAGTACTAATGAAGAACAGGTGTGAGGTACCAGGGGAAATACTGTGTGCAGCAGCTCTCCAGCACATTCTCCTGCCCAAGTCATGCCTCAACATTTGGTCTTTCGCACCTTCCCTACAAGGGGGTGCACTTTGTATCTTACGAATAACACACAAATAAATCACTACCCACAAAGCTAGCAGAAGAAAGTATGTAGAGCATAGAAAAAGGGTAAAAGTTCACTCAAGTTTCACAGTTTTCCCAAATTTGCAGGGTTGTGCTAAGAGACTTCACGTGTAAAGATGAAATGGAAATAGCTCACTCATTGGCTGTTTTCAATGTGAGGTCAGAACTTCTCACCAAAAATGAGATGCTTTCTATCATCATCATTTCCTTCCGATTCATTTGTTTGCCTCATATCCACCTCAAATAGCTAATATCATACAGCAGGGCTCATCCCACTCAACATTAGGTACCTAAACAACACCCTTTGAGTAAACGTTGGTGTCCTTGTCCTCCTTTTGCCAGTGGAGTTTTCTGGTGCCTTCAGAGGCTAAGCTAGAACTTAACTGAGTTGAATGACTGTTTAGTGGTACCTACCCTCACTGAATTTGTATGCAAAACTGCAGTGACATCTCCTACCATACGTGCCTTAAGCAGTGGGAATCTGGGTCTTGGACAGTTATTTATTAACTGTACATGAAGTACACAGCCAACAGGACCCTGCTTCCAAGAGATCTATGCATGTTTCTGTACTATAAATATTAATAACTGTCACTCTTTTTGTACAACTTGTGCTAAGATTATCTCCCACTGTTTCCTGCTTTAGGTCCTCTCACTTTACTCTTGGCTGTGTAATTTAACTTTGATAGAGACAAATATTTTGACATACTGTCTGTATCTCAGCCTCAGCATGTGCAGAGCTGCATGCATCTTCTCATTGGCTTGGAATTCACCATAGACACTTACTGTATGGAGACCACGCAACTGGAATTGAAAGTAAAACCCTCATGCATAAAGAAAATGTACTCGTATTCTATTACGAACCTGCTTCACACAAGCTTCAGCTTCACACAAGCACAATACTCTCAAAGGCTTCTGATGAACACTTCACTCTGAGTAGCACAGTCCACCTCCTGGGGTATTATACAGTGTTCTTAGGACATTTTTTTTGCTGTAAATCCAAACAGATTTGCTGAATCCTACTTGTCGCTAATTTTTGCGGTGGAAAAATAATTACAGAGCAAACCATCGAAATATATATATATATATCCTATCAACATTGTGTCACATGCACACATAAACATGCCAAACATTCCAGATGAGCGACTCACATAAATGAACAATTGTTGAACGTACAGAACAGCAAAGGCCGTGATTCTAGGGCAATAATACAGAAAGCGCAAATAAATTCAGAGTCACCAAGAAGGCTTACACTAACCTGGCATTGGGAGAGTTTTCAGTCCACAAATTCCTTCACAACTGAGTGAATTTAAAGAAATAAAACTAGATTGAGCATTGCTTTAATACCTGCTGGTGTAGTTTCCCACACTGTTCACTGGCTTGTTAAATATGAAAAAGATTTGCCTTGCAAAGCTGCAGTGAGAAATACAGTCACAGATGGGTTAATTGTTCACTCCTTGGATCTTACCGTTTTTATTTTGGTTTAAATATAACCTGTTATTATAACAAGAACACTCCCTGGCCTTGTGTACAAGACTCAAGTATAATCAGTGATATCACACTGTCCCTTAATAGAAGGTGCAATATAAAAAAGATCATTTAAGATGCCAGTAGCTTCCCTCCTGACCCTGCCTGGCTGAGAGGCAAATTGCATTAGAAAATGACATGCCATTCATCTCACGAGTAGTTGCAGGAACATTTAGCTAATTAAATGATTAATAAATTTAACACTGCTTTATAATTTCATTTAGCCGTGTTGGAAATCACACGGTGCACTGCGTGTGCACCGAATGAGATTAGGTGGGAGTTGTGGGTTTCACCGGCTGCCCTGGTAATTGAGATTAGTCTATTACTACAGTGACCTTTTTAACTTTTATATTCTCTTGTTAAAGTGAAATAAAATTTTATTCACTTTTAAGGCATATTTACTTAGTGAAATTTACGTGAAATTAAAGAAATACCAAGCTAAAAAGTATTTTTGGTATCTGTTCATTTTCTTTTTGTTCTTTTAAGCTTATTTTGCACCCTTTTATGAATTCTTGCTTTAATTTGGCTGTCTACCACCACCACCACTGCACACTTTGAAAAAAACTCCCTTTATCACTCCAAGTTCACAGGTGAAAAATAACACACCTCAAAACTGCAAAACCAAATGGCAGAGCAGTGAATACATCCAACATCGCAACAGAGCATGGGGTTTGGTACATACAAAGCCATAACCTACACATACCTACATATTTGCACATGTTTACTGTAGCTTTATCTGGAAGCTACTTTGGGAGTTGCTGTTAAATGGTGAATCTATCTATTCTAGCACAGTCAGCTAAGGAAGCGGGAGGCTATAGCCATAGCCAGCTGTGGACAGGTGCTACATTTATGTTAGACCAAATCTCCACATTTTTTTTGTACACCCATGCTTACACACAACTTTAGCAAAAATGACCCTGCTTATTCACAAGCATCACCATTCACTATGTAACTATTTATTGTATAATCATTGCTTAAAGTCAGTTTCTTGGGGGTAGGAAGGGACAATGAGAACAGAGACAGCTCCCTCATTCAACCCAGCTTATGGCTAGAAATAGAGATTGCTGTTATTGTGTGACACACCCCAACTTTGTACATTACCTTGAAGGAAAAAAAAAAAAAAAAGATTTAAAGTTTTGCTGTGATTAATACTGAAAATCATTCCTAACATTCCTGGTAACAATTACTGACACTGTCTTCAGATAGTCAGCATAGGTTAGAAGGTTAATACCTAGGTAGTTCAAATAGCCAAATAAACTCAAAGTCCCTGCATGAACTAACCTTTGTCTATGCAGACATAGCTTGCAGTTATGATAATGTTAAAAGCATAAACATCTATCCACATAAAATTTCAGCAATACAAGGACTCGTTTTATCAGTTCTCAGAAAACTTGTAAAGATTACTGACACTTGAGACAACTCAGAACAAATTTTCAATCAATACGTCTAACACTAGGAGGGATGTTTCATGTGTTTCCTTTTGAACAGATGTGTGTTTATAATGCAGAAAGAAAATGAATTCAAATGCATATCATTACTGAAAACTGATATCTATCTGAATCACATGGTAAACCATTTCAAAAAGGATGCTTGAAAATGACATTTCAGAACACTGTTGGCTTTTTCCTGAGATCCTGATCACTCAAGAAAGGACTAAACTACTTGATAGACTGTTCATACGATATGGATATAAAATCCATGGTGGCTGAAGTGAAACGATGTAGTGGAAATGGGATCTGACAAGAGCAAGTAATGCTTCTGCTCACTTACTCTGGCAAAATAAAATTCCAATACAGATGGGCCCAAAATGTGAGAGAAAGAAACTATTATCAGCAAATGCATTAAATATAGCAACTACAGCAACAATTTCATCTCGGAGGCAAAAAAAGGCCAAACAAATTACAGGTGATAATTATAACAGCTATTTACTGTGAAAATTGGAAGGGAAAATTATTCCTGGATTTTCAAGCAGCACTGTGTTTCACCACAGATGTGAAGCACGGATGCAAAGAAGCACGTGCTTCTTCACCAGAGATGTGAAGAATCATCAACGGGATGCAGAGGTGTACCGGTGTCTTGCCATAGGGGAATACATTCCAGTTCTTTTGATTCAGTGTCTACGGGCCACCTGGTTTTAGCAGGACCAGATTTCTACCCAACATTGCGAGGCTATTTTCTTGCCCTCAGGGCAGCAAAAGCTAAGCTCAGAGCCATGGGGCACTAGCAATGTCTCCCCTACTTTTAGATATGACTAAAGCAGATGTCTGTATCTTAGCTTAATGTGCAGACTTCCTTTAACGTCAATAAAGAAAAAGGCACTTTTTGAGAACTACTCATCTGACCTAATTTAGTCATTTACCCTAAAGTGAGATAAGCTGTGGTATAAATAAAAGTACCTTCTTCTCTCTTTGGATTACAAAGGGAATCAAAACCCACTAATTTTATTTAAAAAAAAATTGCCACTAAGCTTCAAGTTCTTGACAAGAACTGAAAAATAGTAAATCCGCTCTGAGGCCTCCAGAACTAAGCTCTTTCTCTTGAAATACGTGTAGGATCAAGAGCTGCTAAAATGTTTCTGTGACAAATGCACAATACTTGCTGTATTCACAGATTTAGCAGCTTTGACCTAGGAAGTCTTTTGAAGTCTGATTCTTATATTCAGGACCTTCCCGGAATGGTCGGTTATGGCCACTTTTGTTTTCATATTTTTTTTCTTATGGGAGTGGTCACTGGCATTTGGGTGGATATATTATTTCCTCCAGGGAAGATAATATATGAGGCTGATGATCTGATGACATGTACTCTATAGACAATATCTTACAAATGTCAGAGGGAATACTGTTTTCTATAAAAACAATGAAATGTATAACGGAAGCTCTGCCTCTAAAAAATACAGCTTGTACGTTGGGCTTTCTACAACTGAAAGTGTAATGTGAATTTTATTTCTTGGAAACAGAGATTATTTATGCTGGCAACCACAGACATGACAGGATCTAAATAGCCATTATCCACTCACAACTGTGAGAAGCAGGAAAACCTATCCAATTTTTCCAGGAACTTATGTCCCCTAGTGTCTCCCTAAGTCATGAATCATATTCCTTCAGATGAGATCAACTGTACATTTTATTAAAAGAGAGGTAACCTTTAAAATAAGACTGTTACAAACAAATAGTTAAGACTTAGCAAAGACTGGCAGAGCTCCCATTAGTAAGAAATAGTATCTATAGAAAAATGTCATAAATGTTGAAAAGATTTATTTTTTTTTTTTTAACTTTTTTTTTTTTTTCAGTTCTGGAAATGAGGTTAGATCTCTGGAGGATCTGATAGTACTAAGTCTTCAGGGGCTAAAATGGTCATTATTAAAATAAGTATTTTTATCTTTTGAGTACTTTTATCCACATCTACTTATATAATGTTCACTTTTGCATCAAGGTAAGCTGACATCTATATTCAGTTTTAACTTAAATATGTCTTAAAGGCTACCTCTGTGAGCTCTAATAACATGCACTGATGTGGAAGTACAGTCATTGTTTCTTATAATTTGCATTGGGAAACAGTGTAAGGTCAAGCTTGTGTTTCAGTAAGTAGCCTTTGTTTTTAATTACCTCAATATAAAAGATGAAATCTTGGTTCCAGTAAAGGCAATACCCAATACCAATTTTGCATTAGCATGAGCAAAGGTAAGATTTCATCCTAGGTTACTGAATATGCCGTTGTATATGCACCTACCTGTACATATATCCAAGGCTCCATTGTCTAGGATTTCACATAGCTTATTGTCAAGTCAAAACCAAAACCTTTCAAAATGTCTCATTCAAACGGGGTAGAACAGGTCTGCACATGAGCTTGATATCAATCACCTTTCTTACAATTGTTATGTGTACAAATGAGTTTAATCCTGCTGATAAGATTGTCATCACTGGGGCAAGAATTATGTGAGTCAAATTTAGCCACTTGGCCATATGAGGTTTCCAGAACAGGATCAAAAATACTAATGGAAAATGACTGTCTTCTTCTGAAAACTGTTAAAGCTATATTAATCACCCACTGTCAGTAGCAGATCAATTGCTACAAAGGTGTTATGGCTACAGGTCAGCCTTTGCAGACAGAGCAATGTATCTACTGTCTTGACTCCAGATAAGACACTCTCTCTCTGCAGCAGCTGCTTTACTATGACAGAACCAGCGATTTCCTGCATGTAAAAAAAAAAAAAATTCTTCTAGAACTTTAACCAATGACACATGCAACTGACCTAAAACAACTTGTCCTAAACAACCATGTATTTCCTCTTCAAAAATAATCAAAGCAGAGAAAGTAACTAAACCAACAAAAGGCACATTAACCTGCCTTTAAACTCATGCACTGTACGTCCTCTCAGTTCAGCTTCTCCAAGCCATCCCTACAAGAAAAGCCTTTCTGTTCTCTGCAAACAGCCCCTTATAACAAAACTCTTTCCTCTTTTCTTCAGGAAGCTGAGATTCACACCATCTATTTAAAACTACTGTAAGCTCTGACTGGTATCTTCTTTCCTGGCCTTTTCAAAGCTACTTTCCTCTTTTCATTGCAGGTGTAGAGATTTTAGATTCCTAGCTTTGGTCTTCTGAATTGTATGCAAATGAGATGTCTAGGAGTGCCTAAATTACAGTGTTAGTTCCACCTATAGGGACCTTTTAATTATAGTCCCTTAGCCATGGAAAAACAGCTATGTAAATTGTACTGGAACTTGGAAATGGCTCCTTCCCAGTTACTGGTCTGGCCACCACCCCCTTCCCACATGTCCCACCACAGTTTTTTTCCTGTTTCCTAATGGCAACTTTTTTATTTTTTTAATTCCATGTTCTCACACACACAAAAAAATAATAGGTAAACAGAAGCAGAGATGATACTTTTAAAAAGTAATCCATCTATTGCTTGTTCTCCATAAATACATAATCAGTAGTGGCAAAGCAGCTGTTATTTTTCACACATGAAGAGTCATGGAGATATCTCAGTTACTAAGAGGTGGCAAACGAAAGTATTATCAGCAGCTGGATTGTAACCTTGAGCTTTATTTCTAACAGTGATTTGACAGTTCAGAGATGTCAAACTCGTGAAGAGTGTGATCTGACATCCTAACTATTGAAAATGGGACATATTTAGTAAAAGTTAATACAACAGACATAATTATGCTAGGGGAAAGCATCCCTAAATCCGGTCCTGAGTCACTTGCTGGTGTCCACAGCACTTTGGGAGCTTTGCACAGCAGCCTGCTGTTGCCTCTGGGCATTCCTGAAGATCTAGGAGGAATCCTTGTGTTGGCTGAATTAATTCTCCTGGCTCAATCAGAAAAGAGCAGTCTTGACCTCCCAGCCCTATTGTAAATAAAGACGTGTCGCAGAATATTTTTACACAGTGTTATTTTTGTATGTTATTCATAAAGTGAATTCCAGACTAACTTTGACCATGTAGGTCTCACTGTTACTTCCCCCTCCCCCATATAGAAAAGAGTACACTTTAATGCAACTTGAATGGCTGCCTCAGTAAAACTATGTTGGATACATGGAACAAGTAATGCCATTAAAAGCAAAGAAACAAACCCTGTTACTTCTGTTTAGGGAAGCCTGGCAAATCTTGTAGCTCACAGTAATGTGAATTTAGCTGTTTTAATTTCTTAGGTTGTTTAATTTTAATTGGAATATTGATTCTCAAACTAATTTTTATGCCATCAGTGTCAAATCCCTGCCTCCTAACCACTGAGAAAAACCCAGCTAGCTTGGTCCTTTGAGCTCTGAAAGGTCTGACTCTACTCCAGCCTGACATATCTTTCAGGGTTACGACTCGCACTAATGGGCTATAATCAAGGCCACAATCTCTGTGAAGCCCCAACAGAGTGGTTTGTGGCCAATGGACCTGCATAATCTTGCAGATCTACACCAGATGCCTCTACTGGCTCAAGCTCAAACCACCTTTCGACTTGGCGTGTAAGCAGGCTGCACCACACAGAGGATGCAGATACTCCCACAAGATCTGCCATCGCTGGTTCCACACTCCTGGTTATGATGGATGATTTTCACTGTTAATGAGGAAGAGAAAGGGAAACTGAGTGTGTGTTGGTCTCTTTCCAGCAGCCTGTCCTGACTGACAGCTTAGCCGGCGCCTACCCACTGGAAAAGATGTCTGAACCGGAGATGGATTTGTGGTCACGTAGGCTCATCCAAAACACTGGTTTCCACAAAGCTTGATTCTATGCCTCTGGGTCCATTTTAAATGCCAAAATGATTTTTTTGCAGTTGAAAAGCAACTGTGTACATAACCTGCAGGATAGTGTATTTACCCAATCAGTCACAGAAGTGGATCTGTAGGGCTACCCCTGCAGAAAGTGTCACCAGTGTTAAGTAAATTATTATAAACAGGAGAAAAGTAATCAAGAGTGGAAGTTCTGGTGGATGTAAAGTCCACTTCTTAAAAAAAGATGTGCTCCTTAACGTGGATTTAGCATTGTTTAGTATGATCTGCTGTAATTACTCAGAATTTGAGTCATTTGACCCTACTGCATTAAGACTTAGTGTTTCCTAAATCCTGTTAATAAAAAGCAAATGGCTAGTCTCTTACTCTCTGGAACAAGCACAGGACTGTGTGAGGGAATTCAATGCACAAGCCATTACAAAGCTAGTTGTGGTTTATCAAACCAGTACGATGGGAGCTGCTCTCTCTCGGGCTCAGCGCAGGTGTAAGCCTGCGTGCATATCACTGCACTTCGGTACAAACAGGCAGTGCATTGTACTCTGCTCATCCATCACCCGCTCTGTCAACACAGGTCAACTAATCCTGCTCTTCGCGACCTCTGACCAGCACGCCGAAGGGAGGCAACAAAAATTCAAATGCACTGCTGAGGGAGACAGAATTGTTAAAGCTGCCTTTTCTTCTCGCCGAGACAGGGTAAAACAAACTTCTAAATGCTATTAGAGAGCAAGCCTCCGTAAATAGGGAGAAGTGGCTCCCCAAGTCTTCCCCTTTATGATTAATATGTTGTCAAGTCCTTCAAGTGCTTTCCCGTAATGCAGACTTTTTTTTTTCTTTTAAAGATTCCTGCTTCAAATCAGTCACTCTATCTCAATATTTCATGGTTTCAAACACACACACACACACACACACAAAAAACCCTCAACAACAAAGGCAAGCAGGGGCATGGCCCAAACCAGACAAAAGGGAATGGCAGTTGCACCAGATCAAAGCCGCTAGCCCTACAGGGGGAGATGATTCCTCACTTTGCCTAGGCAAAACAATAAAAAATGTTGCTGCCTGAGTTAAAAGTGTGAGTGGTAAGGTAAGAAATACATGAAAGTTGAAGTGAAAGAAGAAGATAGGCCAAACTCTCAGACTAGTGTGTCTGGAGCAGGATTTTCACATAGGTGTTTACATCTAGGGTTTGGGGGCAATTCAACAGAAGAAAGTAGGCCAAAAAGGCTTTCATACTTACAATAACAGCAATCTTGTTCAAAATAATGCCTTTTCTCCTCATTCAGAGAAGTTTCAATACTGGAATGGCTAAGCTAGTAGTATCTACACGCCCCAACATTTCTTATTTTTTTTTCAGGACAATGAGCTCTCAATATTTTGAAAGGATGAACAGAAGAAATCACAGACTCATAGACAAACGAAGTGAAGAATTCTCCTTTTTTAGCTGTCGAGGTAGTCTCATGCATAATGTTTTTATTGAAAAACTAGAAGAGGTATTTAGAGCAAATTCGAAACACCCTCCCACTTCTTCTAGTTACTAACAATATAGTGGAAAAATGTACACATCCATTTGTATGTTTTTACTTGCAGGATCTATTATCATTTCTGTAAACAGAAGGTGAGATGTGGAAATTCCTTTGCATCGAAGAGAGACCAAGCACAATAAACACAGGATAAACATTGCACATCAAGTATTACAGTGGGCAACGAGTTTACAAGAACCCTTCTAAAGACACACAGTAGCGATTGGTGGTGATGAAAGGGAGGGACGTCATTTTACAAAATAACTTCAAGGCAGATGAAATTGAACCCAAAATGCAATAGTAGAGAAGGTAAGTGGGATGACCTGTTTTTGGCACAACTGATCCAATACTCTACCTCACTCTCAAAAACTGTGTTTAAGATGACTTCTTTTGGAAGCACTAGGAGTAACTCTCTCTCTTAGCAGTTTTGCTTTTTGGCATGTTAAGAGGGATTTGTTTTTCATGTGTGACTAGCAGCTTGTTCACCTATGGAATACAAAAGTAAAAATTTAGGTGAAGCAAAAGGAGAGGTATCCCACCATAAAAACGCAGTGGAAACTGAACCTGAAACATAGATGCTAAAGCCCAAACAATGTCAACCATTCAAAAAAATTGATGTATTCCCACTCGCTCATTTTCTCATGTTTGAGTGGAGAGCTGTATAAAGGACAAAACTAACTATCCCCCACGCTAGCATACTTCTTGGACCACTGACATCAGTTGGAAGTTAGGTTTCAAACACAGGCACAAGTTCCCAGCAAGATGGTAACTATTCTTCCTCAGAAAACATAGCACAATGCCAGAAAATGTATGTTCTAACCAAATTTTTGTTACTAATGTACAATTTTCTGATCTATCACCTGATATTTCTCCAAGACATAGCTTTTGATATGAAAAACTGGTGGAAATACAGTCCTTAGGCACAGTTCTATCTCACATATGTGCACACAGCTTGCCTCTGATTTCAACAGGAGTCACATTTAAACAAATTTAAACTAAATGTTCAGCTTCTGGTAGTTCCCAAGATAAACACGAGCAGGCCCCTGTGGTGTGATAGCCGTTAATGCAAATGCACAGCTTTGTTGATATGTAAAACCTTCTAAGAGCCAGAAGCTGGTTATTCTTAGTCATCAAGATGAGATTTGAATCTTTGGGATGTTTGCCTAACCCTGTAGGCTTAATCCTTTCTGAGTTACAAATTATCATACTCCAGAAGTCTGTTAGAACTGATTGCAGATCACTGCAACATGTAAATTTGCTGGTCAGATTGCAGGCTGACCCTACGTTTGAAAAATCACCAGTAATGTCATTACCAAAAATATTACCAGAATCCTGAATAGAAATATTTAGATGGCCACAAAGACTTGTATTTGAAGGGTCAAAAGGCAGGAACTGATTAGCTTCATGCTAGAAAATTGAGTTCAAAGTCATCAGAAGTGCTCAGGACTGGAGGGTTTTTATTGCCAAGGCAGGAACAAGCGAGGAGCTGCTGAATACAGCTGATATTCCATTGATAGCTAAGTAGGAGACGTCCTTATAAAGCTCCACAAAAGAAGTTTAAATAGGTTTTCACAATTCAGGCTGAAAAGCAAACTCATGTAGAAAACATCTAGTTCTGTGCAATGGCACTCTTACAGCTGATGGGTTGAGATCCTCCTGCACTTGCATTTTCTTTTGTTGTTTTTTTGTGGGTTTTTTGTCTGCTTGTTTTTTTGTAGGACACTTCCTGTTTAGGAAGTGAAATCATATTCAAAACTGTGGTTTTACTGTAAATGATTTCAATAATTTACTTCTACTCCTGCCGCAACCACAATTCCAGTCCCTGTCTCTCCAAAAGTAATAACAATAATAATGAATGGTGAGTTCATGACATGTTACCTCATGATGCCATTTGGCAGCAAGAAGGAAGAAACAGGAAGGTTGGCTCAAGACTATTATGGAGATAAATCTTGTTCGAGTATTTGTTTTATTACTTAAACAATTGAAAAATACTTGCTGTAAGTATATTCCCCTTTCCTCTTTATCATTCTCACCCAAACGACATAATGAGGCATGTGAGTTCTGTAAGCGTCCTTTTGAGACAACGCAGAGCTCTGCCACCGTTACCGGGAAGGCATGCAGACACAGCCTTTGACTACTGGCATGCCATGTAAGATTTGACAACATTTGTTATATATTTGTTTATTTGTTCACCGATGTCTTTTTACCCTGTAGTAAAAAGGAGCATAATGTGAATGACACTACAAACCCAGAACCCAAGACATGTTTTCAGTCACTTGTAGATTCCTAACTGAAGGATCATACTTTTGAGAAAGATGATCTTATTTTCCAGATGTGAGGGTTTTAATTTAACCCAGTCTGAGTTTATTGTAAACAAAGTACATAGATATAATGAATTATGAACTAAACTTCAACAACAGAATTATAAGGAAATGCAGAAGAAAGGCTGCAAATTCACAAAGAGCTGTTGACATGATCATGCACTGTTGTGAAACGGAAAACGAAACCAAGACAATGGAAATAAATCCTATGGCAAATACCTGATCTACCTCCACATCAAGGTTTTCCTTAGGTATTAAAGTCAGGCCCCCATGCATACCACAGTAACTTGGGAATGACATTTTACTTTGTATAAATGACTGTGTAGAATTCAGGAAAGAAAAAAAAAATTGATAAGCCATTGATTCCAAAGATCAATGTACGGCTGGAAGTACACATCACCTCAAGAAAAACAATGAAACGTTAATGATCCCAGGTGGTTGTTAAGAGTCTCAAAGCAAATTTTCTTCAGTATAAAGGTGTAGACACTGTTGTCCGGGGGAAAGTCCAGCTCAGGAAACTCCCCGAGCTCTGGCTGTTTCCATTGCATACAGTATTACTCCCCAGTAAATTTCTGAAGCTCCAAAAGAGCTGCTAGGTACTGTCAATTGATTGCCAGTTCTCAGGGTAAATGGGGATGGTTCTCACTGTCCATTGGAGTGAATTTATTCCAGCGTATTCATGGGGAGTTTGATCTGCCATGCTGTTGAATCTATAGTACAGAGTCCAAGCTGAAGACAGTAATTTTTTTCTGGTGTTCAGCACCTCAAAACCATTTATGTGAACTTCTTGAAGTAGAAGAAAGAATATTTCTCCACTACAAAACACAACTTAGTGGAAACCAAACCTTTTTTTTTTTTTTAAAATAAAATCATTTTTATTAATTTTGAATTAAATATCCCTTTTTTTTGCAAGAAATGTTAATTTTGTTACTGAGAAAGGATATTACTTTATTACACAAAATATTTTATACAGATAGTAGTGAAAACGAGAATATTTCCAAATTTTTCTATTTAAATCTTTTTGGTTCTGTTTTTGGAGTCTTCCCCCCCCCCGCTGTTCTAGCCTTTTGACCCAATTATTATTTGAAAAAGAAACTATTTTTTAAAATTACCTCACAGGACCTAAAATTACTTTTCTAGTTTCTCTCAATGTCTGTAAAATACTTTGAGATTTTTTGGAGGATGATTGCTGCATAAGTTCACAGAGTCTATGTTAAAAAAGTCTGACAGAAGAAGAAAAGATACAATGTATTTTAAATCAAATTGCCTGGATTCTTTTTTTGCATAACTTGCTCATCTTACAACATGAAAATACTGGGTAACTGAATGATCAAGCAACTCCCCATTAAAAAAAAATGCAAATAACCCATTTTTAATTTAAAAGATAAGCTAATTAAAAATAATGGCTGTGGACAGTTCCTGACAAAGCACTTCAAAAACAAGAACCAAGTATTTCATGAGTCTTTAGTGTTTTTTAATTAAGATGATTTTTCATTTCCCCTCTTCTTGGACTGTGATAATAAAAAGCTGCAATTGGAAACCAAGCATTTTTTTTTTCCCCCACTGAGAAGTACAAAGAAGCAAGACTGATGTTGCCCCTAAGTGGGAAGAGAATAAAAATGCCAGACAGTTCCACTTGCCTTTAAAAGCTGCCCACAAATTTTTAATCAGGTGAAGTAAAGAGGAAAACTCACTGCTCACCATCCAGCAGTAAAGCTGTCCACTGGCATTATCTCCCTCCCTTACTGTTGGGTATACCCGCCTCCATTTCAGCGGAACTCACAGCTCTGCTTTTTTGGCCCCAAACTCTTCCTTTTGCTCATCTTAGCTACATGACCCTCTTCCCTTCTCTTTAATGGCATCTTCTGACCATGATTCTTCATGAACAAAAGAGCTGTCACCAGCTGTGATGTCAACAGCGGAGATATCTGATCAAAACACAGAAATACAGATATTTCTAACTTCAGTTAATAACTACATAAGGCTATTCTATCCTGTTGGCAGACTGTACTTTCTTTTCCTTCCTTACATCAGGAATGGCATAGAAACTGGTAGCATGAGATTACCTAGAGTAGGGCTATGAGTGGAATAGCCAAAGAAAGATAGATGTCCTTTGGCAGTCCCAAAATGAAAGTATAAGGAGGAAATTCAGGAGCCCCCTATCAAATAACGAGCAATATTTGGGTGTGGATTTACCACTGGAAGAGTGATAGGATACCAGTGCATCCTGTCTTGTTCCATCAGCATTGCTAGCGTTCCACCAAGGCTTGGCTTGGTGTGACAGGACTCAAGAACCCTCTCCTACTCCACCAGGTCAGGCTGCAGCATCCAGCTCTGCTACTTGCAAAGCTGATTCTCAGGTTGGACATATCAATATACTATGGCTCTTTTGAACTACTTGGGAGACACGAACCAGTGTAAATGGCTGGCTGAGGTAGATTTGGACCTGTTTTCTGCCAGCATACTGGTGCAAAGCAGATAAAGTACACTAATCTGGACCCTTATGTCCATTGTGCTGTTTTCCAAAGATAGCAAGCTAGAACAGCAGACACAGATTGCAGCAGACACAAACACAAGAACATAACATCCACCTGACCCACGTAGGATTAGAAGATACACATTTCTTGGAAATGTTGTCTGAGCAGTCATAGTCTTAACAAGAGGAGGTAATGGGGATAAGAGAGCATGCATGTGGGACTGCAAATCACTGATGCAGTTTTTGATAGGGCAGAGGTATCAGGTATTAGGGTAGGAACGCGTGCAGAGAGCCTAAAGGGCAGAGCAGCGCCCGACGGGTGAGAACCACATCCTTCCAGCCTAAATTATTTTGTGATTCAATGATAATTTGCCTTTCCTGTGCATCTGTGCAGCCCAACCACTCTGTTTTACAGCTGTTTAGACTATATTTTGTTAACTGTAATACCACATTGAGAAGTCACCACCTATTTCTAATTCCGACCTACTCAAGATTTACAGCCATGGTGCAAGAAATTACAGTCTGAAGAAAGTAAAACATTATTTGCCATCCACCATCCTTGCCCTGAAAAGCACAAATTTATAAGTCTCTATCCCTTTTTGGGTTTATAACCATATATAACCATGGGGTGAGAAAAATCCCCTTGTGCACTGGAAAGGTGAGGTTCATGAGTAATCAGAAAACCTTTGTAGGCTTGTAAAATGTGAGAGGCATACCTTTTCAGCTCATAGGTCATATATTATGAATAAAGCCCACAGTCATTATACAGTCAAATTTTATAGACTTTAACTGACTCCTTGAAAGCAACCTAAGGCTTTTAAAAGGTGAAGGCTCCAAGAAAAACAATTCTAGAGTATCTGAAGATGCTTGCAGTGCTGTTAAGGAATTCATTCAAGTTGTGTTTCCTGCTGCAAAATTTATCAAGTTAAGAGAAATACATGCTTTCAGTTTTCAATCAGAATATTTAGTGGTACTAACACTTTTCCAACACTAATATGGAGTCTTTAGAAAAAGCTAGCCTATACCATTTACCCTTCTTGGAATGAAAGAAAAGCTGACTTATTTTAAGTTTATTTTGACCAATTTAATCTTCAAAACTTCAAAGTTTCTTTTTTGTTGTTGTATTTTTTTAAGGCAGAAACCCAGTTTCTTACAAGATTATGGCCAAATATGTGCAACATAAGGGTACACCTGGAAGTCATTAAGACCCACATTTCAAATCCTTGGGCAAGGAGAAGGGGGAAGAATCCATCCTCCCCTTTCTCAGTGTTGACACCCTGTTTCTATTAGGGTAACCTTGAGCTAGAGGTGTTCAAAATAAGGAGTTAAACTGCAAACAAACATTATAAAGAACTCTGCAGTACTGCTCCAGGGTAGGGTCAGAGGCCAATTATGTCAGTCTGAGATAGAGAAAGACAGAAACCTCATAAAGGACCAGAAAGCTCCCAAAGAATAATGTGAAAGCTTTCAGGGATGTTTAAACACGTGAATATTTAACTTTAAAATGCTCAGGAATAATTTTTCTTCTCTTGAACATGTTCACTTAAAAATCTTTACTTGAGGTTAAAATATCAACTAAATTATTTATTCTTCCACAGTCATTCTCTTGAAATTTAGGCTCAATTCCATGGCGTGCTTGGATTTCTTTTTTAAAAAACAAAAATGCTAATATGATTTAGAACTCCTTTTTATATATTATATATACATATATATATATATCCTGGTAAATTGTGACTTGATATGAGATGCCAGATTGTTGGAAGCAAAACAGAAATTTCACTGTGAACTGCCATACCAGCTGGTAACCACATTTTCTAGAAAATCTGTGGGCAGGCTGTCTTGAGAAAACAGAATGGGAGATAAAATTGTTGCTATTTTTGTGTGGTAAGTAGATAACTGAAAAAGCAAAACACAATTTCACTTCAGAAATGTTAGCTTTCTAACTATTAATATTTCTTTCTCTCTTTACATTGGCTTTGCCAGAAAATACTTTGTTCACCCTTTTTAACTTATGTATATATATTTGTCTACAAAATGGACTTTTCACATTCTATTCATCTGCTTTCAAGCCAAGCACCAACACAATATTGTGAAGAAATGAAGGGATGGCTGCTGAGCTCAACTTTCATACTTGCAAGACAGCATCTTTTTTTGGAAATCATATTTTTTTTAATGAGAAACACCATTGCTCTGCTGCCACATTGGACTTACGGGTGTTTATTATGTGAACAACTTGACTACTTTTGTAGCATAAAAATCTGAGTTCTCCATTCACAGAGCAAGCAGCCCTTTGTTTCCTTTTAGAAGAGTTGAAAAAGGAAAAAAAAAACTCAGCTAACCAACCTGTAACTCACACACATGAAACTAAACCCAGCCATTTAACATGCGGGAGGGTGGGAGGCTGTGCTTTTTGCCTAGGACAGGGAACCACTTCAAGAAGTTTGGGACATCAACCTAGTTGAAGGACACGAGACAACGTCACAAAGGAGAACAAGGCTTCTTTGTGCATCCTCCCAGAGCTTGACCGGCACCACAAGCACAGCAGCTCCCGGCTTTCCCCCTGAAGGAGGACAGGGCGCTCAGTTCCTGCTCCCCACAGACACAGCCCGTCCTCACTCACCGTCCCTGGGCTCCGACCTCTGCTCTGTGCAGCATCAGCACTGCCAGGTGAGCATCCCTGAAACAGCAAATACAGGAGAGAAAACAAGTCTGGGCTGTAAGCAGCTGTCTAGCCATCACTCCCAGGTCACGTCCAGGTAAACAGCGACAGACTTCTGGCACTTGGAGACAGGTGGTGGTGCTGTGATAAATCGTGTTTGTCCAGGTGCAATGCCAGACGTGGGTTTTGCTGTTTTTTCTTCAGAAAATGGTAAGGCAGCACTGCGGTCATTGCTCCTGCGGAGTTTTCACGCCATCCCCACCCTGCACTGAGGGCTTTGGAGGCTTTAAGCTTGTTGGGGAAAAGCCTCATTCACTTTAAACAACATGGAGAAAAGCCTGAATGAATCCTGCACACTAACCCTGGTAACTTGGTAAGTTTGCTAGGACTACTTCTCCCCTAGAAAAGCCAGATGGCTGAACCGGGTGAGAGAGCAATGTTTGCCTCCTAAGCATGATTTCATTATTATTACAAAACTTAAAGAACTGATTGTGAAGAGCACAAGCGTCAGGGCTAAGACCATATGCAGCCACTGCTGGAAGCACTGTGAAAAAGTGATGAAGGGTGAAGCAGAGCAGAACTCATCGTAAGGCTGAGACAAAACCAAGGTTGCGACTGATAAGGTTGTACCCTGGAAGTGTAAATAAATGTGAGCTGCAAAGGGATTTTGTTCCTAAGGTCTCACAAAGATTTTTACAAATTAAGAGAAGAAGAGATCATTTTGTTTGCTGTTCCACACATACATACAGAATCCACCCCATGAAACAGCACACATTTTTATGAATTTTCTTTCTTTGCAGCACATAAACCTATCGATATGTAGCACCTTCTCCAGGCACCAAACATAACTGCAAAATATTTCAGGGCAAAATGTTTCCTTGCCACGCACGCATAGGGAATAATGGGAACACAGAGCAAGCAGAGAGGGTTGAGGTCTCTCCTCACATCCCAGATGTGGCCAAGAAGAGCAGAGCCTGTGCTGGTGGGAGATGGACCCTGCATGAAGGCAGGGGAGCAGAGGCCCAGACAACTCTGCTGAGGCCTGATAGATTTCCTGCTTGTTCTCAGGGCCGTTCAGTTTTGTATTTCTCCCATCTCAAATTACGATTCAGATTTTGAGAAAAACGGCAAACAATGAGGTAAGTGTGCCAGTGTGCGCACAGCAGAACCCAGACGTTTCCGAGGGCAGCCTCAGCATGGAGACGTTTTGCACTGGGTTAGCAAAGAAAAGATTCTTTGAAAGAAAAAACTTTGAAGGGTATCAGGAGCAAAATCCCCTTATGTTCAGCACCTACCTCTGGGACACATGAATACAGTAAATAACTGAAGTAGCATTATCCAGTGGTCTTAAGCAACTGAACAGCATTTAAGCAACCACCGGACTTCTGCCCTGACTACTGTTTTCCCAAGCCTAGAGCTCTAAACATCAGCCTAAACCGCTGTCAAAAGCCAGGCAAATATAAACTTACAATATGTCATTTCATGTTTAACTCCATGTATTTAATTACACATAGCGAGCTAGTGTGTTTTAGTTAAAATTATAACGACAGGCAAAACTCTCTCTAGCATTTAATACAATCGAGCAAATGTTTTCCTTCTGAAAGTGCCCTGGGAGGTAGGGAGGGTAGGTTAACTGAGGTACTTAGAATTTAAAAAGCACATGTAGCATATCAGCAAATATATTTTGAGTTGCCTAAAAGATATGCCTTGTTCTAACAGCTAAATCTTAAACTCTTAGAAATCAGAAACACCTGCAGTGTGTGTCTCAATGCTATATTTATTTGTCTGTGAATATTTATAAGCATTTAAGCTACTAATGTTGTTGGCATTGTTAAATCTTGATTGTGAAGTTTGTAAATATTCAAAAGAAGCAGATGTTTACTAATCCCATTTACCTTTAAGGGAAAAAAATGTAAAACTGGAATGAAAGCAGATTGTTAAACTGTTTTCCCAACAGAAACAACCAAAATAAATTACTGCAATCTGAGGACTATAAAGAGTGACTTCAAAGGTCAAAGGATTAAAGACAGTCTAAACCATGAAATCCATTTTATTAGATTAATAAAACATATGATTTTGCTAACTTAATTACATGAACAAATTAGCTGGAAAGGAACTTCAGAGCTTGCCATCCCAAATTAACGCCGGCTATAGAGAAGGTACAGCAGCGAGTGCCCTGCTCTCAGCTAGCTTACACATGCTTTTATCTTCGCATAGAGCCATTTCAAAAGTAAAGAGCAAAGGGAATGGCAAAGAGCATCCTCAAGAGCCGGGGCCACAGGGCTGCAGCAGCAGTGCGGGAACAGAGCCCGCGCGGCTGCACCGGTGCCAGGGCTATTTACGGGCTTCAAAGAGCTTTCCCTGCCCTGGGACCGCGCTATAGAGCGGCCAAGGAGGCCCATACTTGGCTTCCCTGAGTAACCAAAACACTAATTCAGTTCTCTGTTCATCTGTTTTAAATCATGCTTTTAAGTGTATTTATGTGATAAAGAATTGAAGCTGTTTCTTTTGGCTGTCTAAATAATTGGGACACTCTCCTTTTCAAATAGATTGACGGTTAAGTACAACAAGCACATTGAAGAGTGAATTTTGGCTCGCAGAGCCTTGGATTTGCTTAACTCTTTCAGAGCTTAATAGTGGCTCTTTTTGAAGTCAGGTTTCTCAAGGCAATGTAAGCCTTCCAGGGCCCTCTCCTGTTCCCACAGAAGTCAGGAAGAACTTAATTTAACACGATATCAAAAAGATTGTTGTATCACGGACCATTTTACACAAGCAAAGAAATCATTTTCAGATAAAAGATTTCCTTATGGATTGAATAATGCAACTCCACCCCTAATCAAGTCACTGAAAAAGCTATCATTTACTGTCACAGCAGAGATGGAGAAGCCTAAGGAAAAAAGCACACCTTTAACGTGCGCTTGCAACTCCACTGCAGTCAGGCAGAGCTGTTAGGAGACAGCAGCAGAGAGAAACTGGATAGTGCTACATTTTGCAAGACCAGTCTCATTAGCTTTACGAAAGTTCAGATTCACTTGGCTCATTCACCTGCCCAAATACAGCTGGGAGGAGCAAGTGCCTCCACAGATCCTTCTGCTGTGACATTAAACATGACAAGGTTATCATTTAATACACCATCACTGAAGATTTGATTTATGGCTTTGTGGGGCTGGGCTCTCTTCCTCAATACTCTACAATTTGCCTGGAGAATACTGTTTGGAAAAAAAACCTTTAAAATTTCTTAAGTAGAAAAACTCGATGGTGCTAACCCCGATAAAATAAGTGCAAATTAATCATCCTACTCAAGTGCAGTTTCCTACAGATGCATGCTTTGCTGATCCATCTCCCCACTCACCATTTGAGGATTTACATACCAGATTGGGGGGGGGGAAAATAAGCTTTTGTCATTTTTATTTATCTTTTGTTCCTCAAACTACCACTAGCTTGTGATAATGAAATACCTTTTCACTTCAATAGCACCACCACCACGTGCTCTCCCCATTAGCAGCCCCTCAGAATCTATTAAGTTTCTGTCTAGTAAGATGTGATAAAATGATGCAACACCCACTAAAAACTAGGGATTCCTGATGTTTCTACATAAGGGAATGCTTTGAAAGATCCTCCTGATGGCTATCGTAATCTTCATATAGATCCCCATACAAAACCAGATTTTTTTTTGTTGTTTCTTTCCTTTTTTTCTTAGTAACATGCTAATGTGTCATCAGCTTTGGCCAGGAGAGATGTACATGATTCCAACGTTTTTAATTTTCAAGGTCACGTAGCCCAAATCATAAAGGAAAAACTCTCTTGGGTCTGTACAGTAGTAGCTGAATATGCAAACAGCTAGATCTGGAAACAATTTCAGCCTGAGTTATTGGGGTTACCCTTACACAGACTTGGGATTTTTTGTCTTACTGAAAGCAAAGCAAAACAAAACAAAAAGCAAAAGCTTCACTTTTTTTTTTTAGATTGATGATACAAGCCACTTCTTACTTCTGCAGTGTCATCTGGGTTTACTTCCCAGTGAGGAGTGGCCTTGGACAGTTGGGTCCAGAGCCAGGAAGACCTCTCCAATGAAGCCACCCTCGATGCTCTCCTGGCTACAACAGGGCACCACAGCAGCATGACAGGACATAAGGGCCACTCGCTTCTCAGCACAACATGGGCATGCAGACCTCCCTCCTTATGTTAACCCCCATCTTTAGCTGTCCTTTCCAAGCCTTGCTTCTGTCTTCAACCATCCCTGAGTCAGCTGTATGCAGAAGCCCAGACTCAGCCAGGTAGCCGCCAAAAAGTGTATGTTTTGCTGCCCTACACCACAACGCATAGCAGCACCTACTTTCGCTAATGGTTGCCCTTAGGGGACTGAGAAGACCATATTAATAGTAATTCACACTGGGATGCTCTGAATCAGCAAGACTCATAACAAAATGAAAATAGCAGCAGCTTTGCATCATTACAACTCTACCCCTTGTGGATTTTGTGCTAGTGGCAATCTCCCTGAGCTGGCATAGACTAAAATATTCTCCTCTTAATACCATTCTTCCTCTCTCCAACTCCTACACTCAAAGGAAGCTGAGTTTACTAAGTGGCACTACTTTCCTATTTTAATGAATGCATACAAAGCAGATTTATATGAATACTAAATCTTAGAGGTTTAACATCAAGCTTTCTCATTGTAGATCCCACACACTATCTATATAGTTGTTTACTCAAAGGAAGCTCATACTACCAAGTGCAAGTCAGAACACCAGCAAAACCAAAAATTCCTACTATTTACTGTATTAGCTCTGCTAACAATCTTTCTGTCCCCTCCAGAAGGTTAAATATCGGGATATCAGTCACAATAAAACACAAAACAACATTAGTGCTTCACATGAGAACTGCAAGATCCTTGCTCACAACCCTTTGGTATAAAACATGCAAGGGTTTCTTTGTCAAGCCAGTGAGATGCTAACCTTGTTTACCTGCGAATGCAAAAGCCCCGTTCCCCATCCAGCAGAGTCACTCTGACCTTTGGGGGGAACCTGAGTTCTCACCATGCAGCATAACAATGGCGCCTTTGTGCAGCCAGCAGAAGGCCATGGGAGTCAGGATTTACTGCGCTGGCAATTTAATCATAACCTTCAAACTTTGTGGCTTATTCAGCTAGCATTTTAAAACAAAATATATAAAACAACAACTTTTTCCTTGCTTCACGTTTCTGTTAACTGATACTCATTAGCACTCGCTTTCCAAAGATTTCTTTTTAATACAAACATGGAAACAAAAACTCCAGAAACAAAATGCACCAAATGCTTGCTCTGCTAACAAAAAGTGAAGGATATGGCTTTAAAAGCTTTCTCTGAATTGCCTTTTTGTACACCATGCAAGAAAAGCTAGTCATACTTAATATCCTAAGTATTTCTATGCCACATTCAATCAATCTACAGAGAGCAAAAGTTACAAACCTTTTAACATTTGAAAATAGGTATTAAAATAGTAATTTTCTAACCTTTATTCGTTGCAGGTGCAAGCCTTCTATGTATTTAAGATGCATTTTAAAAGGAGATTTACAAATAGCTAGAGCAGTGACTCTGAACTGCGGAACGCCATAATATGGGAAAGATAACATGCGAGAGCAGAGTGAGTATTACGGACCTGTTCCTGAAATGAGCTGAAAACCTATGATCCAATTAAATCAATAGAAAACACAGCTGCTTGAGCACTCTAGGGCCCAAGCTGTAAATCTGAGCACTGAACATGACCTCTTTTTTCCCCCTAAGGGGGTTACCTGCTTATCCATGGGCGGTATGGGCAGCATGCGTCGGGGCAGCTCGCACACGCAGTTGAGCAGTGCTCAGCCTGGCAGGTTGGCTCAGAGGGGTCGCGTGAACGCCTCCTTTCAGTTTCAGTCCCATGTGGTTTCACACTTCGACCCCACAAGTTCACTTTGAACTTCAGGTTCAAATGAATAAAAAAAAAAAAAAAAACCACCACCAAACACACACACAAAAACAATCCCAACACAAAAGACAGTCAAAACCTCCACATATTGTGGGAGAACCCAGCCTAACTGCCTATCAGACGGCTGTAAACGAAAGATATAAATTAATCTCATCTTTTCAATGAATGTTTTCTTACAGCTTGCCACTAAAACAGAATACTGCCACTCACTCCTTAGTTTCAGTACTCAAGTCTCTTGACACTACCATTGTGTTTCTCCATGTGCTGGCTTCTGAGTATATATACACAACCATTAAGTTCAGTATCATGACTGCTCAAATGTACTCAGATAGTATGAAAATCTGCAGTGAGATTATTTTTTTTTATTTCATATGGCTATAAATAGCGTGCCTGCACTGGACTTACAGACAAGCCTAAACCAACGTCATGCTAGGTCAGTCCATATGTTGCACGCGGTTGCATATTTGTACCTATGATTATGAGACAGGGAAAGGAATGGCATTTATAGGCAATCAGCTGGTGTGATAAACATCAGTCAAGGGAGGAACACCAAGTTTAAATTCAAGTCTATCCTTTGCTCCCCATGCCAGAAGAAACTTAATTTTTTCCAGCAAAACATATATGCAATGACTGATAACAGCCATTTATTTTGTCTCAGGTTACTGTGCAAGTATTTGACTAGGACTTAACCCTATTGAGTTCCAAGTAGTTTTAGTCTTTTAGCATAGGGAAGTTTTCAAATATCTCAGAGTCAGTTATATTCCAGTACTCTTAATGATGCCTTGATAATGGCAAAGCACTAGGCTCATTGTTTCTTGTAGTTCAGAATAATAGTACACTTTAGCAAGTCATAAGTGAATGTAAAGCTTTAACTGGAGCCTGATACCTGTATTTGTGCATCTAATTGACGCATTCAGTTTGGGGATTGCATGGGGAAAAAAATAAAAAATAAAAAATAAAAAAAATCAGTCACTTGAACAGAGAAACTGCCACAGGATATGTCGCCAGTCATCTTCAGGAAAAAATATCTGCGCAGTGTCAAAATAAACTCATAAACCAACAGCAAAGCAAGTGGATATGTCTGTATTTGCTGTACTAACCTATGAAACTAAAACTTTCAAAAAGAAATCAAGACCTCCTCCCATACATAGATGCCATTGCAGAATTTGTTTCAGTCTTTGCATTCGATACACACTTGCCACATATTGATTTCCTTCCTTCAAAGCTAATCTTTTGACTTTCTCACTGTAAAGAAGAAACATTGTCAGACTGATTAGGAGAAAGCTCGCTAACAGTTCATGCATTTGATGCTCTGGCTATAATGATGTACAAAATCTAATGTCATAAGTCCTGGATCATGTACAAATACAGAAAACAGCAAAGATGCAGCTTTTCCCCAGGTATTTGTCTTTCAGTTTGCAGAAGACTCATTCACTTCAAAACACTGGAACAACTGACTGGCTGCACTGAAGCCCATAACTGACTTTGTATATACAAGCCTTTATACTACATTAAAATGCTTCAAGACATTCAATAAAGTTTTATTATAGTGTTTGAAATCAACAATGCAATTAGTGAGGCCTGAGACCATGTACTGGTCAATCAAAATTGCTGTCAATAGCACTTTGTGAAAATCAATGGATGTCTTGGGTTTATTGGCCGAGTGGCTGTGTGCCCATACACACACCTTTTCATTTTTATAACTGCAGCTTAGGTTTTAAGGAAAAATTCATATTCCCCAAATTAACTTCTAACACTGTTTTCTGATATGAAAAGCAAGAGGGGAGACAGGAAACAGAGACGCTTAGACCTGACAACAGAAGTGTATTTTTTCCCCCCAAAGTGGCAAGGAACTGAAAAATAATAAACAGTCTTATATTTTAATACGGCCTATCTCTTAGGATATTGAAGAGGCTGAAAAACACCAATTAAGTTCAAAACAGTCATAAAAAACGCTATATGCTATTGAAGTGAAAAGCATCCATAAGACTTCTACCCAGAATAGCAGAGTCAAAGCTGAAGGTGCAATGACAGATTCTTCACTTCGAGCCATAGGCTCCTAACGGACATTTTTTGAGAACTGGTGTCCACAAAAAAAAATATGTACTGGGAGGGAGGACTTCATACATATCTTATGTGCATGAGCAGACATAAATAAGCATATGTTTTCTGGACCTTTCAATATGTACAGGAGATACCTGTAATCAATGCGACTGCCACATGCAGCTATCTGGCTTTTGGGAGATGACATATGTTCCTAATTTGTGTCCTGCATAACCAGAAGATGTGTTTACTGCTACAAAATCAGGTTAACATTTACAGAGCATAATTA
Organism: Chauna torquata; assembly: GCA_013399475.1. NCBI lineage: Eukaryota > Metazoa > Chordata > Aves > Anseriformes > Anhimidae > Chauna > Chauna torquata. Next base: position 84,278 of record VXAL01001498.1, on the reverse strand, counting down.
TCTTTAAAAAATGACTTTGCCATAACTTTCAACAAACTCAGAATAGACTGGAAAAGAAATAAGGACTGCTGTGTCTTATTAAAGTTAACATTTTATTGAGCAGGTGGAAACAAAAGTCAGCTGTCTGTTGTTAGTATCTTTCTTTTCTCTCTGACCTCTACTGGGAAGGGATGTATTCTAACAACTGAGTAAAAAGTTTATTCTTGTTTGTATTCTGGTGTAATTCTGGTTAAAAGTTCTCTTTCACAACAGTCCAGACCAAAACCAGAAACACATGGCTGTCTTACAGGCTACAGAACTCCTCTACTTAGGTTTCTAGCCAAAGTTTATAAAATCAAGCTCAGACTGGTCAAACTGAAGCACATCATAACTGCAAAACATTAAATGTGAAATTAAGTGACAAATAAGTAATCTAACAAGACAATCACAACAACAAGAGTTTATTCACCTCTGCTTTTCAGAGTCACATCTAGCTATAATTTATGGCATGCATATTTTCAGAATTTGATGCAACATTTACATTAGTTTAATCAAACACTTTTCAGAGTGCCTGGTTCATTACTTGCGTGGCACTATATCAATTGCACTTTACTTACCTCCCTAATCAAAGAATATCTGAATTCTTTGGACTGGACAAATGGATATAGATCTTACAGGAACTGAAGAAACTAAATGCATATGCATCATTTTAACTACGAAGCATTTATATTCCCTCATAGCTGCAATTTCTAATCCTACTGGCTAATATTACTCACTGAAAAATCACATTACAGTACATTAATTTAAAGGGATAATAAACACATAACGATAGTAATGTTATAAGCTCTTGCCATTCTAATAAAGCCAGGTTCAACCCTTAGGTTTAGCCATTCCTATTTGTCAAAGTGATAAAAAACCACCAACAACAACAAAAAACAACAACAACAACAAAAACCAAAAACAACAACAAAAACATTAATATCCATTGATGCCAGTGAGATTTAAATACAAGTTTAGGTTCTGGATAGATTAAAAGGTAAGCACAGTCCTGAACTAGAGCCCAAGGACATACACACTAAACGGTGCCAGAACTCTGTTACTTCAAGTATTCTCTGCCCAAAGCTCTTTCAGTGAAATCTTGTCATTCGTCTGTGTGCAAATCCTTCATGCATACCACCCCTGGCAAAGGGTGGCAGATCATGTTATTACTTCACTTAAGTTAAAGATTTTGTATTGCTTTGCCTTGTCAATAGCCTATAGTTGTGTCATAATATTCATTCTGTTTAATTACCCGACCCAACAAGTACTATGCTGCAGTATTAGAAAATCTTTACAGCCACCGTTAAGTTCATACAGGTAGAGATTTTTGTTATTTCCTTTCATTATAGAAACATCCTTTATTTTCCTTTGACGACAAATGATTATTATAAATTCACTTCACAAGGAGACCTGTGAACACTCTTATCGACATGCAGAAACTATTCGAGAAATTCTTCTCAATTCTGCTCCGTGCTTATATACAGTTATAAAGTATGCTTTAAAGTCTTATATATACATAAACAAAATATTCAGTGAAAAATCTATGAAGTCTACCGCAGCTAGCAAGGTCAGTCTGCCCTATATCCTACATCCAAGCTCAGTGCGAGAATTTGCCATGCTCTGAGTGGGAGACATTAGAGATGAGACGCAACGGTGTCCAGCACAGGCAGGTCTGTTCTACATTCACAGGAAAACGTCCACATTTCCAGTGCTGGCAAAATTTGTTTGCCAGTCTGAAATCTTGGTTTGGCAGGTGAAACAGCAATGAGGAGTCAATGAGAACATGATCCAGCAGCAGCATCCCAGGCTATCGTTATCAGCTTTTCAGTTTACAGGGTAATTAAAGTTATTAGGAACTCGGCCTTTCTCCTTATATGCACAAAATGCCACCATGGACAGATTGATTCAAACAGCCTCCATTTTAATGAGTGAGCAATGAGTAGATGTAGGAATGCCAAACAGAATGCGTTAAACACAGAAAGGCAACCCTATTCTCCCGTTTTTGTAGGAAAGTTACAAGTACCTGCTTTTTCCCCCCCATAATGTGACCGTAACGGTTTGCAGGTGAAAGTGCTCAAGGCAGAAGAAATTCAAACTATTTTGCTGTACATCTTAGCTTCCGAATATTTCGCTCAAAACATTTTTGAGACACATGCGATCCTGTGCCAGAGTTGCTTTTTTTTTTTCCTCTCCACATAGACCAATGAATATGGTTTTGAGTAAAACACCAGAAAAGGAGAGGTGCAGGTTGAGCAGATTTTACCCCCAACATGAAAGATCATTATTAAAAAAATAGTATTTGTTTTGTAGCTCCATATGGCATCTTTTCACTTAATATTGGAGTTTTTAGGCAGTATTTAGAAGCTTTATTGTTTCAAAAGCAAAGGTAAAGAGGCTAATTCCTCTTTAACAAGGGGTTCTCCCCCCCTGTCCCCTTTCTCCCCCCCCCTCCTTTTTGGCTTGGCCTAAATTTCTAACACTACCTTATGAAATGTAGTATACAGCTTTTAATTGTGCCCAGAGGCAATACAACTTCAGAGAGGGTTTGGAGCAACTGGCAGAGGATTTGCAGAACAGCTGTGTTCCGGGAACATGTGCAGCGCGGTGCAACAGCCCCGTCAGCACCTGCACCCGCTTAGCACGCCTGCCCCCGCTGCCACGCACACTCCACATCTGGGATTAATCACCGCTTTTAAAGGAATTAATACTCTTAATGTTTTTATTTTATTATACCTGTAGGAACATGATGCTATATTAAAATCTGCAGCTTATAAGTAGTATTTTGTTGAAGCCAGAGTTACCAGGGGGGAATAAAACCTCCCTTTGCTTTGCCAAGAATGAATTGTTTTAATATCCCAACATTCAATATTATTTATTATTAAAGTCGAGCGCTGCTTTGGTGAGTAACTGGCTTTCTTGTGCTCTAACCTCCTTTTCCCCACTGAACTCTACCTCACAGTTTCAACATTTGTTGGAAATAAGCCCTCATAGTTCCCCCCCACCTCCCCATTTGCTCAGTGTACTCTATTCATGTTGGGAGGTTCAGAAAAATCCCTTTAAAAATGTGATATTATTTAAATGTCACTCAGTTCCAACAGCAGTATTTGCTTACACAGTTTAGACAGCACAGAACCCTATTCATGCATGACTTATGCTACATTAGCCATTTAAGATAAATTTTCAAGTTAATTCTACAGGGGAGGAATGATATTAGATTTGCCCATTTTTTGTAACTTATAATGGATTTCAGAAACACAAGTCCTGTTCATTATACTGATGGGGACTAGAAAGGCAAGATGAAAAGAAGGAGAGGGAAATCAGCTCTGTTGTTAATTCAGTAAAACACGCAAATTTCTCAAAAGTCAGACACCTGAGTGAACACTTCTAAGGCAAAACTGTGAAGATTTGCCACTACTGCTGGCATTTGGGAGCACACTAGAATTCATTTTTAACAGTTTCTCTGTTCCTCCAAATCAACAGTTTATCCCAAAATCTGGTGCACCAAAATCCACGAGCAACAGAAAAATACAATGCTAATACTTTCATTATACTGCAGAGCCAAAAAGGCATAGTGTTAAAACTTGTGTTGCAACAATTCACACTAAGAATGTTTTGGTTGGTAAGTACAAAAGACTTTTATCTTGAAACCCATTATTTAGCCAAGAATTGGAAGAGAAATATTTATCCCTCCAAACCTGTACAGTCTACTGGATAAATACCATCCCAGGTTTCTCAGTATGTATTTACTTAATTTGAATAGTTACCCCGCAAAAATATTTATGGCATGAAGTATTCTAAAAATTAAGCTAAGAAGTACAACATCCAAAACCGGTGTGAACACAGTGCTTTAGGATTTATTTTCCCAACAGTAGCTACAACACATCCTTTTGTATCCCATCATTCAGTTGCTTAAATTTGTTCTACTGAGCTGGAATTGTTTAGTGGCAAAATAACTCTGAAGGCAAAGCCATATTGGTCATCGCCACTGTTAAGGTTAATTTTTCTCGTCACTGAGAACTGGCCAACCTCAGCAGACTTTTACTCCCATTTAACTGTGCTGGGTACGTTCTTCTTGAATCAGATGTACTGCTATGTCCCTCTTTACAGTCAAATGTCTTCACAGACTTGTGCTCAGTTGTTCTTCCTTCATAGCAGATTTCCCTATTTCTGTCAAAGTGTGCAGTGCAATTTTAATGACTGTGGCCTAACAATCCACCTACTTAATTAAATATGTGCAGTCCTATTTTGAGAGTTACCATACCCTGCTTGAACATTACGCACATTACATATTTTAACAAGGAAGAGGAAAGAAGGGAAAACCTTGCTGCTCCAGCCCATGCTGGGAGAAAAGCCTTCCTGCCTCTCCTCCTTTCTCTCTCCCTTACCCCAGAAACAGCCCCTAGGAAAAAAAAACCACCCAATTCCACAGGATCCCACAGCAAGTTTTGTTGGGATTCATCACTTTTAATAGAGGCAGTGAATGTGTTTTTTAATTTACTCAGTATTTCTTTATTATTCTACCACAGTTTTGTCATAGGGGCATGACAGATGTGTGTTAATTTGAGCCTTAGCAGTTCCTGTCACCCTGATTTTAATGGAGCTGAACAAGTTCATATGCCACTATCTAACTCATCGAGAAGTCATAATCAGGCTGATTTATGCAATGGGCAATTCCAGAGCTTCTACTGAACCTGCCACCAGCCTTAACAAAAACTTCAACAAATCAGGTGTGGCTGCCCATGGAAGCCAAGTTAGCAGAGGAAAAAAAGAGTATCGAGGCAGCAGAAAACTCAATTAAATGATTAAAACAAATGAACACTAGCACAATTTCAGATTTGAAGCCTCGGTACATGGCCTGTCCTGAAAGGTCCTATCCCTTGCCATAAAATAAAACCTGAGGGGCAGAGGCTGGGAGGACATGGTATGAACAGGCTGGGTGTAATTTTAAGCACTGATGACTGGGGTTGTGGGCAAAGGAATGAACAGAAGCACAAATCAAATATTTTAATATTAAAATATTAAATATTTAAATATTTTCTCCCCCGATGAGCAAATGCACAGTGAGAAAGCTGGCCCTGCTCTGAGCAGGAGGATGGACAAGGTGACCTCCAGAGGTCCCCTCCAGTCTAAATTTTTCTATGACTCTAATCAAAACCCTCAAGAGATGCTGAATCTGGCAATGCCAAACATATCCAGGAAATGTAAAATTAGAACTGATTACCAAGACGTTTGTAAACCAGAACCCTCTGATGCCATTATATGGTCATCTATTTCTTGGACAGAAGCCTTTGCTGCCTGAAAAATGCTGGATGGAGCAGACTAATTTCAAAACACTATTTATTGCACTGCCAGCTTTTCCCTGTGGAAAATAAAATTGCAGAGATCTTGGGAACTGGTAAACTTGCCAGGCTGAAAGTCAGGTTATGAATTAAGAAAATATTAAAAAAAAAAAAAAACACCAGTAATTATATGGTAAATTGAAAACTAAAACTGCATCTCAGAACTGTGGAAATAGATTACAACATTAGGCAAGGAGCAATGTTTTCAAAAGTACTAAAGGGATGTGGGAGCCTATATCTTGGCACCCAAAATAAGAACATGCCTGCACTAGAAAATTGTCAGTGTAACAAAGTTGTCTTTGGACTTTTTTCCCCCCTCCTTTTTAAGAGCATAATATTTAGGCTATGCCCTACTTGACAATTGGGCATTTTGGTGCTAAATAATTTTGGCACTTTAGGAAATTTTAGCAAAGAGCAAGATGGGTGCAGATTGATTAACAAAATACTTAGAAAACCAAGTAAGATCCAGGTATACCCATATGATTTGTTTCCTTCCAGGGAAAGGTGATTCACATCTACTTTCATTTATGAAAATCCTGTGACTAAATTTTGATGTAAAAGATCGGATTTGATTAGAAAAAAATCTCATTCCTCAGAATAAAGCTCAGAAAAATCCTGAGCAGCCCAGGCTGCAGAACCTCAGGTAACCAAAGACCCCACAAGACCAGGACAGCCACCTATCACATATGAGAAGACACAGCATTTAAAAGCCAGACCATTACGTTCCGCAGTGTTACCAGTGCTCAGTCCAATCCCCGAGGCTTTAATTACATATATTTTACTGCTTTCAAACAACAGTGTTGATCCAGCCTCCGTTATCTGTTTGGCAGAAGATGTAGTCAGTCTTGATGGGAAATCATATGTATTCTGGAACTAGATATGGTCAGATTTACTTGGCATTAACCAAGACATTGCTCAAAGCCAGGTTTATGGAAGCAGAAAAAATGCAAATGAAGGCTGAAAAAGACTGGCAGTGTGAAGAATTTACCTTTGGTTTAAAACCAGAGTGGTAGAGCCCTGTGCACTTTGTGCTATTCATTTGTCAAGACATTTCCATACAATAGGTCCTTGTTACACATTACTAGTGTCGTCTCCCAAAAGGTTTCTATGCTGCATGAAACAGGAGGAGGTAAGGCAGTATGGAGAGAAGCAAGCTTTGCAGGAGCATGTACTCAAGTCCTGACTCAGGTATTTTTCTCTGTATCCTAAATGGAAGATGCTGATTCATCATAATTTTCTCCTTATACAATAGCTGTTATGTATCCAAACTGAGATATCTGTCACCGTTTTAGATTCTTTGTCTGACCTTGTAGTTTTTGAAAGTATGCATGCTATTTATGATTAAGACAAATTCTGTGCAATACTTATGTTCCTCAATGCTCCAGAGCCATCCCATAGCTCCATGATTTTTTCCACTCTACAAAAATAATTTTAAAAAAACTCACACGCTTCATGATTGCCACAGTTTCTGCCAGAGAGAGCCCACAGCTGGTGCTGTGCCAAACAGGGCTTAAACATACTCAAGGGCTTCAAAGAGAAATGCACACAATGCTATTGATGTCAGCCTCTCACTCTAATAAATGCTTAAATTCACAGCATTAAAAATAACCAATCAAGGGTTTTTCTTTGCCATCCCCCCTCTCACAGTGATCCTGAAATCTGTGTTAAAAAGAACACTACAACTATTGCTTCTGCATGGTATTCAGTGTACTGAAAGTCACAACATGATTTTCATTAGGGGGAGAAATGTTTGGGAAAATTGTTATATGAAGTCCATAAATCTGAAGATAAATAATGAAAATGACACTTCCCATGAAATGCCCCAGTGTTCATTTTATTTAATATTCTCCATTGGTGAAAAATAAATTAAAAATGAACAAGACTTGTTTATGCCTGCCTTACACTGTTCTCTGCGTTTGAATAGCAACTGCATATTAATTTATCAGGATCCCATAAATTATAATTAGCCAGGAGGATTAACAACATAAATCCTTGAATTTAAAACCAACCTGCCCTGCTCTCCCTTCCCTTAGCCCTAAAGTGAAAAAGAGCCATAAAACCCATCACCGCTGTTTGATCCATTAAACTCCTGAGACACTCTTATTTCAGCTGAGCTACCAGAAGTAGATTCTTTGCAAAATCTTTTTTAAAGTTATAGCGGCTTTCCTGGAAGCCAGAGAGACCGTGCACAGGAAAGGCCCAGCCTGAACATGGTAGATGACTCTTGCTCTTTCCACCGCATCACTAGCTGACAGCAGGGAGGCTTCTCAGTATGCAGGAAATGGGCAAACGATCTTACTTGTAAAATAGGTGAGACACGGAGATACCATTTCCTAAGCACACCTTTGTTAAGACTTGCCTTTTTTTTTTTTTTTTTTTTAAATTGCTTGAAGGAGTTCAAGCACTTTTGGACACACCAACCCCTTATGGTCATCACAGCAATGCGGCACACGGGGACTGTGGGGTCCAGCAGGAGCCACGCACCAGCACGCACACGTGCACGCATCTGGCACTGCCCAGTTCATATGGCCAAGCAGCACACAGCCATCAGTTTGGCCCCCCTGAGTAGAATAAGCACATTTTAAAAGTCTCCCCAGCAGCCTAAACTGACATCCTCCACCAGTCTGGGTTTCCTGGCCTTACAAAACAGTGCTGAGCTATAAAGGGAGAAAGCCAAGAAAAGGGACAGACAAGAAACAGCCCCTGAAAAATTGGTGAGGAGGGAGAGAAACAGCACTGTCAGAGAGGATAACCTGGGTCTCTGAGGGGCAGGATTAGCAACAGCGGAAAGCAGTGAGGTTCAAAGCTAGGGGCTGGCACCGACTGCCACCCCGACATTACCCGGTGGTACCAACCCAGGCCGCGCACAGCTAGTCCCACACACACCTCTCGAGCGGTGCAAACCCTCCGACCTGGACCCGCAGAGCGAACATCTCACAATACTGTTGTCCGAGACTTTTTTTTTTTCCCCTCTCTTCATGATTAATGTTTCAGGGTCTGACAAAACACAGGGACAGCACTTTTTGAGCTTGATGAGAGTTATCCAGGGAAAGGCTGCATCAGGCATGCACCCAGTACGTGCAGACAAGGCGGCTCAGATCAGCGTGCGATAGACCCGCGCACACAGCCCACATCGGACAAGCTGAACATGACACAGAGCATTTCTGCTCACTGCACACAGCTGATATTTATCACAGCTCCTTTCAAATGCTTATCCCCACACTTGGGAGCTGACTTAGGGCATGAAGGAGGGCAACTCCCAGGTGGAGCGCGGACCCACAGGTGCCAAAGGGAGATTTTCATCCTATAAAACCAGGACGTCACCTAGTTTAGAGAGATAGGGGACACAAACCTCAGCAAAATGCGCTTCTGTGGGATTCTTGTATGTGAAAACAGTATAAATAGCGTGCATACACTGAGACACATGAACGAAAGAAAACCAACAAACCCTTTCACTGTGTAGACATACACACGCATATATACATTAGGATTTTCTAAACATATATGCACAGATACACAAAACCCTGACAAGCTATTCTGTTTGCCTTCAATGCTAAAGAGATAGTAAAGCAGCTTTCATTTTCTCTATTTCTCTTTCCTTCTCAGTAAGAGAAATAAGACCTACCAATTCAGACAGATATGCTTAATTGTCCTTACTAAACACCAAAGTAAATGATTTGACTAAAATTATGCAGCCAAGGTGTTATTCACCTCTCTTAATCAAAGGAGATCACAGCTGGAATATAAAGTATTTGCCCCCTTGTATTTAAGGAAAAAAAAGAAAAATCAGGTTGTATTCAAGAGAGGAGAAAAAGAAAGAAGTTGTTCGGCATAAACACAAGCAGCTTTGCAAACAGAGGCTGGAAATAAGCATCTTCTTGAAAAATTTCACTGCAGCATATTGTAGAGGAAGATCCTGTACACATTCCATGAGGGAATAGGAAAGTGCACTCTCTGTACAAGGCTGCAGAAGAAGGAAAGCTCTGTAAGCCCATCCCAACTCCCTTAATTATTTTAATTGCAGCAGTGTGATGCCAAGGTGCTGAATTACCCCCTCAGGCTCTGGCTGCTTAGCCAGGAGGTACTGAATTAAACTGTCAGAACATGCAGAAAAATTGCAATGGTGCCTGTCAACGGTATTTGTTAAGAGACACGGGTGAGGCTAGTGACTTGTGTAGAAAAAGAGCTGCCAATGCAAAGTCGTCAAAGCACAGCACTGGAACTAATGGGGTATTCAGAGGTCTTGTTCTACTTCATTGGTTAAAGCCAACAAAACTCCTGTAATATTTGGGGTGGTTTGCTATTTATGGCTACGGTAATAAAGGCTAGTTAAAGCTGCAAAGCCAGCCACACTTAGTGGTCCCCACTGCTTTATTTCTAAGTGGCTGAGGGGGCACTATTCTGTGTCAAGTTTGGTTTTAACACAGAAAAATTTCTGGAAAGAATTTAAAATACAAAAAATCTAATACAGAGTAGGCTACAGTTCTACAATATACCACTCTAGTTAAAAACAACTACAGTTTGGGTGCCTTATCCAGACAATTTTGAATTCAGTTATGTCTTAGCTGCAAAGAGCTGGCTTAGAGTTGACAGCATGGCTCGGGGTCAGCATCCTCTTCTTCACACATGGCAGTTCCTTTCCAGAGACACTTACCAGAGCCCAAGGTACATTTGATACCAAAACCTAGCTTCTAAACCCACGCAACTGTAGATAGTGATCAAAGCAATTTAAAGAAGTCCTATTTGCTGTGGGTCTCTTTTAGCTATTTTTAGAAGTAAAATCCTGTGCTTGTGAAATTGAAAGGCTGCTAACAATGGTTAGAATCGGCGTGTGGGCAGGGGCTATACAAATACCTCATGGCTCAACAAATGCACGTTGGCTCCAGTTTTTTTTTTTTTTTTCGGTCCCCCTGAAGCTGGGTCTCTTCTGGGCAGATAAGTTCAGCTGTTTTTGGGGATGGGTGCTAGCTTCCACAGAAGGGCACACAGAGAGCTGTAACCTAGTTAAAAGCCATAAAAGATTTATGTTTGGTAGGCTGAACAAAGGTCTGACACACTGATACGCAGGCTTTTTCTAGTGAGCTAGTAAATAAAATGAACTTCTTATCCCTTTGTTTTTGAGGAGCTGAGGACAGCCCACACAGACACTGGAGAATATGAACAGCACACAGAAAAGAACTTTGACATGCATACATGTGGTCACCAAAGTCACCTTTATGGCATGGCAAAGAGCTGGAGATGGAGAAAATAAGCATTTTCTCATTTCCTGCAGACGCCTGTCCCTGTCAGCTGACCATCAAAGCAGCTCCCTGACCATCAGGAGCAGCATCCTGCTTTCCTCAGTCTACAGAGCTGTGAGAAATGCTACCCATCCCATCCTGCCTGGTTTCTCTACTGTGGTATCTTCTGGCTTAATACAGTTACTGGAATTCTTCTTAACAGGTCTATATTGCCATAATCCTATATTCACTTAATGTGATTTTCACTAAGAATGTAAGTTCATGAGAGGTTAATGATCCATTAGTGTATGTTTTTAACTAGCTCATTTACATATTGAATAGCCTGTATTTATTTTATTAAAACCAGCTCACTGTATTCGGCTGACTGAATTATGCGAGATATCACATGGATTACACAAGAATTGTTCAGTAATTAATTTTTCCCAGACAAGATATGTAGTTATTAAGTATATTTCTAAACAATTTAAACTGCGAAATGGTCTCTTAATGAGACTGAAACCTTTGCTGTTATAATATGCAAGGCCTTTACAATTACAATGCTCTCTGAGCTTAAGGGTTCATTTCCGCAGTTCCTTTAGAATAAAATACATGCTACTCATTATACATAGTGCAGTACACCAGACCACAGGAATTAATGTTCAGAACAGGTTACAAATGCTGTTTCTAAGCTGTGTTTGTAACTAAATAGTGATGGCCATGCAAAGGTGCACAATGGTGAAGTCATATTCCCTTCTCACCATCTGGGAATTAAAGGAGAATCTTCATTAACTTTAATTAAAGACATTGCTTCCATTCAGATGAGAGTGACAATCCAAGTGTATATTAAACAGCTCAACCCACGTATTTCCCTCAAGCATTACTCACGGCTCCGTTCCCTTGGTCTACAAACTTAACATTCTGCATCTGCCATAAATAAGGGTAGGTAGAGTGATGGCTCCAACAACCACACTCCCCTCCCGTCTGTCCATCTCAGCAGGTTCACCAGGGTTAATCATTAAGCCTCCTTACTATTTTTCTGTCATCCAGTTTGCTACAATTCTGTGGCATGTTGCTAATCCATGGATACCTGAAGCAAGACAAGAACCGCACCCTAAGCCTTCAGGGTCCAAATCACATAAGTGTCCACGGGAGAGTCCCATGACTCTCCATTCATCAGAGCACAAGTCTGAATGGAACTTGTTCCCTTCCACCAAGGATAAAATGAGCCAGTCAGCATTTACAAACAGCTAATTTGCTCAGATCTTTTAAAGGTAAAGCATACGTTGATGGTCTTGTACTCATAAAACACCTTCAAAATATTTTTAAATGCTTCTGAACAACAAGTTTCCAGGATTAGCACTGCTCCTTTCTTCTAGGATAGTGGTGGCACATTGAAACGCCTCTTCCACGCTCCTCACCAACATCAAAATCTTTTAAAGCTGCATTTTTGAACGTCATGTTCACAAGAACACGAGGGGACCTCTGGTTCTCAGTGGGAGAGTGTTACGTTTTTCCTAATGCAAACAAAGGATACTTAAAAACTTTGTAGTGCACATTATACCACCGCAGTCCACCAGAAACAAAAGTATGGACTCAATTTTCCACCACGACTGTATCTTGTATAGAACTAGATGAACTAATTTATTACTTAGGAATCATATTAATTGATGGCCCCTCTGCCTTGGGTTGTGGTGACACATGCTGAGAAAGACCAGCTTTAGGGTTAGATACAAATAAGATCTGTCATAAAGGAATGCTGTTGTTACTCAAATCTCCCATTAGCTGAGCACTAGTGGCAAAGAGTATAACTGAAGATAAGCATCAAGAATTAAGATATTGTTCTGCAAGAATAAAAGAAAAATAGTATTAACATTTCTTGGAATTCAATTAGCCGAAATCTTTGTTTTCAGTGTCAAATGAGGTGTATTTTCTGTTGAGATTTGTTTTCCAGGGTAAAGAAAGCCTTTTCTCCTCTAGGATTAAAAAAATCAAAATAGCTGAATTGGATTAGCTACCTTACTGGTAAAAAGACAAACACATTTTCTTGCACTGAAGACATGGAAATTTGGAGTGAAGGAGACTTCCTGGACCATCAACTCATATCCGTGTTATTGCAGACACCACATCATATAATTCTTTTCACAAACGCATCAAGTTTATCATAATCTGGAGTAATTTCTACAATGATGTTTTCAGCATGATAATATCAGCAATGCAGACAGAAAAAAACTGCAAAATTTCCTTGATGCAAATATTGTTTCGTATGAAATTTGCAGTCATCGTACCACAGGATTTCTGGGAAGAAATGTCTGGTTTTTCTTTTTTTTCTTTTTTTTTTGGGAAACAATATTCAAAGCTTTAAAGCCCTAAGGTATATATTTTTGTCAATGTCATGTCATAACATGCAAAACATTGGAAAGAACTAAACAACTAAATAAAACCCCCCAGAGCTCTTCCTACTAATATAGCTTATTTTATTTATTTTCCAACAATCACATTTAATGTTAAACTATGTTATTCTATGCGGTCTTACTAAGAGCCTGAAGTTGCACTGAAGCACTCATTTAATATGCTGCTTCTCAAACACTAACACTGAATAATCTTTTGCCTGAAAAATCAAATTAGCACTTTCCTAAAGGGTAGTGTAAGACAACTGTGTGAGTGTGCAAATTCAATCAAAAGTAAAACTTGAGTGAGGGGAATTATATCCTAGGCTTGCCGGAATAAATCAGTATTAAGTTTCTCACTAAGACTCAGATTTGTAAAGATATTTAGATGCAGATAAGGTGCTTAGTGGTGCATTCAAAAAAGCCTAGGACTTTTCTATCCTGATGATTCATTCTAATATACATTTCATTTACAAGTCAACAGTGCAATGTTGTGGTAGAAGTGATGTGGAAAAATAAAACAAAAGAAAAAGAACAATAACAGAAGGCAAAAATCTGGGCATAGTGAAAGCAATTGTAATATTCCCAGGGGCTCTAATCCAGTCAGAGTTTCGCCCACAGGGTTTCATCCATACAAATTCCTCTCTCTCAGACTTCTGAAGGTTTTTTTTTTTTTTTTGCCAAAAACAGAGAGCAATGGAGGAATTATTATATTTAATGACACTGCACAGGATAGCTGTGTTCAGAAAACAGTCCCAGACTGCTTTTCCTTCCCTCAGTTCTGTTCAGTTTTGTAGCACTGAACTATACCCTGGTGAGAACTAATCCAGAATTGTCTAGAGGAGAAGTTCTTTCTCTCCTGAAGTTTGATTCAAATCTACTCTCTTCACATATTTTAGGCTGATTCGGCTAGACCACAGCATGTCTCAGCACTGAAGCTACTTTTTGCAGATTGCAGCTGTAGGGGGAAATATGTCTATATACGAAGAAAAGTGATGGACTGAATTAAACTCCAAACACAGCCTCCAGCTAATTTTTTAATAATCTGAGTGCAAAACAGAGCCTTGAGGGTAGGTAGAGCTTTTCAGTAAACCAATCAGAAATGGATTTTATTTAAACAACAGTAAAGTCAGTCCCAGAGAGCTCAGACACTTGTATACAAAGCAGCCGTATCACACCAGGAGCCTGTACAGTAGCTCAGCATCTCAATTTCAATCACAGCTCATTCCCTGCTGGTTGTTTTTGTCTGCAAACACGCTGAATGTGAGCTGACAAGGGCCCCCAGAGCAAATAATACTAGCACTAGAGGAAGAAACTCACCCAGACATGATGCTGACAGTTGTGCAGCCAATTCAAAAAATAAAATAAAATACCAAAACAAGATGCCCAGCAAACGTGTCCTCTGCTATAGTAGCCATACATCACACAAGTCAAACAGAAAAGTTGATTTAACGAGTTCCACCTTCCGAACCACAACGTATTGTGGCAAAATAAGTGTGTTACATAGCATGAAGCAAGGCCTTAGGTCTTTCTGCAAGGCAAGAGAAGGAGACGGGCTATTTGGTGAGGTTTTCTTGGCCAAATTTCTTCCGCATTCCTCCATCAAGGCATTGGGTTGATAATGAAGTGTCTGGCCTGCAAATTCTGCCATATTCTGCAGTGGATGTGCCCAACTGTGCCACCTACAGAAAGCTTTGTAAATCTGTAATTTTTCCGTTGTCATTCTGGCCAGAGAGCGCTAAAGGAGCTGCACTTCTGGCCATGGTTTCTCCCAGGGATGATGGTCTCACCCAGCTGAGGTATAACAGGATGTGCTTATTCTCCATGCCAGCCTACCTACATTTCCTTACGAGCACGTAGAAGTGGGAAATATCCTCAAAAGAGACGAAGATGATGATGGTACACAATATCTGGTAGAACAATCTGTTCCTCCTTTCCAGAAAAATCTATGGTGAACAGGTACGAAGCCAAAAGACACATTGGAAATAACGCCAGTGCAGGTAGGAGGGACATTTCAGATAATAATCCTAACAACTGCACTGTGCAAATTATACTTATGAGTTAAACACATGCATTTCTGCATACAGTTTTAGAATGGGCATCCATTACGTTGTAAAAGACTGAGACAAAGCCTGCTAAATAAATGGAAGACACTACAATTGCCAACACTAACTGTTGTAAAAGACCCACCTAAATTGCTCAATGTGGAAGTGATAGAGATTATTTCTTTAGAATCTCCAGCTTTCCAACATCATTACCACCTTTAAATGGATTTTTAATATGATCATATTCACTGGTAATGACATCTCTCCCTTACAGGAGGCATGTGACACCTAACTGGAATATAACAGCTAGGTATTTATTGTAGGGGGAAAAAAAAAAAAAAAAAAATCTTAACACTACATTGGGCTTGTTTAGAGAAGAGAATGATCTTTTCTCCTTCTCATTCCCAGTGAGCCAGGCAAATATTCCAGATAAATCCTGAACAATAATTTGCGACCTTCAAGTCCATTTATTAGCCTATTGCACATTTAAAAGTTATTGAATCTTAATCTGAGAAAAAAGAACAGGTTAAACAACAGCCTGCTATATTACAGTTAATTTCTTCAAGGAAGCCTGATTTTCAGAGTGTGGATAAACACAGAAAATAAATATTCCCACCTCATTTTCACTAACAGGACATAAGACATATTGACATAATCCTTAAAAACATATGTTTTTTTTTTATTCCATGACAGCATCTGGATGGGGTTACAGTCTCATTTTAAAGACACGTTGGTAGCCAGTATCACTAAGCAGAAGAAAGGAATACAAGGCTTTTTTTCTCTGCACCTAGTCTATACCTGCCCCGGGAGTTCAAAAATCTCTGTGTATACAGGGATGATTCCTTTGGAGATGAGCTAATGTTATCTTTACTTTGCATCATTCAGCCAAACCAGAGTTTATAAAACAACAACTCTTTATGAGATTTCCAGTAACATTAATTGTTGGTCACAAAACTTCAAAGAAAAACAGGTATTTATAGCTCAATTCATATTTCTTACTTTTTTTTTTCCACACACTTTTACCACAACACTTTCCAATTCAGTTCCCATGAGCACACTGAAAACAGAGTTATACCCGCTTCCTGCTGTGGCAACCTCCTTAACCACTTCAGTCCTGGTGCTCTTGCTCTTTTTTTTTTTTCTTTCTTTCTTCTTTTTTCCAGTGTTCATGTCTTTTCATTGTTTTCCCCGGTGTGTCACATTTGCATTTTCCCACATCACTTTATCATTGATCTCTGCCCTATTCAGCCACCCGCACAATAATTAAAATGGTATGGGAAATGAGCTATATATACAAAAATATGTAGCTATATACAAACACACATATGGTTGTTTGTATATATAGCTATATATATATATACACACAAACTATACTGGGAAAACTTATTCAAAACAAAAGACTTTTTCAGTAGAAAATCTGTTTGAAAAATGTACCCATTTTTATAAACATGGAAGAGGGAGGTGGACATTTTTCAGATAGGTATATTAAATATTTCCGTATTCAATTGAAGACACAACATTCGTAAACACTTATTTATAACAATGTAATCAGCATATTGATTATATTAAGCAGTCCCTGTAAATCTCTATAAGCTGAGGTTAACAACGGCTTTTCAAATGCCATTAACCATCACCTTGCAGCTTTCTCTCTATTATATACCATAAAGTTAATCATGTGCAAGACAGTTTTTGAAGAGAAAAATCTGCTGTACAGTGCAATGATCACCTTGGTATTTTCCCAGAACAAAGAAAAGGTCTTCCTTAAATACGAAAAAGTCTATGCCATCAATGAGTGCTGGGCAAGATAAATCATGGGCTTCCTGCAACATTTCTCAGATTCTCATTAAAGGCTAAACTCCCCAGACCTTGCTTTTAGCATTAAAAATTCTTGTGCCTGTTATCATGAAATCGGCCAAGACTTGTGTTTTTCCAGCACATAAGCTGTAATAGTGTGAAGGTAGATGCAATGGATGAGTGAATGGGTCTCGTGAGGGAGGGCAGAGCCCCTTCTTCTACACTTCTCCAAAACAGCAAACTCAAAGTAAGGTGGTCTTCCAGGGCAGGATCAGAAATCCTCCTCAAATTTCAACAATTGGAAACCAAGTGTCACAGGATTTTCTCTCTCGGTTCTACAAAGGTGTGTGTGCCATGCTCAGACATGAGCCAGGCACAGAGATCCTTCACTCAGCACTCACAGGCCTCCATGTTTGTTTCTTACATAACGGAAAGTGAGATACAATGCGATATGCCACTGGCACTTACAGTAGGAGGTTGCTTATGTAGATGAAGAGACATCCACAAATCATGCCACGTAAAATCACTGACCATGGTTTAC
This sequence comes from Chauna torquata, assembly GCA_013399475.1. Classification (NCBI taxonomy): domain Eukaryota; kingdom Metazoa; phylum Chordata; class Aves; order Anseriformes; family Anhimidae; genus Chauna; species Chauna torquata. Next base: position 66,935 of record VXAL01001498.1, on the reverse strand, counting down.
ATAGTGGTAACTTCTACAGGAGATCATTCATTAACAGTCAACTATTTTGTTGCCTGTAAAAACAGTGGTGGTGTACTGAAAAATAAAAATAAAAATCAGACTGTCTATAACATGTATTTTTTCCATCTGCTCAGCCAGATCAACATTTATCTTCCTATATGGTAAATCAGATAAATTTATTTAATCTGGAAAAGTAACCACGTAGCTAGCATGAAGCATGAACTTATTAAATTACCATACACTGCATATGATATTCGAGAGTTCAAGACTTGCAAAACATTTCACAGGGAAAGCACTCAGAAAAACATTTCAATTGATCTTTTTTTTTTCCTCCTCTAAGTTCCTTTGGCAACTGATTTGAAACATAGGTGCCAAATTATGGTAGCTCTAAGGTTTCTATTACTATTTGGCACACTAAGAAGCCAATGATTTAAGACAATATGAGATGTCCATTAGCTGTAACAATGAATTTAAATGCTTAGAAGCCCTGCTATAAATCTACCCTCTTGGAAAGATTAACCACTGTTTGCCTAAAGTTAGCAACTTCATCTTTGACGATAAAAGGCAGCAATGATTCCTCCTGCTAATTTCCTTGCCCTCACCGGGAGCAGCCCACGAGCTGCATCCTACAGCAGCAGCTGCCAGCACAGGGAGCACTGACAAAACAGTTGGGAAATTCAGCCTTTGGACCCCAGGAATCTCAGAGGATTCACTGAGCACAAAGGTCGGGTGCTCTCAACTTCCTCCTGCACCTGGGTGCCATGGCATCCCTGGGGCCACTGCACTGGGAGACCTACCAAAAATCCTGGAGTTAAGTAGACAGGGCAGGCTCTGAATAAAGATAACTACAGCTGAGGAAATCTCCAACAAATTCCCTCTCCCACCACCACAAGAAATTCCCTAGTGCTACTACAGTTCCACAGGCAGTCCTGAGGGAAGAGGCACTTCTGTGTTACCCTCATTTATGAAGAGTTCCTGACTTGGCCTCATGCACATGGCTTGCCTATATCTTACGTCTCTCCACTCTTAGGTCAAAGATAAATTTAATTTTGATTTTTGCTGGACCCACAAATAAACTCTATGCTATGGGTGATGGTGAGATGGAGCTAGCCTCTGTACATACCTAGTCCAGGATACCTGAGGTTCAGCAGCACAGGTTGCTGGACATATGACAAATAGTAGCTTATTGCTCACAGCAGATGAGTGGTAGATTAATGCTCCACGTGCCAGAAATGGCAGTTAGGGAGTGAAAGACAGGAATGGATAAGTGGAAGAGTCAGTTAAAAAAAAAAAAAAAAAGTATTTAGTCTTCCTGAGGCACCTAGATTTACAATATGCCATTCATTTCACCTTGGGACAGTTACACCATGGACAATAGCAAAAACTAGCAAGAAACATGAATTTATTACCTCCATTATTACCTCCATTCAAACTTTGTAACAGGTTTTGGCAAGCTGCTAATATAGCATTTATTGAGTTGATGGCCATAAACTCATTTCTAGTACCATAAAACAAATTCATATGATATCCACAAATCAATTGCTCCACTTAGACATTTATTTCTCACACAAACAACTGTAGTCTTAGCTAAGAGATATGTCAGAACCAAAATGGAAAAAAATAATCAGGGAAAAAAGAAAAGGATACAACTATTTTCAGTAGTGGTCTCTCCCTCTATCCTGCCACAAGTTTCCATTCCCTATGTCATTGAAAACAGGATCAGAAGGAGCATTCAAAATGCTGTTCTGCTGGATGGTGCAGGCAGGTCTGTGGATATAATTTGTCTGAAGAAATAGGTGTTTGCAAGAGCAGCAAATGCCAGGACAGAAAAGAAAAAGAAACAGCAGCTCTCAACCATGGAAAAAGAAGAAAGCCGCAGTACCAGGCCAAGAACACACAACCACTTCCTCTGAAGAGCTGCTACTCTTCTGTTTGTTTAAGAACAAACGTTTAGGGCACCATTACCTCAATAGCCATACTCATGGCAAATCTTTTAAGAAAACAAGAAGAGACTCTTAAATAAAACCAGCTAATAGCATTCTTCAGGAGACAACACAGCTACAATGCTCAGCTTTACCTGTTTGTAGGTGCATACAAATGCAGGCATTTACCTTCCTGATTTGCAAACATAAAGGAAAGATGCAGATACAAATAAAGGAGTGTGCGTGCACGCAAACAACCCCATGTACCACAAGCTGGCTATGAAAACTTCAAAGTATATCGTCAGCAGTTTACGTTTGAACATTATGTTATGCTACAAAGGAAGATGAGGGTGCAGAATTTCCAAGGTTGGAGGACAATGACATAGTAACTTCTAAATCCACAGTTTACAATCCCTCCCTGTGTTTCTCTCACATTCTCCCACCACAAAGTATGATGTTCTAGATGTGGTGTTTTATAATAGCAGCAAGTGGTTAACCAATGTAAATCCCACAGAAAGAGCAAGGGTGGGCTTTCAGAGTAAGGCTTATTCAGGGCACTGTTTCTTTCTATGAAAATGCAAATCAAAAGCAACTGACACCCACCCAATTATGATACGGAAGAAATTTACCATCATTTTACACAAAAATGAAAGAAAACATTGGTGCTTTACATATAAGACCAGAATAATGAGATTTTGCAATGATGATGCATGAAAGATGAACAAATAACAACACTCCTTTTTGCATTATTCTTACTGAACCCCAAAGGACTTCTACACCAGTGAGGCGACTAAGAAGTATTAAGTTCCCATATCTTATTTTTAAAGCAAGAGAGAGTCATAATTTGCAATAATTGCAATTTTAAAGAACTGTCTATAGCACTCAGCAAATATTTCTCCTACTGCACAGAAACACTGAAAAAAATACCAAAGGCCAAATGCTGATACATCTTCCTTCTACTGTGACTGTGGTTTTCACAGGGACGCTCAGCAAAGTGACATCAAATACTGTTTTTAACGGAGTCAAGCATAACGTTTAAGTTCTGAGCAGTAGACTTATGCCAACACTGACTGACTGGGGAGAAAAAACTCTAAGTTATGGATTTCTTTCCTTTAATTAATTTTTCAGCTGAAAGAGTTTGAAGATGTGATTAAACTTCCTGGTTGGAATTGTTTACACCACCATTAAAAAATGCACATTTAAATTCCCTTGCATGACAGCAGTGTTGTGCTGGTACCTGCAGAGCACTCGGGCACTTCTGCACAAGCCAGCATCTGCTGTGTGCTAAATAGCTGGTGGAAAACAATCACTCTTACTACAAGTGAGAAAACAAGGTCAAAAACTGCTCTGAATACTCAAAAATATGAATAAAATGCTACCAGAGTTGAATAAAAAAAAAAAAAAGTGAGCTAAGATCTGGTCACGTGAATGGATGGTTAAAAACAGAGAGTTGTGGGCAAACAGCAGCCCTACGCCCGTGAGTCCCCGTGATGTGGGCAGGATGAGGCCCTGGGCAAGCACCACCAGCCTGGGGAACAGGCAGCTGGCTGAACAGGGGTGGCTTTTTAGGTTCTAACTGGAAAGTTTTGTAATTTATTAAATCTAACATTTCTAGTTATCTAAAACTATTAATGTGATTGTTAAAATTCACAGCTTCCAGTTACTAAAGAAATGTGATTGTTTTATCTGGATTTCTATTATATGAATAAAATGTAACACTGTCTGGATAAAATGGCCCCAGAGTTTCATTAAAAAATAACAGCCTAATTCCCTAATATGAAGTTATTTTAAGTGTTTTATTAACATTGTCTTCTAAATGCACGTAAGTGTGATTCCCCTTTAAGTGTAATATCTTTAGGGCTAGTTGTAATTGTATTTTCCTTATCAGTTGCCTGTGCCTGCATTTCAAATATCTATTGCTTACTTCAGGCACTTCACTCAGACAAGAAAGAGTGCAGTGAAAAACTATTTAATATGGACACTATTTGAATATGAAACTTTTCAGTCCCCAGTACAACAGTTCTCATCCCTTTTAAGCAGCTACCACTGACAAAATTCCTATGGTGCATATTCATCTTGCCATGACTTCTAGCTGTTAAAACAAATCTATAAAAGAGAAACTTGAAAAGCCAGCCTGACACATGAACTGAAATCCTCATCCCCAGTCAAGTCCACGGCAAGTTAAATTACATATAAAGGCCATGGATTGTCGTGTGCAATTTTGAGCACCTACCTGGTTTCAGGTCCTACATACCATGAAGTCCCTCAGTAGTGGGTGGAGGGAGGAAATGAGGCACCTCTGGTGGGCAGTTCTGGTTTTAGTGAGTGTCTGGAGGCACATGCTGCTTTCCCTTAGCTAGTGAATGCCAAGGAGCCTAGCTCTTACCCTATGTAAGGGCTTTTTGGCACCTTAAATTGAGTGGAGGTATTCAGACTGGAGTGCCTCACTTAAAGGAGGGCATCACATTTCTTTTACTTAAATTGTTTTAAAAGAGAAAAGGACACGCTTTGTTGAGGAAGAAAGAAACAGTTCAAAGAACTTCCATACACCATGATTGTTGGCCAGTTACTAATTGCAAGGAAGGGAGAGAGCCACTGAGAGACTTGGGAGAGCCGTTCAGCCCTTCTTTGGTGCTGGATACAAGGCAGAGCAAAAGGCAGCACAAACTGTATGCCCTAAGTCTCCTGGCTTGGCACCAGGCATCATGTTACACAGTGTCTTTGAGTTTGTCTCTGCAGGGTCACACATACACAGCTGGGAAACTACAAGAGGGCATTGTGCTAATTTTACAACAAAGTTATAAAACAGAGATGTGTGGTCAAGCATAATTTTTCTAGCACTACCAAAACGCAGCTATCATTGCACAGTAGTTTTCCCCAGCAACTCTGTATTCCTAAGAAGCTTTACCCTCCCCACTCCTCTCTCTTATGCTCGAGTTATTGAGACAGCGGCAGGTAGAAGAGTCAGGGATTTTCTGCCTACCCCAGATTCTTCTGTATCTTCGTATTGCTTCAGGAATGCAAAATGGGAGCCAAAAACACCTGAACAGAGAAGTCAGGTGAAGGATTCTTGAATTGCACTTTCTATTTTGTGACACTTTAGCTGTGGATGTGTATACTGAAAAGCACCGATCGATTATCGCTGAGTAGGGTTTTCGCTTTCCTGAGAGAATCCCAAAATCAAATTTACTAAAATGAGATAGGAAAAGTGCAGCTCAGCATGCAGACGATCTGCTCTGGTTATTTATATCAGTACCTGGTTATTTATATCAGTGCTGGCTCCTGCTAGCTGCCTAGGGTCTGATGCCCCAGCACCATGGTGGTCACCTACCCAGACTACCTGGAGCCCTCCAGGTAAATCTATACACTGCAGCTGGCTGGGCTATGCTTTTCTTACAGGGCTTACGATTAAACACACACCAAGCACCATATATCCCAGGAGCAGAGGGCAAAAGGACAGGGTTACATCACCTGCCTGACAAGGACTTTTGTCACCTTGCCTCAGTGTTGCTGTATCTGTATCAAACAGTAGACCTGAGAGACTGGTGTTTACAAAACCTGGGATAAATGCTTTTTTCCTACCTTTTTTTTTTCCCCTCTCAGCAAAATAGTTTTAAGAATAATAATGAGAAAGAGAACAAAATTTCAACAGCACGAAACGATTTCCTTGTATGTATGCACTAATTAGCTGAAGATGGTAATCCACATACAGGCCAAAAATCTACTTATTTTGATTTTTTCCTGCATTAATACCTGAACATACTTGATCACATTTGCTTCATGTTTACTGCCTATTTCATACAGCTTACTGAATTAGACTGACACAGATAATTTTTAATTGAATTTTCCAAGAGTTAAGCGTTTTCGGTAGCATTTTTCATCAGATGATAGTGGGACTGCTCATATTGTCACATTGAAGTCACGCAATGACTATTAAATGGATACTCTTTGTATGCTTATACCTATCAATAAACTGATATAAATAATCTAGCTCTGCATACTTCAGGTTTATGTACATGCTTTTATTATTCTACCATTACAAAACATTTTTATGGCAAATCAGGATTTTTTTTTTTTTAAATTTTTATTTGAGCAGTTGTCTGTCAGTGAAACGAAGCTGTTTTGAACGTGTTCCCAATCATTTGGCTCTCTTACTAAAGTTGGTGTTTGTTGGTCATGTCACAGCTTGGTAATGATTAATGTGAAGTTTACAGCGTCTACACAGAGCGCGTAAAAGAATTGGCAACTCAAAATGACATTCATCATACTCGCTCTCACGCCAGTGCTGCATGCTGGTTTTCTATACTCAAATAGATGCTGTCTCAAGTAGAAATCCACTAAGTGGGAAAATATCTTCCTTCTTTACTACAAGTAACTCTCCATTACGGAACATTATGAAAAAACATCACAGGAAACAAAATTCATTTTCAGATCATTTGTAAGGCTCTGCGATCTCCTGATAAATTATCATTACATTATTCACTGAAAGCTTTAAACTGAAGTAGACATAGCATGTAAAACATACAGACAGTAATTCAATTTATATTTAATTATAATATTAAACTATGTGCCTACAAGAGAGGGTCATATTTGAGAAAGTCTTATCACAAGAAAATGGGTTAACAGAAATATAGGCAACCTTTTTTCCTGTTAAAATAATTGGATATTAAAATTAACTGATCCAAATATGCTCATCCTACAGCCCACAGAGAGGTGTATTGGATATAAAAATACACTAAGCTGTCTGAAATATAAAGGCTAGAACACATGCTCGTGGCACTAAGCCTCCACCCCACATGCTTGAGAAGATGGAGACACCGCGTCTTGTCTTTAAGGAACGACTGAGGGCACATAAAACGTCATTACTCTGCATATAAAAGGTCTGCACCAACTCAAGTCAGACCTGGGCTTTCTAGGATCAAGGGTACTGGATAATTCCCATAAGTCAATGGAAAATAAACCAACTTTTACCATTGACTCTGTTGAGATGGCTGGAGCTACAGTCCAGATCATTAGATGCTCAGAAAGGGAATCTCATGTAGTTTAACCCTGACTCAGTGAGCAGCTAAGCATATGTTTAAGTGCTTTGCTCAGCTGGCCCCAGAGTGGTTTTCAGGACTTAGAATAGTAGGTCCTGCACACGGCTGAAGGCATGACTGCAATGTAAGTGATAAGTACAAAAATAATATACTTCCTATGAAGAACATAGAAGCATTCTGTAACAAAAATTCTGTGACTTGCTTTCACAGATTCAACTGATTATAGATGACAGCGTGGATGCTCAGCATCTCTGACTGCAGAAGTCTCGAACCAAGGTACACAGAAATCCACTGGAAAAAAGACACCTAAGAGCACAGATAATCAGCTGCAGTTCACTTATCCTAGAAGAGTGATCTGCATCCACCACACCATTAAGATGGACAAGGTTGTGCTTCCACAGGACTTTGCCAAAAAGTACTACAGGAAATTCCTAAGGAGATCAATAGTGTGGTTTACTTATGTGCTCTTAATATGGTTCCCAGAGAAAAAAACACTTTCTGTAACACTTAAAAAAAAAAAAATCAGTAAAACCCCTTCATATTTGCACTGATAAAACAGGATGGCCTCTATTACAGCAACCACGGGCTTGGCTGTTTAGTGTAGGTTGTAACACACCACACAGTAACACGGACAAATCTAAAAGTGTAGCTCAAGAGGAATGTAAGAGAGGGGAAAAAAATTCACAGCACCTCCCACCTATGCAGAAACTGATGTTATTCCATTGACCATATCCCACAGTCAGCACTCTGCAACCTGAGGGACTTCCGAGCTTGCTGGTTAGCAAGCATACGGCCTCAGTCATTTTCTTTTAATCCTTATTTTGAAATGACACACATTATTGACACTTTTTTTCCTAATACTTTGCAACGTTTTCTAACAACCTTACAAACGTCAATCACACTTCATTTCAGAAGCCCTATTGATTTGTTCACTTGCACTGCATCTGGGCTACTTTGCAGATATTCCATATCACACCTAGCGTATGATAAACAGAGAAATGGCTACATGACCAGCATTGTGTGGCTTTACTTATTGCTGGAGAAGAACATAGGCTCTTCTTCCCATCGTGTGAGAGTGCCAAGTCTTTATGCTGATCTCCAGGATGTTTGCAGTGACTATAAAGAACTCAGATTGCACATCATTTGGTACGTGTAAGTGGCATAGAACAAAATTAAGTATTTGTGTATATGTGAAACAAGCACGGTTGTGGGATGCATATATACTACCCAAAGGCCCTTAGCAAACGCAGCACTTGACAAATTAGTGTAAAATCAGGGCTTCCCATGCATTTGTTCTGGCTACTTAAGAAATACACATGCTCCTTAATAAAAAACGGTACTTCATTTGTTATTAATTTTTCACATCTTTGGACAAAAGCCAAAAATATTTCAGTAGGAGTCTGTACGGCAACAGTCATACCTAGAACTATTTCACAGACAGATAATTGCTGAGGAAGTTTCAAAACACTGGAAGCTCTTATCTAACCTATCTCCAAAGTTTTAGTTCTAACTTACACGTCAACTATAGAAGTAGTCTTTTTTTTTTTTTTAAATATGCTTACTGTTTTGCATAATTCTTAGTGGAAAACTTCGCATCTAGACTGGGAAGCGGAAAACCAAATTTCCACCTGATGCAATTTGAAATGACCCACAAAACTAGGGTTAAAACTGTGTAACAAACATTATGCTGCAATGAAAAACACTGCGATACTGGAGCTGAAATGCACAGTAATTTCTCAAATAGAAAGATCTTAACTGCTTCAGAAAGTCGTTTATTCTTCCAAACCACCCAAAAGTTCAGCATATATAATGACACCTTGTGTGTATAGGTGAATTTTGACAAATTATTTACCTTGGGATTGAGTAGGAGTATTGCATTATTTCCGTTTGCTTTTTTTTTTTTTTTTTGTAAACTTGTTACTTATTGCTTGAAACAAAAAGGAAATCTGAAATCCCATGTTAGCCTCTTGATAAAATATGGCCAGAGACATACTAAGCACGTTTCACACAAGCCTGACAAAGCTCATTTTGAGATTTTGTTCTGTTATGAGAATAAAATTCCCAGCCCTCTTTTCTCCCTCCCCAGGGTTCAGTGTTGTTTAAAATAGGTACACTACCAACCAGAAATCGGTGTTTATAATTGGATTACTAGCAACTCTAACTATAATGACAGCAAAATACTGAACACAGAGATACTATGATCCACCATACTGAAAGAGTTAAATTTACAATGTCTTCCCCATTGCCAGCACTTAAAGAGGAGGTTTTTTTGTTTGTTTTGTTTTTTGTCTGGAGAGGAAACTGTCACTTTGTGTTTTCAGGTTTGCAGAAAAGCCTTTTTTAATGTAAACATTCATTAAACTAATTTGAAGTTGTCATTACTCTCCTCCCCTGCTGCTTTATATCAGATTATTCCTAAGTGCTTGGTGAAGAGCCCCATAAACACACAGTCTATTTCCCTGCAGGGTATAATCACACAGTTTGCACTGTGATTTATGCTGTATGGCACTGGTGAGTGTCCTAAACTTTGAAAGGGCTCAGTTCTTCAGCAGATGCACTACTCCCTTTATATTTAAACAAAGTTCAGCTAACTCTCCCAGTCTATTACAGACATTGTTGAGCTCTTCACTTCACAATAAGGCTTGTTAAGTACTAATTAAATACAATTAAGTGACACTTTTAATTAAGGAAATAGAAATTCAGAAATAATTGCCTTTAAGTTTCAATAAAAAGATTTTCACAACTGTTGTGTTCTCTCACCAAGAAGCGTCTCTTATTTTGAAAGGAAAAGGCCAGAAACCCAGTTTGGAAGTTCCAACCTCAAACAAGCTTTTATGATGTGTTTTATAAGATTCAGATTTCTGAGGAAGATCTTTTCTCTGTCTTGAACAGAGAAAGCAAGACCACTTTGCTTTGCAGACAGAACACCTGAGGACGGCTGGCATTATCATACTCTGCTGTGTTCATGCATACTGGAGGCCTCAGAAAGATAAAATTTCTCTCATAGTTAAGATAACTGGTGAGGATTTCAGTCTAGTCCACTAATAAATGTTGATCTAGAAAACACAGCAATTACTTTGGTAATAAAACACTCTTCAGGCATTTCATTTACACACTTTGTGCATGTTATGTGCCAATAACAAGCTGACAACATAACACTTTCCTCACGCACAGTCCCACTGGAGTGCATCACTTCAGGATGGGAGCAAGAAACACTTGACACGTGAAGAAGGGTTACAGATGCAAGGCTCCTGGAGTCACTACTCACACAACAATAATTTGCCTCCATTTTGTCCCTGATGGGATTGAGGTGAACGTGCACTTATCCTCAGCTGAAGCCAGTCTCCTTGCATGGTCTAGATACAACGCACCATCAAGCTGCACTGCACACAAATTTGCGAAGCAAGAGAGAGAAGCAGCCCCCTCTCTGCCACCGATGTGTTTTGTTGCAAGAGCCCTCAGCTCACCCCGTGAGCATAAAGTTCACCTTCCAGCAAGTCTCTGCCATCAGTAGGTAAAGATTTCCCTTGTCTGATAAATCCCTGTATTTTTTCAGGACTCGGAGATCAGCAGTCAACAAGCCAAAAGCAGACACAGAAGAGAACGCGCTGTAAAACCAGAGCCAACATCCCATAGCTGCACTGCTGGCAGAACTAGCATTGCAGTATGCTGTGCTCTCCAGAACTATTTTTGGCCATTGCTGCAGATGTAATCCTGTGGAGTTCAGGAAAACCAGCAGGAGCACCATTCTGATGGACAATTTAAAAAAAAAACCACACACACACTCTTCTTCACCTTTTCGATCTCTTCTCCCACCTCTCCCCTTTCTGTAACATTAGCACAGATTGGAATTTTGCTTCTACTGAGAGTGTTTCGGTTCAACAGAACCAAACGCTTTATTAATTTAAACCTTAATGATATCTGATTAAGATAATAAAGTTTCTCTACTTTTCATTGTAAATAATGAATTTGGTTAAATGAAATCTAACTTACTTTTGTATGCCCTATGTATGTACTGGAAGTCCTAATAGTGCATTTAGAGAGAACAAAAAATAGGACAGGCAGTCAGTATGAAACGTATTCTTTGCAATTAAAATCAGAATGTCTTTTTTTGTTTACCTGCTTATGACTAATGGGTACAGCTAAGATACATTTCACATTAATATCACATTGTATTTTCTAAACATACAATAGTTAACATATTTATAGGTTAGCAGTAGTAAAGACCTGTACTTGGATGAAATATTTAAAAGAAATATTTCTCAGAATAATAGGAACAGCTATTCAAACAAATTAAGCCTAAATGCTAAAAAGAGCCAGTGACAAATTCAGAAGTGCATGAGTGGCATGTTAAGTTCCACAATATCAGCGTAAGTTGATGTAAACCTACCTACCCACCCAGGGAAAGGCAAGGTGAGAAAATAGCAGGAAAAGCAACTAACAGGTGTAAAATAGATTACACATGGTGGGAAAGTTTTATCTGACACCTCTTAGATGTTTTTCCTCTTACCACACTTTTTCTCCCTATGAATTACATCAATCCACGTTATGAAAAATAATGAGCAATACACCATTTAATTTAGCATATTCAATTCTAGGAATCTTAAAAAAAAAACAAAAAAAAAACCCCTAAATTGTACCTGTTAAAAGCCAGCTCCTCCAGTCACACTCTGCTATAAACATTTATCAATCTGACATGGCAAGGCTGGGCCCCCATTATTATCCTTTTGTGACCTGCACAGCTGGTCCAAAAAACAGTTGTCTCCAATTATGCCCATAGATAATGGTGGGTAAATTCAGCTGTGCAGTATTAGCTCAACCTAAATATGATCCCATTTGACTAATTTCCTAATTCTTAGCAGGGTGCTTAAAGAACCTATTATCATGCAGACGGGAGGAACATAGAAGTCTGGTTATTTGCATCTGTTCTGTGAAAAGCATTTATCAACTGTGCCACAAATTAGAAGTTTGCAGCTAACAGACTAATTTGTTACCTACATATACCAATCACAGACACTTGGTGCCTAAAATAATTGCAGCTGGAATTTGTTTAAACTTTTAACGTCACATAAATAGGTGTTTGTTTCCAACAAATATATCTTACAATTAAACAGCTTGAAATGGGAAAGGTTGGAATTGGGTCAAAAAAGATATATTCCTTCATGAAATCATGTGTGTATTCATTAACCCAGCTGGAATGCTATTATTGGCACGATTGCTGCCACTTGACTTAACTGTGATCATAAAGGTTATTAAATGGGTTAAAAATAAGGCAGCAGAAAAATGGAAATTACTTGCATATATAACCATGCTTTTTGCAAAAAGCAAGTCCTGTAGTGTGGTTTCTATGCTGTGGAGTACAGTCTACAATGCATTACACTGGCTGGGTTTTTTGAAATCTGATTAATCCACGCAGTAGCCTAACTCCTAGAGCTGCAGGCATATTGATATTTGGATTTTCTTCCTACATTCACTTCTCTCTAATCTTCTTCCTGAACACATCTGTTACTAAATCAATCTTCACTCTTATTACTCCGCAAACTTTGCACATCCTTTTGGACTTTTCTTGACTTTCTCGTGTCTCAGATGAGGCTGCTCTGAGGTCTCACATACTGTAATGTAAAAGCCCCCTCCCCATGTCTTCTGCAGAGCCCAAACCAAACACCCCCTGCTTCAATTTTCCAGATCCTTCCCCAATAGCATTGTTTTCAGAAAGAAACATATATGAAGGGGATGTATATGCACGTCCTTGTATCTTGCCATACTTGTCATCTTTCCTTTCCTCTCAACACATTTCCTACATTTCTCAACAAATCAAACTTCTGTTTCCTTTCCTCATCTCTGTCATGATTTCAGGAATCTATCTATGTTCAAGCACTTAATTATACTCTTACTTCACGAACTGCTTGAATCTTCTTACCTCATGACTGACTTTGCTGTGTTCTGCATCACACTATTCGTGCTAAGGTGACAAAAAACTGATACCGGCACATCTGTCCATGAACAGATTCATGTTAAAGGCTTACTGTGCTTGACTACCTAATTACTTCCTAGATAAGTCATACTTCTCCAAAGTGGATCAGACTTTAAGGAATAATTTTTTCTGCAATTACAATAAAGAAACTAGATATAAAAACTGTGAAAGCGTTGCAGAGGAAGTTTCCCCAGGTAATAGGAAGGCAAAGATGTGCTTATATTGAAGTATATATAAAGGAAGACCACAAGAAACCTGGCTGAAAGTGATGAGAAACAGTAGGATTCAGAAAAGAAGCAACACATTCAAAGAGGGAACCTAAATCAAATGGTTTGTGATCAGATCAATAATAATCATAAATGATCGTAATCAATAGTGGTGTGGAAAGTGATGCAGAGATGCTGCACAAGCATTTTGTAATGCACAGACATGCACTATTTAAAATGAAGGTGATTCATTCTGGCAAGGTTCTTCAAATATCACAAGTCTTAAGGGACAAAAATTGTAGCCAGAGGACCTTTTAAGCTGGACCTCTGGGAAAGTAGGCACTGCCAACTTATTTTTAAGAGGAGAGAGAAAAAGGAGAAGAAGTCCTAAGACTGACAAAAGGGTAAGCTGAGATTCTGTGTCCAGATAGGATGGTAGACACCAAAGACCTATCCATACATATTCACACCAAGGGAAATGGATGATAAGTTTGACCAGAGATAAATGCGGCAGCCTAGAAAGGGAGCTGGGATGAGATGATATCTCACATAAACTCCTCTATCACACCAAAGCAAAGCAGTTATCAATCTGAATAGCTGCTTGGTTTCTTTAGTCCTACTTATCTCCCTAATTCTTCAAATCCCCAGTCTCTTTTTTCCCTGGCCAGTGATTCTTATCCTTTTCTACACTGTAAGCAACCAAAACATTACTGTTTGACCCACAGCTTTACAGTTTCCAGTCTCTGTAACTTGATTGCTGAATCAGACTTCACCCCTGCCTTCCTGATATGGTAGGCTTCACCTCATTCCCATGCAGGGAGACTTTGCAATCAGATATAAAACAATCTGTGTATTACTTACAAAAATCTTTTTTCGTAAGTGAATTCACTCTTAGTGCAGCTTGGCAGACCTACTGACTCTAGTGGCCTGCTCAGAGCAGACCTGTATCAAAAGCATGCTCAAAGAAAACCTTCATCTTTATTTGCATGTTCCCTTGCACAGGGGCACATTCCTCATGGGTTTCTATCCTGACCTGGCATGGAGATTAATTTTGCTTTGGTGATGATTTAGCCTTTGATCCCCTACTGAGCCCTAGGACAAAGTGATAGTTGTAAGGTGGTTACTGGGATGTGAACGATTTGCTATTAGGCAATTGACTGACATCCCATCCTTTTTTCACAGAAATCCTGTTCTCAATATTGATAAGAGCTTTCAATTCCTGCTGGCATGAGCAGGAGCCAAATGGATAACCAGGAAATGAAAGACATAACCAGTCCCTCGAGTGATCCTACCCCTGGAAAAAAAACTTGAATGAATGACAATGCAAATACTACATTGCATCAGAAAGACAATTATCACAGTAACCTATGAATGTTTAGATATTTATACATTATGTGTAGGGAAAATGCATTTTTTAGTTAGGCAATATTTAATCGGTTTTAGCAGTCATTCTGTATTCTACCAGTAATTTGCATTTTCTAGGGAACAGAACAAAGAAAAGGTACAAAGATGTGAGGAATAGAAAGGACTGTGGGATGGTGAGTGGTACTGTGACCACTTCATTATGGTTTTCACAGGGATGTAACAAAAACTTGGGTGCAATTACTGCCAATAAAATAGAATTGGCCCCCTCAGAAATTCTGCAGTGACCTTGTCTTGAGAGGCACTGTGAGCAAAATAGGACACGCAGAAACACTGACTGCCTAAACCCAGGGTGTTCATACAGCAGCTCGTAGCAGCTTTCTTTGGCAACAATGAAATATTCACAATACGAAGCATAATCCTCATAGCACAAGTACCACTGAAGCTGAGAGTAAATACGATGGAGTGGATCAGAACTAAGTGCAAGCTTTGAGGAATTTGTTTAGGTTAAATTCCACAAATTTTAGGATGGTGATAATAATGGTCATTACAGACCAACTATTTTCCAGAGAAAGTGCCTTGAAATTGAAAACACACTAAACTAATGCTTAGTGAGAGCAGTTGGTAAAGTGTTACTTCTAGTGAATTACAGTTGTCTTCTTTCTTCTCTGATAATTTGTGACAATTGCATCCTAATGCTATTTCATTGATTTCTACTCCACTTCAGCTCCCATGCTGCGTTCAGTCAGGGTGACAATACACAAACATTAACCTGCTATAGGGAGACCTACTACACACACTTTCTTCACAGAAAAATCCTATAGAATTTAAAAGGATTGGACTTTCATGTAGTTTGACAA
The DNA here is from genome assembly GCA_013399475.1 of Chauna torquata. Taxonomy (NCBI): domain Eukaryota; kingdom Metazoa; phylum Chordata; class Aves; order Anseriformes; family Anhimidae; genus Chauna; species Chauna torquata. The sequence continues at coordinate 51,572 of VXAL01001498.1, read as the reverse complement.
GTATTGCTTTAGAAATCTATCAATTTGAGTTAGGAGTCGTATCAATCATATATGTATTACCTTTTCCTCAAGCGTTCTTGGGAATTCTGTTACATTCACAAGAAAAGATGATATAGGGAATTTGTTTATGTGCAACAGTGGTTGATACATTGAAGCTGTTTACTTTACAAAATACTGTATCGTGAAATACCTCTGGTTTTTTATATCTGCTTTTGTTGATAATGGCTTTAGCATGGACTTACTAGACTAGAGACAACAGATAGCATTAACCTGAACTAATGTGCTTTGACCAAAAAATTACTATGATGAAGCTAACAACTATTTTTCTCTGCAGGGAACTTCATTTGGAGAGTGGGAAATTCCCAGGCACAAAACAATGATGCCAGGTGTTAGAAGAAGGAAACATACCTCCAGGAAGACTCACAAGGGCATATAACACCAAAGGAGATGAAAAAGGAAGCCACTCAACTAACAGAAAAGCCAGATAAATGTTGATAGGAGGGCTTATAGAACAATTTCAGCTGAGACATCAGCTGATTTCACTAATGACCAGTTAAACTGGGAGGACTCCCTGGCTCATACGGCAAGCACTGAGTTACAGAAGGATCCTGATCCAGCAGACCTTAGCTATAACATTTTAAAAAGTCATGAGAAAATAAAGACAAGTAAATAGACGATTCATTTTTGTCTAGATCTGTGTACCTCACACTTCAAATTAAGCAGCAGTAATGTCTTAAGAGTCCTCTGTAAAGCCCACATTACGTGCTATACTAACAGAGACAACCGACAAAAGCAAAACTTTCAAACTCTAGAAAAAATAAAGACCTGTGGGAGAGAGGAAGTGCTGGAACTATGAACAGTGCTTCTAGCTCTTTGGGTAAATATTTGTTAAGTTCAGACCCCTCATGGACCAAACCATAGAAATATAGTTTCTATAAGAAGTTTTCAGAATCAGCATTGGCGCAGAAACCACATTGTCGTGGGTGTGTGCTCTGGCGCTTCCTCAGAGACCTGCTTCTCTTCTCCCCACCAGCCTTGGTATTGAGAATTCTCACCAGCCTGTGCAGAGCAGAAACAAAGTCACTACAAGGAGTTTGGATATCCTCCTCGACAAGGTGTCCTGTGTGAGTCTCACTCATGGGTTGCAGCCTGCCCCTCAGAAGAACTGCAGAGAGGCTACGGTGTATGCTTTGGGAAAAGTCAAAATGGTGCATTCTCCTTTCGTCTCTGTTTTCATTGTTCTGCATGTGTCCCACTTCTGCAGTGACCTGTCAGAAAATATCTCTTAGAATCAGGTCTTCTTTCTACTATGAGGGTCTAAGCTATAAAGAGATGCCCTGAACCCTCGAGGGAAGTGGCAGAAGAACCAAAATGTTTGTATCACTTCAAGACGTGCATTTCCAGGCCTCTGAACTCAGACTAGTGCCTACCTCTTCACTTTATGCCTGATGTCACAACCATTACCAGAGAAGTGGGGTGAGAAAAAGGTATTCCTGTTTAAGAAGTGGGTATTTATTTTCTTTCACGGTCTGTCCAGCTGGGTTGGCCACCACAATACATTTTGCACTTCTCCACTAGTCAAGCATGATGCCTTAACTTAAATAGCACAGGACAGAAAGTCTAATCTTGTCCTTGTGAATGACAAATTCCTAGTCACTAGGACACCAAACTGGGTAAGACATATGGAAATCTCATGCACAGGAGGATCAACATTTATATTAGTATGTATTTGTCTAAAATTTTTCTATAGTTAGTGTCTTTTTTTCTAAGCAATGACATACAAATACATTATAAAATACTGAAGCATCATACGGGAAAATAAGTCTCTAAAACCAATGACCTTTCCTGAAAGCTCAATGGCAAGCTATCTGAAAGGAAAAAAAGCAACAACCCGGTTTCAATTATTATGTTACGCAGACACAAAGGAAAGATTCCGGAAAAAAAAAAAAAAAAAGAGATACAAACCCAGAATGAGGTTTTCACAGATGTTACCTTACTAGGGTTCCCACTATATTTGACAGGATAAGCCGGAAGAGAGCCTATTTTTGTACCTCAGGCTAAGCTGTTAGAAGCTATTTTTAATTCTACTGTAATGATCAGTACTTTCATTTCCCTCAGCAAACCAACAACAACAACAAAAAAAAGACAAAGTCATATAATAGGGAATAGCAGCAGACTGCAGGGAAAGAGCCAAGGAGTTAGCTCAAAGCTGCTAATTCCACCAACAGTGGATGATGCATATTAAAGGAAAATAAAATGGACATTTTTCAAAACGCCAAGGAATTTGAAGTGTTTGTGGATGTCACCAAAAATAGCCAGCCATAATAGGACAGATACAAACTCCTACACTTGTGCCGATCTCTGCAGAGCTTACATTTTCCACAAGTTAAGCAGTCAGCACTCCATATGCATGACATGCTTAGATGTATGCAAACGAGATAGCTCTCGATTTATCTATAACTTCATGATCGTACTGTATATAATTAGAGTTACACCTAAGCATCATTGTAGATACACTGGTTTTCTGTACTTCACTCTGCAAGATACAGCCCTTGTGAGATGCAGACAATGTAAGATGCATTTCTTCAATTTTTTTTGTCCTTCAGTCTACATAATAGATAAGGAGATTACTGCTGCTTTGCAAAATTTCCCTTTGCTAGGCTTCAGTATTTTAAAGCTCTTTAGTCGCTCATTTTCCTTAACTGGCAAATCTCACTTCTTAAATTCAAGCTACAAATTCATGAAGCACACCTTGAGAATCTGGTCACCAGAGCTGCCGGATTAACTGTGCCATTTGCATAACGGTAAACTTAATGTTGCACTTCCAGAGCTTGTATCCTCTAAATTGCACTTACTGATGAAATACAAAATCCTCTAAAAGGGTTTTCCAACCTAAACCAATTTGTAATTTTTTTTTTTAATCTAAAACATTAAAGAAATTAAAGTGATCGGCATATAATTAGATTAATTATTCATATCTTCCAAGTTGCTTTAAGTCTAATATATAAAAAAAGATTAAATATCCACTCAGAGGATTAGGCAAAAAGTCAAGCAGCAGCAACACATTTACATTACCTTACTGTGTAAATTATAAAACTAATTAATCTAAAGTTTCATAAAAATGAATTGGATCTTCATTCACATGCTGACACAACTTTACATATTCAAAATCGACACCCGTATTATTTTCTTGTGTTTGTAGTATGTGTCAGCCCCCTGCCTCTGCAATTGCCATTATGCTAGAACAGCCCTGCTTTTGTTCTAACTAGTGAAAATTAAATCTTGACCTAAATTTACAAAAGCTAAAACTGTTTCAGTCATCTGCATGAAAACGAAAAGTCCAAGAGAGCCTCATTATAAATCTTACAGTGATACTGTTGAAATAGTCTGAAATAATTCTTTATAGAAATCAAAAGATTGGTTTGGTTGCTTTTTTGATGCTTCCTTCTGATCTAGATGCCTTTCTTCTGAAAGTGCATGTAATTTCCAGTGTGATGCATGCTGTTTTTTCCTCTTGTCTCAAATCATGTGAACATTCATTAAAAGTCTAAGTCTGTGTACTATAAACAACTATACCCTCCTTCTTTGTAAATTGCTCTTTTCTGAATAAAAAAGAGATTTCAGAGGAGTACAATGAGGACCAAAAAAAAAGACTTTCTATCCCAAGTTTTTGCTGAGGTGGTGCTTTAGGGCTGGTTTCTAGGAGGTAATAAGTACCTTAAATATTACTAACACTCTCTATGGTCAGATATTCTTGTTCTGGGGTAGAAAACACTATTAAAAAATAATAATATTTCCATTAGCTCATTCACAACTGAAAAAAATATATGTACATATCTTGAAGATAATGCCTGTTTTGATCTTGTGGGCAAAGAAAGAAACAGATTGTTCTAGTTTCTTAAGGTTGTTACTCACCCTTATCTAAGGTAAAATGAAACTATTGCTTTTAACAGCTTTCCAAAGAATTGCTTTGCCTATTTTTAGCCATGCAAGCTATGTAACACTTCAAAAGCAGACTGCACTGTATCAAAGTGTACTTTTTCATTCCGCAAGGCCTGCAGGAAGTTAAACGAGTTACCTTCAGAAAATCCTGACTAGGATACTGATGTGAGATGACTAGTGAAACCTGAAGACAAGTAAATATTTTCAAAATTAAACTTTATAAAGTGATTGATAGAAATGTTCCTTGGACTTTAACCTTGTTGTTTTATGCATTCAAACAGCTGGACCCTTATCCAGCTCTTTAGCTCTTCAGAGCAGGGTGGTTGCACTTCAAGAGCCTAAGGAGAAGGGGGCTGTGTGCTGGCAGAGTTTTGCTTGTACACCTTGATTTTGGGAAGTGTTTGCTGACTGTTGGCCACAGCTGTGAATCCATTCAGTGACACTTGACAAAGCAAAAGTTTGGCATTGCAGTCAGGCTACCACAGACAGTAATGGCACGCCAGCAAAATGGGAAGGCAGGCTTCTTCAAAACACTTCTCTCTGCAGCTCTGCTACATGTATCATGCAATTAACTCCTTGATGGGGTCTGGAAGAAATATTTTGGTCCAACTGATGGAAGGATCTTTACATGCTCAGAAGACAACCATCTTGGATGGACTATTATAGTTCTTTTCAACACCAAGTAGCCAGCTATTAGGCAGCTAGAAGTTCTGATGATAATAGAGAAGATAATTAGGCTTGTTCGCTGACAGCAGAAGGAGCACTTGCCCTGCCATGAAGATGGCTAAAAGTTTGAAGAAACAAGAAAAACTAGAAGGAAGGTAAATTCACTAGAATAAGCAGTTAGTGCTTTAGAGTATAATTATCAGAAAGAAAACATGCTGTTTAGCATACTTTATGTTAATGGGGGGCTAGCATGGCCCACTGTGCATAATTTAGCTGAACAATTGATAAGAAATTTTAATACATATATATATATATGATTACGGCTACAGAAAAAAAAAGACAAAACACAAGAGAGATCATAATAGGCACACGTGAACTCTGAAGGCCTAATTACATCACGGGGGAGGGTAAGCTGTTACTGCTGAATCAAGCAGAAAATAGGGGTAATTTGTAAACAGGTAGAGCTGTTATCCAGGTGCACCAGCACGTGCACGGGGGCTGGCAGAGGGGCTTCGAACTGAGGACTTCCATCTGCATTACAGAACAAGCACTGCAGCTGAACACTTCCTTGAGCTTAGCCAAAGGAATTTAAACAACAAAGAAGGGCCAAATAGCCACCCCAGCACGCCCAACGCAGCCTCCTGCCCAGCTCCCAGACAAGGGCTGGATAATCATTGCAGTGGGATGTTTGCGGGAAAAGAAATTCCTACTGCGGGTGAAATGAGAAATCAGTGCTTGCGTGTGTGAAGCTCAGAGATAAAGCTAACTGACTTGGTGTTCTGCCATTAGTTCACTCCCTACTCCACCGAGAGCAAAATATTTTGTACGCTGCTCCTCAACAAAAGAAAGAACCACGCGGCAGGGAAGCTGCTGCCAATGGTACCGGTGAGGGCATGCTCCCTCCCCTGCAGCAGACAGGAGTTTCTTTAGGTGGCCAGTTATGGGAGGGAGAGACGGAAATCAAGCTGTTGGGACTTCCAGCAAGAGCTATGCTAATGGTAGTCATTTCTAGAATGGATGGGTAGGAGAAGTCTTGAGATCTAGGGACAGTCTAAGCCACACACTGAGAGTAGGTAGAAGGCTATCCTGGGCCACCATCTGCAGCTGAGGACACCAGACAAAGCTACCACTGGGAACAAATGTGATGACAACAACCCTTGCTCAGACTAAATCTGAACCTCTCTACGGTGGTCTCATTTAAACATTAATGTATTGTATTTTCACAATGCAAAGTGCCACCTGAGCTGTCACGGAGATGCGCTGGCCAAGTGTCATAGATAAAGGATTGAAGCTGTACTTTAAACAAAAGTAAGTAATAGAACATGGTATTTTAACAAGTTACAACAACGTGCCTGTGACTCTGTCTTGGGGTGGCATGACAAAACAGTTTGAATGTCTCTCAGTGGCTTCAAAAGTAGGAGTATGAGTCTCACTGTGGCCTCTGCCAACAAGAGGAACCAAAGTGTGCTTGGAGGTGCGTGACCAGTTGCCATTCAGGGAAGTATTGCAGCTGCGTACTAACCTGCTTCAGGACAGCTTCGCTCTATAGCTGAGTGCCTACCCCTGATGCATTATGGGAAGAAAAAATGCTTTGGAAATCCTTGCATCTCAGATTGAGCACTCACTCATGTAGAGAGATTTGCTATTCTTTGCACCCTGGAGGTTTAAGCAGAAGCTCATAAAATAGCTCTTGACAGCACCGCGTGTGAAATATTCTTAATGTTTTTGGAGATGTTGGTGCTTACCTGACAGACCATCTACAGCTGTATTGCTACGGTAGATATCTAGCAGATTTTACAAAACAAAAACAAATGCAAAAAACAAGCACATTAGCTCCTCCCATACAGATCCGCTGTGCACGCACAGCAATTCCAGCAGGCCTAGGACGTGTTTTTTTTCTCCTTGAGACTCATTCATCTCACCAGCAGCATACAGAGCAACAATAAAATGGGCGATTCTCCTTAGAAACTTCCCTGGAGGCAATCATAGGCTTCAGAACTATGTTGTTCTGGACAAGCAAGGACAGAGCTGCCAGCACCATGGCCCTACAGAAACACCAGCCTCGGCTACCAGGTAATGGAGGCCATGCTCATAGACCTGCACCCAGAGAGAAGCACTGTCAGGTGCACAAACTGTATAAGTTCATGCATATTTTTGTTGTATCTTTGCTATATGTTTTTTAAGGGTCTCCAAGATGACCAGCTGGCCCCAGGTACCAAATTCCAGCTGGAGCTCACGATGGTATTTAAAGATGAGGAATGGGTACTGCAAAGTGCAGAAAGCTAGGACTGTTTTCTAATGATTTTGTACATTAAACCTCCCTCCATCTGTGCCTTCTTGTGCCAGACAAACCAGTAATTATCAGGAAATCCCTTCACTTTTAATCTACATCAGTATGAATGCAATCTCAGAGCAACCCACAGTGACTGGAAGCTATTATTTTCATAGGAAATAATAGTGACTGGAAGTGATAACTCACGGCGCTCGGTGTGTGTGTCATCATCTGATAACACACAAGGCTGTACATCCCACCACATTGTTCTGTTGCAGGGCTACGATAGCCTTTATTAAAGGGGAACGATTGAACCAGGAGCCTTGTCAAATCTGTGGGGGAGGCAGTGGGGGGTTATATCAACAGGGAACTTACATTCATTATTTATGGTCATAAAAATTTGGGGCCTCGGAATTGGCAGCATGAAAAGCTGTTTTAATTTGAGCTATAATTCTCCTTTGTACTTTCAGTCATTGACCACGTCTCAGATAAACATTCATTTGGGAGACGAAGATTATGGCGAGGAAAAAAAAAATATAACAACCCAAGGATATTTAGCTCTCCTCCCACAAATTCTTCCTGGAAATATTCTTGCAAAATCCTCTGCCCACTTGAACAGTGTGCTTATGATTAACTGCAGATGAGCCCAGCAGCTTGCATATGTAGTTAATTTGCTCTAAATTTCCATGCTGTATTATAACGCTAATGATCACTAATAATAGACAAACCCGCAGTTTATTGAGTAAGTAATTTGAGACATTATGATTTTTATCATGTGAATAGGATCAGGCTGACCAATTTAAACTGGGCAGAAAAAGATAAATAATGTATAAATCAATCTCAACAACAGCATGCTCTGTTTCTTTGCAAAATTATATGGATTGATTGGTGAAAAGAAGGCCCTGCTAGTAACTACTACTAGGAAACAGAGTCAATAAACTCCCATGTTCAAGAGTAAAAGGTCAGACAAGGAAGAAAGTTTACCTAAACTGCAAAAGTGATTTGGTCACCTGACTACCGGTGCTCAGATGAGTTTGCATTTTGCCCCCATGGGCGAGGCATACTATTAAGGAATAATGAAGAGAGATAACATATCATGCAGCCAATAAAAAGGAAACCATGTTAGACACAGACAAAACTATGTGAACAACAATTGCACGCTGGCTTGTGGTCAAAGTTGTCTTCTAAAATCATGTAAACAAGATAGACATCACATGCTGTCTGTTAGATGGCTATTTAAGGACTAAAATAGATATTTATACTTGTTTTCCTTTCATAGGAATTTTAGTTTTGATCGAAGCATTTATTTTTAACTTAAGAAAACACTGAATGTTCATTAATTAAAAATCCTATTTAGCACATTTGTAATTAAATGCTTTAAAGAAGAAGAATAAAAAAGTGGAAAATAACTAAACTACATTTAATAACTTCATCAGTGATTACTGTACTTGAGTTATGAGTACCTGCCTGTGGTGGTAGGACTTGCAATGGTACTTAGAAAATTCTGAATGAAGTTTTATTTAAGGTAAAGCATTATTAATTTTTAATGAGCAAAGGAAAGTAGAGGAAGAAATTTCTTGGATTTGTCTTTCTTAAACTTCAGTATATGAGCCTCAGACACAGACTATGCTCCAGCAGAAGGCAGCTGTACATACATCTCTCTAGAGCCTGGTAATAATGCTTGGAGGTATAGAGAGAGGAGAAAGCTTTAATATAATGTCTCCACAGTATTCTTCTGGGAATAAGAGTTAGCATGTGAATTGAACTTGCACCCAGTTATCTCATGACTGCAGCTTACTCTCACTCACAGGACAAAAATACTACAAAATATACTGTGGGGAACAATTCTTGATTGTTTCCAGGGCATGGATTAAGTGTAGCCAAATGACTTTTTTTCTCTAACTCATAGTCTTTTATGGCCAGCAGGCCAGTCAAATCCTTCATGTTTAAATAGAAAACCTGGAAATGGATCACAATATATTCCACTTTTTCTTACACATTTTTACTACACTGTATTCCAAATACATCTTTTTTTTTTTTTTTTTAATGCAACTAATTTCATGCATGGATATGTAGTGTCATGTCCTGGAGTGATTTTGTACTGACAAGTCTAGCATATCAGAATCCATGAAATCTTGGAATAAAAATACCCCAGCGTTGCCTATTGTATCTCTCAGGGAAATGTTTTGTTAAACACCGCAAATTCCCTTCCTTGAAGCAATGAGACGCTTTCTCAAAAAGCAAATGCAAAGAGAAGATGAATGCTGAGTAAAGAGGAAAGAATATAACAAACAGACTGAAAGATGTCAAAACAAGATGATTCTGAGACTTCTTCACCTGTGTTTAGATAAAGTCATCTCCAGCACCCTAGGGAGAGACTGACACAGCTAGCTCCCAGTTTAAACATTTCAACAAAGTACTAAATAAAAGTGGCACTGCATGAAAATGGCTAACTTGGTTCCCACTGATTTTTCTCTGAAAGCCCAGCCTAAGTGGAAAACAAAGATTGCCATTTGTCCCAGCTGCACTGGAGCAAACGACATGGAGCAAGCAGGACAGCCCATACGCAAAGCCTTGCTGACATTCCCCAAACACAGGGCTTACACAAGAGCCTCTGCTCAGTGCAGCTGCTTTAAAAGAAAATGTGAATTGCCCTCAGCAGCAAAGGAGGGTAAGCTCCTTGCTTTAGTCCTGATTTCAAGACAAAGGGAAAAAAAGGAGATGAAAAAAAAAAGAGACACAGTAAGCAGAATGAAACCACTATCAACCAACCCAAAGTGACTAACTGCTGCAGAAAAGCACTGTTCAAAACACGACATTTTGGCCATTAGCCATCAAGTGGACTCAGCCGCACCATTGCTGAAATACGTGATAGGTGAGCGAAGCTCCCTTCACTCTGTTTGCTCAAAGGCTGCTGTGCTTACAACACTCCTTCTGCTTCATTCATTTGCAGAGTGTTTCTTCTGACAGGGAGCCAGACTTACAGTAGCCACTTTTATCTTTAGGCGTAATTCTCCGTTCATACTTTGCGAGAAACACTTCGCACCTTGTAAACTTTTAGATAGCACTACTGAGCCAAAATGGACTCAATATTTTTAAGGACTCATGGACCAAGTATGACTGAAGTCTGCATGAATCATCTGCATTCAAGCCATAGTACTGGCCATGAAATATCTACTGACTCAGTGCACTGTCAGCAGAATATGCTTAAGCATATTCTTTTTTTTTTTTTTAATTATTTAGAGCATTTTAAACATTAATTTTAAATGAAAAATACTAGGAAGAAAAACCTAAAAGTTTCTAATCCAAAAGTATCCTCACATTTTATAGAAATAATGCATTGATCCCTCTACAATTCGTATATTTGGTTTCTTATATCTATTTTATATCAGTAAACATAGATATGGATAATTAAGCTGACTTGCTGGAGCCCATGTATTCCTAGGCCGAGTCAGAGAGATGGCACCTAAAGTCACAGGATATGTCCATACTGATGTACAAGTTCAAACTCAATTCATCATGTGAGCTGCCCTTCCTGCCCCCAGACGATACCCTGCAGTCCATTACAAACCCACTCATGCTCTACATCGTTCTCCGACAAGGCCCTAACCTGTATCTCGGATTCATCTGCACCATGTGGTGTCAAAACCTCCTGAGTAAGCTCTCAGTGCATTTTCTTTGGTGGCTGGAGTTAGTCTCAAGCTCGTTCCCACCATCACCACACCTCACCCTCCCTCCTGCCTCAGTTGCGATGACCTAACTGCTTGTGAGGCTTCCCTAAAAACTAAACCACCAACCTCAGCCTGGACTCAGAAGCCCCAGAAGGGAGAAAAGAAAAGAAAAGAAAAGAAAAGAAAAGAAAAGAAAAGAAAAGAAAAGAAAAGAAAAAAGAAAAGAAGAGAGAAGAGAAACAGCATGGTTTGCTTGGAGTGAGGCACTGAGGACCATCTGAGAGGAAACCACCACCCTTCAGAAGCAATGGTCAAGTAATAGGATTTCACAGATCCCAAGCAATAAAAGTCCCCTTAAACCACTTTTGAAGCACAGCTTTTCCCTCAGATGGTAAGGTAAAGAATTGTCCTTCCTGCATTGTTCATTTTTTTCTCAGTGATTCCTGTATCAGTTTTGTTCAATTTAAACATTTTAAATGGAAGCTGTTTTATCTCTGGTAGCCTAGAAATTCAACCAGAACTTCAAAGCTCTTTTTTTTTTTTTCCTCCAACCGTAATAAAAGATCTTGTAGCTCCAGTGTTCAATTTCTCTGTCCTCAATGGATACAAATGGGAGCAACTGTCATGGACTTTGGCTACTCTGTTGCTCATTGTATGGGGAAGAAGATAACCCACATCAGTCTCCTGGAGGTGTTGGCTACGCTATATCCACTGAAGTGAAGAGGAGCAATAATTTCATTTTAGCATGAAAATGAGAAAAGATCACTGGGAGCCCACACTGGCTGAGCCACAGTTTTACACAGAAACCTCTCAGAAGAAAAGCCTTGTTGAGACAATAATGCAGTGTATAACCAGTGGTTCAAGACCTGTAAGAATACCTCTTGGGCTGAATATAGTTTCAGAAAAAGACAATAGATTTCATTTCTATATAACAATTGTTCACAATACTCATTTGGAGAGTCAAAGTATCAGTCTCCTGAGAGTCTAAACTCTACAAATGTCTGTGGAAATAATTTTTCATTCCTCCTCCTTTAATCATAGCTTCCCCTTTCTTTATAGATATTTATCAGGCTTCGGTAAAAGCTGTATCTACAAAATGCCAAGAAATAGATCTTTTTTAAAAAACATAGTAGCACTTTTAAATTTGGTTTAAACTTAGTAATTCTTAAATTGTTAATGAATTTCAGCTTGGCTTGTCCATCTTAAAACTCCAGGGCCTACATCCAGGAACTTAATACCAGCAATATCATTTTAATGCTACTAAATAATCCCTTTATGGCAGGTAACAGAGCACTGTTGGACTTGAAAAATGGAATTAAAATTAACTGGATTTTTGGTAATGTGAGGATGTTAGAATTACAGTTGTGAAGGCAGTTAATTATATTAGTAGGATGGATAATTAAAAATTACCTTCCCTAAAGAGGAAATTCAATCTATTACATATTTGTCAAAATTTTGGATTGGACAAATGATACCACAACCTAATTCCTGTTCTTATATTTCTGCAAGGCTTTGTCAGGTGCCCTGTATGAGAATCTTATATGTTGTGTCAGAATGTAAGTTACACAACACTAAAAGTAAGAATATTTTGAATGTTTTTCAACTGGATACCTAATCTGAATTTACTGTGGTGGAAGCAAAAAGAATGCTATAGAGGACTCCGCATCACTGAACTGGCAGATACTGCCATACAATTCATTTGCCATCTCATGTTAATTAGCTTTTCCTTGTTATTCAGGGAATGGAGCAGACTAGGAGAAAGTAGCACATTACATGCTTTCTAGACTGGATTGAGATCACATCCTTTCAGTAGCAGCTGGCATTTCCATGGGCACAGTCAACCACAGAAGGGTGTAACTGCACTGAATTTCCAGCCAAAAGCACATGTCTGTCTGCAGAGTAGCAACAACTGCAAAGTGTAAATGCCACTGCAGACAGGTACTCAGTGCTACAAAAAGTAACAACAGAAGTGTGAATGAAGTCTCTGTGATCAGTTATTCTTAAAATGAATATTCACTGTAAGGAAATTTTTTAAAATCCTTTCATAGAAGGCATTCAAAATAAGAAGCCTGAGAATGATGGTCCAATGGGTAAGGCAACTGAACTGGGATTCAGAAGGTCTTACTCTATTTCCAGTCCTGTCTCTGTTTCACATGCAATCACTTAATTTTCCTATGCCTCAACTGACCCCTCTTTAAAGTGAGAATAATATTCATGCACCTTTTTCAAGTTATTTGAGATTTATAAGGAAGAAACCCTACCAAAAGTATAGGTATTATCTTACCAGGGATTTTATTGGCTTTGTTTGCAGCTGGTTTTTCAACAGAAACCAGATGGTACACCCTCAAATTCATAAGGAAATATTGGCCTTATATTGGTAGATTAGGTCCATAATTCATGTGGAACCAAAATAAAAAAGTGCACTGCAAAAGTCTGCTACCTGCAAAAAAATGGTAAGTAGCAACCTGGTATCTCAGGAAAGAGACAGAATTAAGGTAATCTGGTTGATTTGTTTCAGAAATACCAACATCCATCTCCTGTGTTTCCAATATATCAGTTCTCCTAACCTTAGCAATGTTGCATTCAGCCCACTTACTGGTGTTTTCAATCACAACTTCATCTAAATGAAACCATCAGTACAGGAATTATGAAGTTACTCTTTATTTCCAGCCCCAATCATGCCATTGATTCATCCCTGCTACTCAGTGTCCACATCAAAACGTCCTGTCAAAAACAGCTTCTAACATAAAAACACATGATCCATCTGTAAATGGGAGGGGATTCTGGGGCTTTATTAGATTTATGTATAATTCAGACCTTTTTATGACACCTACATCATGAGGATCTATGAGGTTACACTCATTCATTCTCTGTGACACTAATGGATGCAGTGCAGGCATAATCCTCACATAGGATGTTCTGATCTAGAATACGAATCCCACTATGCATTACATGGCAACACCTGGCAAGAGGTCAAATAATTTTGAGGGCCTGCTTAGAAGTGCTGGAAAGGACTGGTTAGCTACTTGGTTAGCAGTACAAAGATATGCAGAAAGCACAGGTTGGCTCATACTGCTTGTGGAGTTTCCACCGTCAGTGAATTTTAATTTAGCTAGTACGCTGTGTCTTTCATCTACAAGCACTCTCTAAACCTATAACAATTACATATGCCCCACAGATAAAAGATCTGCTGAGTGGCTGAAGAATGTCCTTGTTGCCTATGGTTTAATGAACTGAAACCATGGTACAGTCAGGACTAAAAAATACTCTACCGGGCAACTGAGAACATTTTTCAGAGTAGCTACCCTCACAGGACCACAAAGTTAAGAGCAGAGTTATAGATTTGGCCTTCTGAGAGATGGTGCGGCATGTTGTAAGGAATAATGGTTGGCACTGACTCAGTTCCTTTGTGGTGAAGTCTGCAGAGGCATCTTAACCTGTCACAGCTAATGGGTTTTGCTACGGATGCCAAAGCATAACATGGTGAAAGCATTTGAAGAAAGAAGCATAAAAGTATCTAAAGCATTGATAGTCTCAGGGNTTTTTTTGTCAGATTGGTTTTCAGAAGCCCTACAAACACTGGAGGAGAGCAAAGTTAATGAAGAAGTAATGAAATAACTGAGGGGGAAAAAGAACTGTAAAAGTTTTTATAAGTAATACAAAATCATTACAAAGTCCTGGGTAGACATGCATTTTTAAACAATAGCTGTAATAATAGAAAATTAGGCTCCATGACTTATTCATGGGCTTCTGGTTAACACTGTTCTCCATTTCACGCAGTTCACTTTATAAATAGCATCTTTAGGTGAGATGCTTCATTTTGGCCATGCAACATGAAGAATAACTACCTGTTCTTGAGAATTAGAGATCATTTCTCTGCATTCTGTAACTATACCTGAAGACACAGATTTCAGAGCAGATCATGCAGGAATTGCTTCTGTTTGGAAAGGCAGAGAGAACCCCAAGTGATAAATATTCCACTTTCAGCTCTAAAACTGCAGTCGCCTGTTTGATATAGAAATCGTAAAAATTTAAAGGAAGAAAACAGTATCTGATGAGTCTACAATCTTTATACTTAAGGGATATTCAGAGGACCTATAAATCCTCAGTGGAATTAATAATTGAGACTCTTGAAAGCTCTAAAAGGAAATATTAAATATGCAAAATCTTGGTGAAAAGCATAATTAAGGCCATAAATGCCTAAAAGTTTAAAGGGCAGGCTACCTCTCTCAAAGATTTTCCAGTATAACATTTATATGGAAGTATAACACAATACATTTTTAAGCAGCATTCTTTATTACTTTTTTGCACCAATTTTAATCTTTTCTTCCCGTGTTCAATAGTATTTTATATTTTAGAATATAATTTCCAAGATCTCCTGAATTAAATGCATGATACGAAGGCCCACAGTCTTGTTTTCTGTTATTAAAAGGTTAAAAATCTCTCTCCTCCAATTTCTCACAGTTAATAGTGTCTACTGTGCAGAGTAAATGACATTTACTTGTAGGGCTGAGGTTTTCCCTTCTCTTTTGTCATTCATTCTTTCTCTTCTCTTCTAATATTCTTGGGTTGGCTCTTCTCCAATTTTAAGCACAGTTTTAAGTTAAGAAGGAGGAAGCCTCTAGCCCTGACACAAAAGTCCTAAGACCTGCAATTGAGTTAGCTCAGTTGTCAGAGGAAGAAAATTTTCCTTCATCAGTTCCAGGCACTTCAACATTGCTCGTTATGCTAATGAGTGTATCTGTTAGAGTCCTATATATACGTATATACCCGGTGAGCTCTCTTGAAATGGGCACAGCAAAATCAATTGCATATTGCTTACTGAATGAACAAGGATACTGTTTTCAATAGTCCTGAATATTTGTAATTGCATGTAAACATTTCAAAAACAGTAGGTGCATAGCACCTTCGACTATCAGGTCTTTATGTTTTCTAGAACACGACACCTTGATAAAAACATTGCTCTCCATTTGGAGAGGAAAGAAATCAGTGTTTTGTGTGTGTGGTGTGTGTGTGTGTGTGTGTGTGTGTGTTAAATTCTAGAAATAAACTATTCCATTTTGTACAAAGTGACTTGCAGAAAAATAGCCATTCATTAGAGCACATCCTACACAT
>VXAL01001498.1:0-34684 GCA_013399475.1 Chauna torquata | reverse complement strand
ATCCTACACATAAAGTTTCACGGGCCTTTTTTTTTTCTGATACTAAGCCCACCCCTGTATTTGGAACACCTTCCCTCTTGGCTGGGATTTGTTTGCTTTTAAATCTAAGCGTTTCTGCTAACAGCAGGTTGTGAGGTAATGGGAGTTAATATCACACAATTCTGGTAACCATCGTGCTTTTTCTCCCTCAGTTTCACTGTGAGCTAAAATATTAAAAATAATTCTAATAGATTTAAAGATTAGTTTGTATCATTTCAAAGAAGGGATTCCATGTCTCTTTTATGTCGTCTCATTGCTTCAAGAGCCTGACAAAGTGGGACAAGTGAAGTAGAATAGGGATGATATTCACATAACATAACTATCGAGGTATCTCTGGGCCCTTCCAATTCTGTCAAGTCCAAGCCAAGATTTTTCTCAGTATGATTAGTCACTCGTTAGTGTAGCCCCTACCTCTTGCCAGAGTCCTGGAACTGATCAAGTTAGAGACTTCAGTCCAAAAGCATTCTTACTCTTCCACTCTCCTCTGTCATTTTTACTTCTTTGTAATATGTATTTTGCACTGAAGATTAAATTGCAGGGTAAAAAGATAAGAGAACTAACAGGCCCATCCCAGCTCAAGTGTACTTACAGACACTATTTTGAAACAAATATTCAGACTACTCACAATGTAAGTTTTACAAATGCTGTACTGTAGCATATGAAAACAGAAATGAATTTATCAGTGTTGAGGCAATTTTAAGATGTATCCTTTTGGAGTACATTTGTTGTATGCATCAATGGAACCTGTGCACGCTGCAAGGACAGAAGAGACAATATGTTGGTTGATAATGGCTTCGAGAGAATGTCAGTCCTTTAACTGCATGTTTTGTTGTCATAAAGGCTCAGCTATATATATAAATATTATATGTGCATGGCAGCCAAACTCTTAAGAGCTAATTTAGCCACACAGGCCCAGGCGCCCAGGTAATATGGGAGTATATAGCTGCATCTGGATTAGGATTAAAAAAGATAATAGTGGTAGAGGATATCATCAGAAGATCAGGAGAGCTCTCCCCTATGCCCTTCCTAAAGATCAGAGGAATTTTATGTTGCCATGGGGGCATATTTCATGTTACACTGTTGTTATGATATCCAAGCACTGGACTCTCATGACTATTTAATGACAACAGGAGCCTGATTATCAGGTTGTTATTTTTCTTTGGACAGCTGCTGTTCTCTATGTTTTATATGTTCATCCATGAAGTAGTGAAACAGGACTCCCTGGACAACTTTTCAAGAACTGGGTTGTAAGCTTATTTGCTGCTTCATGACACCTGCTATTTGGGCATTTAGCTCCCATAGTTTCCTTCAGCTATTTTTAAGCTTTGGTTTGCCTTTGGTCTGATTCAAAGCCTGACTTAAAATGCTTATCCCTGTAGGTCAGTCCCCCCCTTTAATGGATGGTTGTTCATGTCTTAAATCATCCGTGTTACTAAAGTACATCATGTCAGCCCCAGCACAGCTGACAGATAAGGCACAGAGATATGGCAGGCCACCCTGGGCCACAGGTTTAGAGTGTGTATGGGAACCACGGTATTTCTGACACCCTTTTAAAAAGGAAAAAGAAAGGAAATATGTGAAAAATATGGGATTTTTTGACACCCTTTAAAAATAAATAACAACGCATTGAAACATCTGAACTGCCTCAAACGTGACTCTGAAGACCACAAGGTAATGAAACATAGGATTTCTTCCAGCAAAACCAACTTGATGGTGTGTCACGTGGGCTGGTGCGAATATGATACATCAAGCTACTTTTTTGCTCTTCCATATTTACTCATTTTAAAATTAAGCCTTCATAGAGTACGCAATAAATATTTTTGACCAGATATTTCTGACAAAAGCCACTGAATTGTCAGCTCAACGTTACTGCCTACTGCAAACCACGTCAGACAAGAATGATGAATGTAGCACTCTCCTGTGTACAGAAAACACCCAAACCCAAAATATTTATCAAAAATCCAACCACCTCTCCAATTATTTGAACTCTATTGCCATGCAGAATCATAATTAAGGGTATAAACTGTTAATTTACCATTTTATCCTATTCTCATTTTTCTGAGAGAAACAAATGAGAAAGAAAAAGTAATCCTGACCAGATACACAGAGGAGGTGATAATTACATCCCTCTTACACAAAATCCAGCTAACTAGAATTTCTTCAGGGAAAAAAATGTACACTTCCACTTCAACTCATTGGGCAAGTGTTTGGTTATTCTGCAATTATTAGACAAGCTAGAGCTGCAGGCGTTACTGTCCCTCACACACACACAGACTCGTGGGCCATGGATGTGTTTGTGCCTGCATGCCATGCTCCTCCCTTGGTCTGCCCAAACATTCCCACCAGCTCCAGTGAAAAGGCAGTAGAGAGCCAAATGAAGGATGCTTTTGTTTCTTCACCTGCACACACTTTCTACCAATATGTAACCCATGCAACTTCCATCTCAGAACTGGCAGCAGGTGAGTTTCTCTCATTCTCTCCCCCTTTAACAAACTTGACCTGAGTTCTCTCCTGGTGCACAGAATGTAATTAATAAGCCGCTCAATCCATCATATCGACGTGCACTGTCTTAAATTAAAGTTAATGGCAGCAATGGAAAAAGGATTTTAAGGTGGCATATCTTTGTACAGCTTCTTTTTAGTCATATAGACAAAACTGACATGTAAATACAGCTTTGCAGCTTTGCAACAGCCAGATCTTCACCAGCTACGCGCATCACATGAAGGTCAAAGACTTCCTCCTTTTCCCTTATGACACTATCCCTAGGTAGAAGAGGAACTCATCAGGTAGAAACATTTTGTTGTATGTAGAAAAGCAACCCATATTAACCATAGCTTAGTCCTCAGCTTACGAAAGTACTCATACTATTCTACATGAAAAAGGTAGGAGACAGCACATATACACTAAAACTACAAGATAAAATAAAACTAAAAATGACAAGCAACAAATATGTGATATATTTTTCCTCCTTAGGGAGCACTGATGTAACAGAGAATACACTTTGGACAAATGTGTATATTGAACTGTTGTAGAATAAATATCTTCTTCTGTACTAACAATACTTCATAAATCCATTGCAGGAGTAACTAACATAACAGGCCATCACAGGGCAATTCTGAGTAAAGGATTACTGAGGAAGCTGCTCAGAATCTTTCATACTTGACATAGCCCAGTGATTCACTAACCCTATAAGTGCTTTTCCAGACAGACCTACACCTTTGCCAGCCAACAACCCCAAATGCTAAGAGCTGCAAGTCAGATGATGGCTCTATCCCCAGTGACCACTGCAGAACTGACAGCCTCTAAATTACTGCCTGAAAAGCATATCACATGCCAGCTGACAAAAGAATGAGAAGGGGAGAAAAAAGCCCTACCGATTGTGTAACATCATCCATTCCTCTGAGGGGATGATATGTTTCCGTCTTTCATTTCTTTAACCCAAGCAACCAAATGAAAAATATATGACTACAAACAACCTGCAAACAGTTCCACATCTATTATACAACTGAAATCATAAGAAATGAGCTTGTTGAAATAACAAACGAACTTGCAATTGCTCTGCTCCTCATAACTCCCATATGTTTTTAGATATGTTTTGAAAGACAACTTTTTCAGATTAATAAACACCACGTGATGCAGTTGAATCTTGTCCACTGAGGACCAGGCCCAATCACAGCTAAAAGCTTTTGCCACTTAGAATATGAATGGAGAACATCACAGCACAAATGGAAAAAAAATACATGTTTATGGTTATGAGAATATGCAAATATGCTGCCTGGTTTCCATCATGTCCTTGCCATGCTCACAGAAGATTTGAATTTCTCACCTGGGATTGCATTTTACAGAGTAGAGAACGAGTGGGGGAAAGCAGCAGAAATAGCTTCCATGGGGAAGGCAATGACATTCCACATCTACTCTCCCTGACTCAAATAAAGTTAGGACCTACCAGTTGTTTTGTTGCCAGTTTGATGATACAGCTCATTATTCAACACTCACAATTTGAACATCGATGCCTGGGTGTTGGAATAAGACTTCTCATATACAAAATAAGAATGCTGTCACTCACAGTGGTTCCACTTAGTTGTGGGGATTGTGAATTTTCTTTCAGCATGAGGAGGATTTGTGTTTTATTTTCCACATTGCATGAGCAAAAGCAGAGCTAGAAGGTCTGGAAATGGAAATTCCTTCAAAAACTGCTGCTGATGGCACTTCAGCCAGAAATAAGCCCTGGTGTAAATGTGACACATTTCAAAAACAGTGTTTCCAAATGTGCGCATAGTTCCTCTTCTTGAAATTAGTACACACACACACCTTTAAAAGCTCATAAAGACATTTCTTTACCAATTGCTCCCCTTATTGCCAAATGCACCAGAAGATTAAATCAAAGGGACCAGACTGCTTCAGCAGAGTAACTGATGCAAAAGAAAACGTTGATTATTGGTTAACTCACTACTAGCAAAATCCATTTCTAATAACTATCTGGTAGTACACAACATGAGTCGTCTCCAAGTAATTCTTCATGGACTGCAAGACTCATCCCCATAAACACCAATGTTATTTGAGCGCAGAGCTGATGGACTTCCCACAGCCAGGAATGTCCCTCCTCCACTCAGGGTGCGGGCTGGCCAAACGCTGAGGGAGAAGCCTGCACTGCGCCTGCATCAACTCTGATTTGGGAGAAAAAGTGAGACCCTTACTGCTCAGGCCTGTAAGCCTGTCACCTTGTATAACCACTAATTTCACTGATGGTAAATAAAACCAAGTTGTATAAAACAAGCTAATTTCAAGGAATACAGACTTCCCTAGAGACTTAAAAGCACTTAAGTATTAATTATCAACTAAAGAAGTAACACCAACAAAGGCTCTGCTGAGTAAAGCTTCCACGTGTGTCTTTCCTTAAGGGTTTATTTTATTCTTATGCCTACTTAAAGCAGGTAGCACCATTTTAAAAGAGAGACACTGTTTTCTATGAAGTATTTAACAGTATAATTGCCTCCAATACTTCAAGAAGAACCCTCTAATTTAAGCTTGAAAAGCAAAGTTAATAGAAGTGAAACAGCCATGATAGAGGTAAAGGGTGTGAGGGATGGAGACATTTACTTAACATCGGCATTGAGTTTATTTGTGACAATCACTCTTTCCTTATTAAATGTCACTGCCATGGATGACTGTGTGATCCAGTTGCAGAACTGTGTTTAGCATGTGTGTTCATCACACAGCATGCAAGCCTGCACAGATACTCTCAAGTTTTCATTTTCCTTATCATTATTTAATTACATGGGTATAACAGTTTCTATGTGTGTGTTTTGTTTTGTTTTGTTTTTAAATCTGAAGATGGTCTTCACATTCTGCATGCAATACATGAGCAAACATTAAATGAGGGTTAGGGAATACTCTGCTTGGCCTGCTGTGTAGCATGATCCAGGATACAGATCACACCCTTACAAAAGAACGTGTTTAGCGTGGGAAAGCAGAGATTACGAAATAGATCAGGAAAAAAAAAAAGCTGTATTAATGGAGGAAGAAGCCTTAATACCTCTGGAGTTCCATAATTGTTTTATTTAAATTTTTACAATCTTTGAAAAATACCTTTTGAAAGAGACATTATGTCTCCATTATTTCACTGCCAAGTTATCAGTATCTGCTATAACTGAACAAAAACAAGAGCAGATGATATCAGATATACTATACTTCACAGAGACTGGAAAACACAAAGGTGAAATTCTAAAGAAATTAGAACAATTTTACTCACAAAATTTGTATTATATGTAAGACATTTAATTCCAAATGATGCAAGTATTTCATCACCACTAAATACAATAGTGCACTGCAAATCTATCTAGTTATCAAAGAAGGGCTTAAAAATCTTGAGCTCTACATCAGACCTTCTTCTGTACTTGCTATCAAGTGTTACTTGCATATTGTAGCATGTGTGATCTTTTTCTGCTAAGAGCACTGCAGAAAAAGAAGTGGCTAAGCGAAATAATGACCACAACCAAAGCATTTGTTAGAAAAAAGAAGAAACCAAAATTCTGAGAATGAGTGGACACAACAACTAAAACTAAATAACTTACCATTGGCACTTCTCTAAAACCCTAAAAGCAGCAATCTGAGTGACCATAAACTTATAAAGAAATTAGTAATTTCTGTCTACATTTAGACCACAAAAATTATTAATAAACATATCTCATCTCTGTGGCAGACCTAAATGCAATAAGCTCTGACAAAGAAGCATATCCCTAAAACATACCATTGAAAAGGATTTTTCAAATCAGTTCAAACACATCTACTGAGATTTGTGGAGATCACTTTTTATCTTTTTTTTACTGCATTTTTTTTTCAATGTTAAAAAAATGAATGAAAGGAAGACTGCTCAAGATTACAGAAGGAGCAGAAGGAGGTATACAGGGACGACTCATAGGAAAACAACTGGTTATGAAAAGTACAGACCTCCCAGCTGCTCAGTGAGCACCACCACATCAGAGACTATAATTTTAAGGCTGATCCCATGCTATATTCCAATTTTTATTTCTTACAGAAAGCACCAACTCTTACAAAAACCATAACAATCAGGTAGCTGGTCATGCACCAGTGGGACTTTGCTGGTAGAGATCTGAAAGTGTTTTACAAATGCTAGTAGGCAAATAGTAACAAATATGAAAAGTAGGGGGGGGTTGTTTGTTTGGTTTGTTTTGTTTTTTAAGTAGGGAAATAAGGGTGAAAGAGGCAGTTATGAGACTTGCTAGATTTCACATGATAAATAAACGGCCAACAGGCCAGGGGGGCAAGGAAGAATCTATCTGTAACCAATGCTGACACTCTGTAAGAGGTTCCTTGTTATATTATCACCCTGCATATTGAGTATAAGCTGAAATGTAATACAGAGCAAAAAAAATGGAAGTTCATGAATAAGTTGCAAATTATTTGAAGTACAAAAAGGCACTGCTGAAATTACCATGTTCTCTAGCAGTTCTTAGAAGAGTTTGCAAATTAAAATTGGAATTTGCATATTGATTTAGTTGTTTCTGAGATTTGCCACTCCTCCTTTTTTTATGCCTTCACAAAGCTGGAAGTCACAATCATGAATGAAATCCCTCTGTGTCTCATCGCTGGAATCAAAGGAAAACAAATGTCTGGGGGAAAAGGTTATTCTGGAAATCAGGTCTGTTGAAAGGAGATGACATATCACACAGCAATGCAGTCTGATTGGTTGTAGCTGTCGTTTTACTATATCATATAAAGGAATACAAAACTATATCTTAGCTGTGGCAGTTAAAATAAGACTTCCTAAAAATAAACGGTCTTGAAAACCATTTGGCCAATTTATATGGCAATTAGGTAAGGCTCTTCTTCACTGCACGCTTCCTATTTCACTAGTAAATAGGAACTAGAATAACTTGGCTGAAGACTGATAACTAACTTCTAAAAGCTAAAGTACCAGAAGACAGTCCTTTCTCCATGCTTAAAAATGGCTCATCTTTAACGACCACACTAGTTTTATTTCATAACATCTCTGCATGGATGTTCCTGATGTATTTTCACGATTTTTCTCTTCAGAGAGAAGATCACCATTAATTTAAGTAAGCTGAGAAACAGTTCAGATGGATGGTTTTGGTTACACTCCAGTGACATCTATGCAGTTTATTACATAAGTAGTTTACTGCAGTGAAGTTATTATGTTGAGTACAGCTTCAGAATGGTTTCTATTTGTTAGACTTCTCAGCTACTGTTTATCTGCTTTCCTCCAAACATATAAGCATACTTCCTTGCTATAGCACACCTTTACTTTTACCATTTGTTTTCAGTTGACTTTTCTTATTATTATTTATTTATTTACTTTTTTAAGCTAATATACTGGAGATTATTACATAAGTGATTTATTACAGGAACCTTACTGTATGAGGGGCAAAACTTGTTTAAAATAAATCCAACAGCTACATTAATCCCTTAGGGCAAAATGTACTTCTACTTAATTTCTCTGCTGTGTATTACACACCATATAATTGCCTAAAACAGAAGCTACACATACAAATTTTGCTTGGCACCGAGTACCTGGCTTCAGAGAGTACACTCAAGTTACATGCTGTGTTTTGCTACAAATCCATTGCACCACCTAAAGTAATTCAAAGAGATCACTAATAGAAATATTTTGAACTACCTAAAATAAATCAGCAAGTAAGCAAACCACAGTGTTTTGCTAAAGGTTATATTAAAATAAGCCACAGTGTTGCTGAAGGATATTTTATATGTGCATGGCTTTAGCATTCCTCATTCCCTTTTTCCAATGCACTAAATAAAATCATGAGACAAACTTTAGAGATGGAAAAGATCTGCTAGATCATTTAGCCCAACCCAATGCCAGTTCAGGATTGTTTCCTTTATTTTCTAGTGTTTTGTCAAACCTACTTTTAACTATGCTGTATGTTCCAAGTAATGAGATTTCCACTACTTTCCCCTGGGAAATACATTTATATAACAACTTTCTTCCCCAAGGACCCCAAAGTGTTTTATAAAAATATACATACAAATCACTTTCCCACTGGAGTACAATCACTTACAAGGTATAGGGTGGCAGCCAGGATGGAAACGATGCATAGTACTCTGCAATTTTATAGCAGGATTGAAATTCTTGCCCAAGGACAGAGGGGCAAAACCCTATACTTATGACAAATGCCAGGAACCCATAAATGTCCACAGACAGCAAACAGAAGCATGGTTTCAACCTACACATGTAGAAATGAGTTGGAGTACCTTAAAAGGCAAAGACCACTTTGGACAGAATTTGATCACATGGTCCCAAAGACCTGGGATAACCAAAGAGAATAAATATGTTATCCTAGTAGGAACACCAGAACAGGGGCTGTATTTGTGGAACAGCTACTGACTCGAGGACTGTGTTCTGGATTTTCCATCCAGATGTATATTGATGCTGATGTTAGAGACAGTCTTTCCCTAAATGCTTACCGCTCTCAGCTAGCCCAAGTCCACCAGCTGCTCTTCCCCCTTGCAGCCCATTCGTGTCATTTATGTAGTGCTCGTTATTGATAAAGCAGAGCCCATCCATAAACATGCCAGGGACCGCTTGCTTCTACCCATGAGCAGGAGAGGATGGGGGAACCGGAGTCCACGAGGAAGGGATGATGGCTTGGTGCTGGCAGACCTCTGTATTTGGGTCTAAGTGCTGTGGCACACTAAAAGATCAAAGAATTATAATGGCTAGAAAGCAAATAATGCCAGAAAGCACATCATCTTTGGGAGGTTAACAGTTTCCAAGTTCAAACCCCTTGGGTGGAGTTCAGGGATTTTTGGTACAGATGGTTTGTAAGCAGAGGTCGAGGGTAATGGGAGGCTCAAACCTCATTACCAATGTTGTTTTAGAAACCTTTGCTCAACTTAGGGAGGAATGAGAGGAAACAGGGCAGCCTACGCTCTGAATCTTTCTTCTGTTCAGTTTTGGGCATGAGAATTGTTTTCAGGTCTCCAGTCTCCTTGTTCATCGCCAGTGCTCAGCCAGGAGCTAGGCTTACATATGGGACATAAGTAATAGGTGCAAGTGGTTGAAGTATCTTCTCTCACTAGCAAGGCCAG
This sequence comes from Chauna torquata, assembly GCA_013399475.1. Classification (NCBI taxonomy): domain Eukaryota; kingdom Metazoa; phylum Chordata; class Aves; order Anseriformes; family Anhimidae; genus Chauna; species Chauna torquata. The sequence goes on along the minus strand of VXAL01001498.1, from coordinate 25,057 downwards.
ACCTAGCTTCTCAGATCCTCTCTACCCAAAAGCACATAGAGTATTGTAGAATCTGGACTTATACATTTGGAACAAACCATGTTAGACAGATAGATCTGGATCTTATCATTAAGCATATTTTTAGGGTAGATTAACAAAGGAAGCATTTTCCACCTCACCTAAAAAAGGGTCATTTTCTGCACTCTCCCAGCAGGACACTGTATCCAGCTGTTTAGTTTTAACCAAGGAACTAAAATTGCAAAGTCTCCTGCTCTGCTGCATGCATGTTACTACCCTGAAAGAATCTGACTTAGCTGCTGTGCATGAGCACGCCCGGTCACCCATGCCGCAGTGTAATGCGTCAAGGCTAACCATGGCGTGGGAAATGTGCCAGCTACCTTTGCCTTCAGTAACCAGGAAACAGATGCGCCATTCCTCCCTCTTCACTGAGGATCACAACACTTTAATTTAAAATGCAGAAATAAGGTCTTATGCTAGAGAAAGAATTTAACAGCTCCGTGTTAATGCTCGCGAGTTAACGAATCACTGTCGCCATTTGACTCACTATTGTGCCTGCTGTTGTACAGACAGTGACAAGCCATGTGACTCAGTGCTACTCAGATTCTTTGTGCAGAGGTGAGTCTTTGATCCCTTCCGGTGTTGAAGGAACACATATGTGATTTCTGAGGGTTTTGCATAAGTTTTAAGCTTGTGAGATTATGGATACATGGTACAGTTCCTAAGTGTCTACATTGGTTGCCAAGATGGCATTGATAATGGGTGTATTAGCAATGCAAAGATGGAGAGAGAAGCCATTTTCCTGGGGATTAGCTCAGCTCTTCCAAAGCCTGCTTTAAACAATGAGCTGATATTGTCAGATAAAAATGAGCATGGAACATTACAGAGAAGCAGAACACCTCCCTGCCCTCTCCAAAATCCAGGTATCGAAACCAGTCCCATATTCATGTGCACCATTTTAAACAGTCACAGCTTTGTCCCCTTAACTTTACGCACACGAGCAGATGCTACAGTCACAGGGACACAGAGGGACAGATTTTGGAGCAGATCTACTCAAGGTCTGGATGATTGTAAGCACATGGCACAAGCAGGTCTGAAACAGCAGGCAAGACAGTGAGCACTCTCAGCAGAGAAGAGTTCATTTTTCTGAAAACACTGGATTACAGCATTTTTAATCCTGTCAAGCAACCATACCTACATACTAAACTCAGTTACAAAAAAAGATATCCAGGCAGACATACAGGTGTTGGTAAAGGTACAGTACTTCAGTGGTTTTGCATGACAACAAAATCAGCAGTAACACGTTCAGGATGCTATTGAGTTGTAAACTATGACTGCTCTATTTAGAGGTTAGAAAGTTTTGAGTGTGGTAGACCCAAGCAATACTATTCTCCATGGAAGGAGTCATGCAAATGCCCACACACTCCAAACTGATTTATTTACATAGTTTGGGCTCCAAAGATCCTCCATCGCATGTGTGCTGAGAAGCTGCCCAAGCCGGACAAGCAGATGTTCTACTGACACTGGAGCCTCACAGCCCATTCTCCAACCATTTCTGACAGCTGAATGATCAGTCAGTGCCAAAGCAGCATATTTAACTTCAGGGTTGCCAGAAATCAGATATCCACACCCTTTTTTCTTGTAGAGCATAAAGATTTAGAAATCAGGAGAAATATCACTGGCAGTGGATGATGATACACGTAAAAGCTATGCACTACGCCTCCTCATGCACAGCATGAATATCGTGTGAGCCCATCGCGGTTATTTATGTCATTAAATTAAACTGAAGTGATTAAGTACGCTGCGGAGGACTCTAAGCTATGCAAACAATTATAGGGTTCCAACTGTACACGTCCATATCCCATGGATGTCTCAATGAATATTTTGTTTAAAAAAAAAAAATTGTGGCAATTACATTTCCTGAATACAGAAAATCATGGCTCTTTGCTAAAAAACAGCCAAACAAAAACCCTCAAAATTTACCAATCAATGAAACAAAAACAAAACAAAAAACAAAAACAAAACAAAAAACAAAAACAAAACAAAAAACAAAAACAACACCCCAACTGATGAAAACTCGTCTTCTAATGCTTAATTAGTGCCCCTGTTTACACAACAAGGAATATTTTCTGGATAAAACGCTAAATGGATAAGTGGAAATTAGTTCATTTTAATTGGAAAAAGCATAGCGAAAGCATGGAAAAGATGACTTAATCTTCAGTCAACCTGGACTTCACTAATGGTGGGCTGAAGGATGCTGAACTGTTCATCCAGCAGTGGGTCACACTTATTTATGATATTTAGGAATTTCACGGCAGATGACCACTTTGAGGAGCTGAGAAGAGTCAGGAAATCTTTGCTACTTTACCAATATTTTCCAATACTTTAGCAGATAAGATCACTGCTTTTTGCATTTTTGAACTTCCATGGGCTTCCATACTACTTGCACATGAACAGCAAACTTCTCTTCAGTGCATGCCAAATTAAACTGGAACTCCTTGAAAGCCTCTGTGAATAGCTTCTGTGAAGCGCAGTGCTCATAAACACCTTCCTGCAATTCAGAGAGATCTCTTTAATAAATTAACAAAGCTGTCACAGAAGTATAAATGGGAAATCATTTTTTAAAATAGAACCATTTAAGATCACACAATTTCAGAAGCCTTTTGCAACATTTTATAATTCCTTTAGGCCACTGCAGGTCTCCTTTACACTTGCAACGATGCCCCTTTCAATTTGCATTTGAAAGACAGTAAATTGCAGGGTTCATAAACATTTTTATAGTGATTTATTGAAGAGTAGAATGTCACTCCTGTTCTTCACACTTTAGCAGTCCTGGGAATCGGCTGCAGGGCTGTACGTGTAATCTTGCTTTACCCATAAACTATACAAGAATGAGCCAGTTCTGAAATCTATTATTTATTTATTTTTTGCTTAAAAGACATTTGTGGCACTATTTTACATCTATATTTATCTTTCATTTCTGAGATGACCCATTTTATTCAGCCTCCAAGTTATAACCAGGTTTCCACAATTTACAAAGTACTTGGTTTGCAAATTAGAACTGTTCAGAGAGAGGATTGCATTATGCCAACGAACAAAGGATTCTTTCTCTTCTCTTTTTAATAACACACACAAAATCCACAGACTACTGGATTTATTATCACCACTAGATAACTTTACCATACTGGAATGTACCGAGCTATTTTTTTTAAATTCAAAACCCAAACCACAGAAACGCACTCTAAAACTTTCACTTGAGAATATTCTAAAGGTTCTGCTTCTTGAAAGACAAAAGCAGGGTAAATGTTAGTTGCAACTGGGCCTCTAATACTTCTATCCTCCTTCTCAGGCAGCAAAGTCACAAAAGAAGGTAAACAGTGCCAAGAAGTGTTGTTTATAAGGGCACTGTGATCTTTCCTGCATCCCAGTGGAGTTTTACCAGAGGGAGTCTAGAAACCTCCCTGCACAAATAGTGTAGAAAGGAAAAATATAAAAAAAAATAAAAAAAAAGCCTGCACCTCATTTGCCCTTCCAGTGACCAGGAGGGAGTATTTCTTTCTACTTTTTTCACATTACAATAATGGCTTCACAGCTCTTGAAAAGAGTGCTAGTGCAACAGCAAATGGTGCATGACACGCTGAAGCCCTGGTCTTTGTCGCAACAGCTCCGCTCCAAAGAAAGTCCTTCCTTGCCTTCTTTTCCTTGCCATTAACTGTGATGAAATGAGTTTTTTCCCCCTTTTGATTCCACCCCCCGCTGTCTATTACAGCCTGACCTGATTGCACTTATGCACAGATTATTTCATAGAGACATCCTTTTATTCAGGTTTGCGAGTTCATGCCTGCAAGGTTATCTGTTCACAAAGCAACGCCTCATTCCTTGTATTCATTTTTTTGAAATCTGATCTCATTGATAAGAACAAGACTATTTGCGCTGCATTTGTCAGATAACTAGCTCCATGCCAGAGCAATAATTTTTTGTGACTATTGTCAGGGCTCCAGTTAAAATACATCAACCGATAAAAATGCAAGTATTGTAAAAATAACCTTGCATCAAAAGTGTTGGCCCTCTGGTTTTTCCAAGGCACATTACATCCTTTTTCTTAATAACAATTTATTGTAGGCAAAGCATGTTCCCTTTTTCACAAGAATTATTTTTAAGAATTATTTTTAAAAAATCCTATTCCAGCACTGCCATTAGTAGCACCAAACTTGAAGTGAAATAAATAAGTAGAGGATCAATTTTCCACTGATTGGTTGAACTGGGTTTTGACTCATTTTAATCAAATGGTTTCCTCTGTTCTGATATACAGCCATTCCCCACAATAACACGCAGATGAATCACGCCAGAAGCACCAGCATGCTCTGAACAGCCGCACGAGGAGGAAGCGGCCAGGGCTGCAGCTCAGCATATGTTATCCAACATTAATGAGACTTTGGGATCACCGGGAAGCTGATTATCCTCAAGTTTGTTTGGGAGAGAAAGCTCTACCCCGGCGCAGCTGAGCTAAAATTGAAGGTGTTGTTTACACAAATACAGACGCACTCGCACTCACACACACGCAGAGGTCAAAGCAGCAGGAAGAAGAATTTAATAAAGCATAGACAGGAGCTTGCTTTTTGCATATCCCGCCATCAGAAGCCGTAAAGGCACAAATGCACCTTCTCACCTGGAGAGCAGAGAAGCGTTTTATGCAAATATTAGCAAGTGCGAGAAGCACTGCTTTTTCCTTTCATCCCTCCCGCGCCGTCCCCTGCCTGCAGCAGCGGCACAAAGGAGCTGGTGACGAACCGGGGGCCGGCGGAGGTCTCGCGGGCAGGCAGCAGCATTGAGCGGTGCCGGGCCCTGGCTCGGTCTCAGCGCGAGGCCACCGTACGCCTGGGCCTGCAGCTGATAAGGCTGTAATAGTCCTCCTTTGAGGACCGGGGCTCCCGCGTGCTGATTACTCATTTATCACACCTGGCAGCCCTGCTGAACTATAATTACTCTTCTCTTATCCTGCTGCACTGTCATGTCCGAGAGGAGAAGAGAGGCAAAGGCTCCTGCTAATGACACATTACCCTCTTGACAAGCACTTGAAGGTTTTATTGTAAATATTCAAGATATAAAACATCTGAGGTTCCCTTTTTAATTATAAAAAGCAATTTTCAGTGCCTCCAGCTCGCCTTCCCCCCCCCCCCCCCCGCCGCCACCAACAGTAAAGTTTAGGCGCTGTTATCCTCCGCTTATTGCAAACAAACTGATTTTCCTTTGTCGCATTAACTCATTGCTACAAGGTAACTCCAGTATCTCTGTGAAATTATCAAACGTAATGCCTGGAAAATGTGTCATTTGAACACATGGTGCTCTCCTACAAAAGTTACATTTCTGCCCCAAAAGGAGGGGAAAATGTGCATTTATATTAAAAAATTAGGAAAAGGGGAGGAGAGAAAAATCATGCGGTCCAAGAGCAAATGGACAGTGAGCAAGCTGTTCATTGGGTGATGTTTGAGAGATGTGTCTCTTACTGAAAGGAAAGGACATCCATAAACTAAAATTTAAAGGTATGTGACTTGTTATAGCAAATCCAGCCTTAATGTTTGCGTGTCTCCATGTGGAGGGCTTATTTCCCACCCTACTCTCACTATCAGTTATGAGTTGGGGATTATAGAAGCCGTAAGATTCCCCAGAAGAGAAGGGGATCCTAAATACGGATGTGTGATGTGAAGGACTAAAAACTTCTCTCAAAGAAACCATCTTTAATCTGAGAAATAACAAGATAGTCCATTAATATTCCAGCTCCTATAATTATAAAACTGAGATCTGTTTTCCTCAGAAGGGAGCACAGAGACAAGTTTTTTGGGCCACCTCGCAACCTGAGGCTCTTCCTCTCAGCTTTTCCCTTTGTGTAATGATAGACTGGAGTAAGGACACCAGGTGCCCTTCTATAACATTCATCAGCTGTGGGGTGGGGGGGACCAACCCAAAAAATCCAGAAAAGGCTGGCAGCCAGATATCTAATAATATGTTCAAAAGCGCCAGAAAAACATAATCTAAATATATAATTGACAGAGAAGAGCACCTTGGAACAAGAGCACTAAAAGCACAGATCTGCTTCCTACACCTTGACAACTGCACTTTCTCTGGTTCACCTCCAACTTGCTGGCAGGTCTGAATCACTAGATCCCAATGCTTAGGTAGAAATCTATACATTAAGACGTGGGTTTAGATGTTCTCCTACTTGCTCATGTGATTTTTGTATATACCGTTATTACGTGACACACAATGCTCCTTTCAGTATTTTGCACAAGTCAGGCATTCCAGGGAGACAGTGCAATATTATGTTGTGAAATAAATGCAGGAAAAAAAAATGCACTTCTTTTAATATTAAAATTAGAAATTGATAGAAGAATCGGCTTTTAGATGCATATGAAGCTGGGGACAATTCAGGATCAGATTTAAATCTAATGGCCAAAAATTCTACAAGGTTCCCAAGAATTTAAGTTCCAAATGAACAACATGAGAGCAGGTCTTCAGAGTAATCACGTTTTTCAATTCAGGAGCCTTCAGGTTTTAAATCTCAATGAGGACAAAAATACTACTGGCTGACTAAAGCCCTTCAGACATGGGGCTCCTTCTACCATGATCTGTAGCAGAAATATAGCTTGTTTCAGGTTACGGTGTTAATTTTGTATCTAATATAAATAGTTTCCTGTTGCAGTATGAAAATTATGGTTATCCAATGGCACAACCATGTTTTACCGTGTCTAGTCTTAGGGACTGTCTGAAGTTGTTCTCTGCCTCTGCTTACCACCTACACCCATATTGGTATACAGCACTCCAGAAAGCAAGTACAGCAGTATTCCTGGAAATCTCAGTTGTTTCACCTACACTTTTTTGCTCAAGAACCTTCAACTCAATTTGAGTTCCTGAACTGTAGAACCTGGTCTGATTTCACTTTCAGCTAAACACCATATGGCAAAAAGGTTACAGGAAAAAAAAAAAAAAGCTGAAAACAGAAATGAATCCATTTATGAGCATCCACAAGTGCATCTGCAATACCAAACTGCAGTGCGTAACAACAAGGGGTCTGAAAGTCAGCTTTTCAGAGGGACCTGACTGACTGAAGACAGGGCACTGTGCAATAGGATCCATGATGATCATGTTCCAAACTGTAGAATTACACTTCTGAGTAGCTGCAATCTGCTACATATTTTGCTTATTCACTTATTTTCCCTGAATTCTAGGAACCGTCCACAGTGGGAGGAAAGATTGTGTGTGAGATACACAATCTATCCATCAGAAACTGGTGCTTTAGGATCTTGTCTAGTTTGCTTAAGAAGTGTAATGGCTTTGATGGTCATCCTGACAAGATTAGTCAGCGGTTCATTGTCTGGAGTAAAGTAACACATCAGCAGTGGCTGGGAAACAGTAGTACATTACACATTGCTGTGGAAATTGCAAACATCTAATGAACATAAACGTCCTGCCAAGTTGACATACACAAGGATGGAAAACAGGAGTAATAAAAGTCACTCAGACTTGCACATGATTTAAAAAGTGTATACTGGAGCTATTTTCTAACAAATCACATGGATTTGTATATACTACTGACTGGTCCACAAAGTACTTTCAAGTAATTATACAGAAGTTATTTGGTGCTCTTAGAGGTGAATGATTCCAGTTAGTATTAGTCTACAAATTACTGAACTCCCAAATACCCAGCCTCAGTACACAGCAGTTCCTACTTGGGGGTAAAACTTAGTCATTATCATTTCATGCGCTCTTAATAAAAGAAATTGCAATGGTCAGGCTTAAAATGACCATTTTCTCCATCTTTTCAGTATGATTTTAGGTTCCTAGACTGAAATATTAACAGTCTTTCTGAACCGCAATTATTCCACTTCTATCGCTTTCTGCCTGCTTCTGTCAGAAAGCCGCAGAGCGTACAATTGCAGCGCACAGCTAACCATATAATTGATAACTCCCTAGTCTATTCACTGTGGGAATCTGTCAGTTAAAGTCTAGAGACACACACACGCGCGCACACACTATGAAAATGAACTTACATAAGTCTTCCCGTGAACTGAATGCAGCCAACATTTTGATGTTTAATTGGCTGGGTCCGGTTTACCAGTGCACACATGTATTTCAGCAGCAGCATGCTGTACTCTGGCTCTTTCTGACAGATCTATTTAGTCGAAAGGAGGTGTATTTTCCCAAGGTAATTGCTCAGAATCATGCTTCCAAAGTCAAACTGATTCAAACTTTGCTTATTTGCTCTTTGCAGACGCACAAGTAGGACTATTTGAAAGCAAATGAAAAATCCATAGATCAATGTACAGAGCCTTTCCTACACAGTGCCACAGAGGGAGTCTATTTCAAACAGGGCTGGTTGTCAGCAGCAGTTACTGCCAGCATCTTTTTAAATATACATCTTTCAGAGTAATACAGGTCTTTGAGATAATGAAAGATTTGCAACTTCTATACTATCCACCAAGAAGTAATACATATACTTGAGTTAGGTACACTCCCACACACAGGAATGTTCTTGCTAAGTATGAGGAAAAAATAATTGACAATTATTCAACTATTTGTGAATATTTTTCCTAGATTTATTGTTCTAATTGATAGGGCATGCCTCATAAAAGTGTGGTTTTTAGAGACTGGTTTTATGTGTGGGCTTAGTGACTTGATGTGAAAGCATTTGGAAATGATTTCCCTACACCTGACACTGAAAACACAACCTCAAATTACTCATTTTGCCCCTCTGTGGCTCCAAGTCAACAACTTTAACAAGATTTAGCTGGTATCATCATGTATATGCTATGAAGACCACAGGTAAAACTAGTGTTTTACTGGTCTACATAGCAGAATGGACTCCAGGTCTTTCTATTGCCAAAGCAAATAGCTACTCATCATTTCCTAAAGTTAGACATGAACTTCAGCAATGTCGACAATCAAGACATATTGTTTTTCCTTTTTTCCTCCTAAAGACTATAACAAAGAGTTCTTGTTTTTCTCCAAATCATGATTCAAAACCATTTTGGTAAGTGGCTAACCACAGAAGGCTTTAGCACTTGAGCTACTCAAGGAAGGACACTGGCTTACAAAAATTTTTCATTACAGCCTGAAATCTTGTTACAGGGTGAATTGAATGGGGGAACTAAAGACCATCAGTAACCTTACTAGCTCTGGCCAACGTGGCCTTGCACTCCTATGTCACACAGGGTGTTTGCACCACAACATCCACTGGCCACTTTCTCCATGCAACCACTTAGATCAGGACTGCATCACTGCTGTACTGACACTTTCTATAACTGGCAATTTTCAGAGGTAGTAAAATGTGGACAGAGAACACCTTCAGCTGTGATAGAGAAGGAAAACAGGAAAACACTCAACCTCTTCTTCACCCCCCCCGGGTTACAATCCTTTATGGTTTTTTGGTTGTAGATGTTACTGTCAAATTTTCCTAACATACGCTATCAGCCCCTGCACTTTCTTGTCTTTATACATCCAGGATATTAAAAGATGACATTGTGACACATTTGGAGTGAGAGCACCCTGACTACAAGGAAGGAATAGCTGTATGCTCCCAGAACTAAAGCACTTCTTTCTGACACCATTCCCAGAGTGTCCCTTCAAGCCCTTCATTTTCAAAGAAGATAATTATACAAAGGACTGAGTGGCATCGCAGCTAGTGGCACAAGCCTTCATGTCCTTGAACACAGTGCACTTCAAAACCTGCCGGGCCTCCTTACAGTTCATGTAAACATAGGGTTATTTTCCCCATTTATTTCATTTTTTCTCTTCTGAAAATATAAGCTAATGGAAAAATATTTTTACAAGGTATTACTACACATTAATGACAAAGCTAGTGAGCATTAGTTCCAGAAGGGCACATTTTCAGTAATGATGAAAAAGGACATATAAATTACACTGCAGAGCTTCCCAGGTCCATTTCTGGGCCAACCATGATTAAATTAACTGCAGAAAGACACTTGACACCACCAGTGTAACACTTGACTGAATCTGGGAGTCGTGTAGGGATCTCACTGAACACTAGGATGTTAAACAAACCTGTCTTATAACAGTGACAACATTAACGTGTATTATTTAATACAGTGGGGTGCTTAGTACATTGCTAATGTTTCAACAAACCAAAATAAATTGTGCCTTCATCTCCACCTATGTCTCTGCTAACAAAATGCAGTTCTTTCAGAACACATGGCCTTGAAAAAATAGTCTTCAGCTTTTCAAAGGAATAGTTTTAAAGATGGCATAGCATGCTTTAGAGACTCCAGCTACTATTCAGTTAACAAATTTATTAATTTGACTCATCAGACACCCATATTTCACCATCTGATCTGGAAGCTGGTTATTCAATAAGCTGTTTTATTCCTATATATTTCAGTACATTTTACTGAATTCAATAACCACTACTTTATCAATTCATTTTGTTAGCAGGCTGGGTTCTTCATTGGGACTTAATTTAATTTGATTTCACTGTAACAGCTGATGTGTGGGGATATTAAAAAACTAGGGTACTTCTGCACAAAAACTATTTCTTGGAAATGGGATAAAGACATTCAGAAAACTATGTTCGCTGCTGAATTTTTTTGCCCCTAAAAAAAATAAAGCTACTTGAAAGAAGAAAGTTAAGAGTAAGTTAATTGCTTAACAAACCATAAAAAAAAAAAAAGGAAAAAAGGAAAAAAAAACACACAGAAAAGAACTAAGAGAATAGGGACATTCAAGCTACTGAAAATTCAGGACTATTTTTAATAATTGGAGTTCTTAGGGGCATAAGACTTATGCATCATTTTAAAAGCATGAGTAATGTTTTGAACTTTACAGGGGAAAAAAAAAAAAAACTGTATCAATCCTTTCCTCCCCTGAAATGATAATTTCCCCTCAAAAGACTGCAGTGTTTCTGTAACGTTTTCAGAACTACAGAACTGAACAGAGTCAAAAACTTTCATTTATGGAGCAAAATGATCAAAAAAAAAAAAAAAAGAAGAAGAAGCTAACACCCCTAACCCAGAAATAAACCTGCCATTGTTATATCTTTGTGAGAATGTAGAATAATAAAAAGCTCATTGTTTACTGTTTATCAGATTGTATAAGTTACGAATGTTTTATAGGAGTCTTTTACACCAGACAGGTTATTTCTGTAGGCTAATTTTTCATAGCCACTTCTGCATTGAAACCTCCAAGCTTCATGAAGATGATATTTCTAGAACAATTCTATTTTTCTTTTTTTTATCACCATAGTAGTCTTTTCCCAGCTGTATCCACATGGGAATGGAAATACCCAATTGCAAACGTGACAACGCTGACTTCTGCAAAGTAGCTTAATTACTCATTACGAGATTCCATCAACAGAAGCTCCGGTCTGTGGTTTTGTAATAAGTGCTGTTATCTTTCCTTGGATTTTCATTCCTTCACAAAGGAGGATATGGCAGTGCTTTCCACATCCACATTTTATACGGAGAGGAATGAGAGAATTTTAATGCATGAATTTGATGTCATTAACAATGCTGACAGCTGTTTAATCCCAGAGGAAACAACAGCTGAGTCCCAACTGCACCACCAAAAAAAAAAAAANAATTAACTCTTCAGTGCATCTCACTGAAGGTACACTATGAATCAAATGCTTCATGCCCTACCTACAGTTTTCGTCAATTATTTCTTTACAGAATCAGTAACCTTCACTGGTGTCAAAAAGAAAGCTACTCCATGCTGCCTGCTCAACTTAAGTTCAGAGAACAGATTTACTAAATGGTCCTGTTCTAAATTTCCCATTAATCAAAAACTAACCCCCCTCCCCCGAGAATCACAATGTGAAATAAACCAGGACAACAAACAATAATAATATCAAGTACAAATGTGAGTCTGAGTTCCTGAAAAATAATGTAGATGAATCCAAAAGGGATGGTGTAAAAATACATTTAAAATGGATCTTGCAGCAAAAAATAGGAAATACAACATGGGATATGCCGCAAGTCTGTTACTGTTTAATTTAAAATGGAACGTTTAGATATGAGCCAATGACAACAAATTTGCTTTTGTTCTGTTCCCCCCCCCCATACTACAAGGGCTTTTTAAGGGTATGGAATGAAAAGGAGTATATACAATATGTATATTTAGTATATATATACACAGTTCTCCTTTTATCCGTCTTTTTTTCATTGGTTATGTCACCATTTCCCATGTATATATTTTTTGAGTTTTGCTACTTATTTAAATATTAAAGACACAAGCTATAGATGATATAGATGATTAAGACATATCTTTGCAATCTGCAGTACTCGTGTACAGATAAAGCTTTATAAGCCCCATCTTTGGAAGGCTTCCATTCATTTAGAACACTAGACTTTAAACAGATGTCGAAAGTATTCATGTTATAAACAGCAACATTATATGAATTTAAATCTCGCTCTTTGTCTGACCATCCTCCCTTTAATAGCAGCTGTTTCCCTTCACCCGGGTGTGGGGCTGCCTGTGCGGCTCGCCCGGGTGTCCCCTTTCCCGGGGACATGGTCACCCCTCTACTCTTGTGTCCGATCTCTGATCCCAGGGAGGGCTCGGGGGGACGGAGATGTCTGAGCGTGACAGCGTGAGTTGGATGAGCTCTGGGATGCAGGATAAGCAGCGTGTCAGCAGGCTGATGAACCTGAATCCTGGCATCATGAAGAATACAAAGGTGTCTCTATTAGACTAAACTAGACGACTTCAGGCACAGAAAATGTGTTGCTCAAATACTTGATAACGAGACATATGCAGTCATACTTTCTTGCAGTTAATATGGCAGAGGGTGAGGGGAAAACAGATTTTTACCTTTTGATGTTAGGAAACAGTTCATTCTCAATAAGGGAATATTATGTGACAAATGTGCCAGACTTCTTTTTTTTTGTGGTAATATTGCTCTTTGCAAATGGCACACATCCAGTCCAATTGCATGTAATAAAATGAAACAATCTGTGCCATCTTCAATGGATTTAATCCATACCATGTTAATGAATCCTTAAACAGACGTGCACAATGTTTTCCTGAAATACATGCAGTTACATTGTGCTCAGTATACTTGTCAGCTTGAAAATAATTTCTGCTTGAGAGACCACCTGCTATCATCACCCTATTTAGAAGCAGTTCATATTTATTTGGAAAAGAGAAATAATAGTCAAATATAGAAGCAACTTATCTTACTCAAGGAAGGACAATAAAATGGCTTGGATCCTCTTTGCACATTCAGGGATTTTTTTTTTCTTTTTTTTCCCTCCTCTTTCCTTGTTTTTCTTTCCTTCACACATGCTGCTTCAAAAAAATTCTGGTATATTTGTACTCATACAGTAATAGGCAAATGCTGCTTGTTACAAACTTCCAGTTTTCCCCAATTTCCTTCCTGATAAACTAAAAGATAATAGCTGAAAAAGATTAAATGAGTTATATTACAGGTTTCACATATTATAGAATACGGGTTTCTTTACATTGTATCATATAATTTCAAGTTATTAAATATGCCAGAAAAGCAAATATGTACTTCTTGAAACACCCAAATACTAGGTATGGTGTGTAATTTCTTTCTTGTATTTAGACTCTTGCACTTCTTGTATTAAACAGAACAAAGAAATATAATGCTTCCAACTCCCCAGCGTTTATGTGCTGCAGAGGGAGTAAATTTGATCAACTTTTCCTAAATAAACACTTAAGATAAACCCTACTTTTCTGGCAAGTTCTGTTAAAAAAAAAAAAAAAAAAATCTGCCTTCTCCCACTGGAGAGTATCAGTGACTATCAGTCAATAAGCCTGTGAGAAACTGCATGAACACAAAGCTACAATACATTGAAGGACACATAAAGAATGTTTTACCATGCAGACCCAAAGTCAACAAACCCAACAACTATCTATGCAACTGAAGTATATGAATTGTCCAATTGACTGCTTGATGCTAACAAGACTACAGCGAAGCTAAATTTGAATTTATGTGATTATCTGGTTTGCACACAAGTGCGAAAGAGTAAAGTTCCCCACCATGCACAGGAATCAGGAAATTTAATTTTCACTCATAAAGTAGTAACATATTAAAAAAAAAAAAAAAGAAAGAGAGAGAAAGAGATGGAAAAATTTTTAAGTTGCTTGTGTACTAATCTGGGCTACTGACATTTTGAAGTGAATTTTACGAAGTTGCAGTAAGAATTTTTTTCGTTTGTTTTTCATAAATAAGTACATTTAAAGCAGACATTTGGTCAAAATGTAATATGCACACTGTGTGGATTTTTCTTAATTTTAGTGTGCAGTGGAATGTCAATGTGTGGAAAATTCACTAAAACTATCTTGGTTTGAACATGATCATGGAAAAATAGTTTTTGCACTGCTGAGGGACCCTTAACTGTTATTAGGCACCAAAAAACAGATATATATTCTTTTTCTTGATGCATAACCTTAATTTCATAGTGGCTTCCTGGATTTCAGGAAAGCACTGCCTTCTTGACAGCCTACGTTACAGGACTTAATGGATGACTAGATGATTCTACTTTCTGAGAAGCAGAATTTGCTCCCTCTTTTATATCCTCATATGTGATGGTTTCACACTGATGGCTAGCTCAGCTCCACCACACTGCTCTCTCACTCCCCCTCCTTAAAAGGACAGGGGGAGAAAATATGATGAAAAAAAGCTCATGGGTTGAGATAAGGACAGGGAGATCACTTTAAAGGTGCACAACTTGAAAGGTGGAGCGAGCTACCTCAAATGTCCTGAGAAAATTTCAGCTGTGAAGGATTCTGGTTTAATAACTATAATTGCCTGTGGAATAACAAACCACAGCAGCAATGTGGTAGAGTCTGTGTACACTGTTGTTCTCTGATTGAACAATTTTATAGCATGACAGAATTTTTAAACTCAGCATAAACACATTAACTGTAATAGATTGGGTGGAAAAAAAATTGTTACTTTTTTGTGTTTTTCGGTGTTTTTTTTTGTGTTTTTTCATGTTGGTTTTTTTTTATGATGATGATTGCTTATGTTAATAACGGGTTGCTGCCATAACATGCTTTACATCAGGTTATCTTAGGAAACCACATGGAAATGTCAGTTGTGTTACTGCTAAGTGGCATTTCTGATATAGCACATCTGAGTAGCTGGACCTCAGAGACTTTGCTAATTTGTTTCCTGGTATAATTCCAAGTGTTGGTTTTGAACTGAGAAATGCTTTGTTGTGTTTTCTGTGTTGGTTATTACAGAATTCTTCTCTGTGTGTTCAAAGGTTGAGGAAGTTGAGACAATTGAACGCTGAAGCTGACAACACCTAGATTTGCATGACTGGGAGTAAGGTTATTCTCATTACAGAAGCTCTTCCTTCCCAAACTCCATGTCTCATTTTTCAGGGGCACTTAAAAACAGTCATAAATGTATGCTTCCTCTGAGCTCAAAACAAAAAGCTTAAAAGCATTTGTAGAGCCATCTACTACTGTGTAACTACTGTGGATCATCACAGTCCTATAGACATCCCTATGATGTCCAATTCTTTGCTAAGGGATTATAGACCACAAAAATTAGTGAGTTTACTTTCAGGATTCAGTATCTCATAGGATGAGAAGAAATCAGGAATTGAACAAACAAACAAAAAAACCCTACTAATTTATGGAGACAATTAGAAACAAAAATATTGGAAAAGTACTGATCAAATATTATGAAGCCTTAACAAAGCCAAACATTCAGATACTTTCTCAAACCTCTCAAACAGTAAGAAATGGGATGGAAATCTATGATGTGGTTTTAGTAGATTTTGATAATCTTCTCTTGCAGATGGTATTTTAAAAAAACAAATGCTTTTTTTTGTTGTTGCTGTAATTTTACATTTCTAGTACTATTCTGGAGCAAACTAAAACTAAACAATAAAATTGCACAAGCACGTAATAACATGAAGAAGCCTTTTGGAACATCACCAGTGGCTGAATGTGTGCTTCTTAAAAGTTTGTTCTTACTAAATGCAAAACAATTTTCCCTTCCTTCCTCAGCAACAGTGATCATTCCTGCTCACTGTTGCCTTCTGTGTGCCCCAGTTTTGCTAATTGCCAGTAAATTCAGGAATTCTTTGAGACATCAGAGATTCCTTCTGGTCAGGAATGACAGAAAGTATACTCTACAGAACATTTTTGCATCATTAATGGAATTTTTAAAGGGGATAACTTATATTATTTTAAACAGGAAAAAAAAATTAAGATCTTCATAAGAATGAACAAAAAGACAATACTGGCAATGATGGAAGTTCATGCTGTCAGCACAGCTCACAAAAGTGGACTGTCAAAGATATATATCTTAAATATGTTACAACCCAGCAAGCTTTGTGTAAACTTCCCTTTAAGATAAAAAATAAAGTGACACCAAATTATAATGCAACCTGTTCTAGAAACTAAAGTGGATTGACTTTCAATGCTTAGATACAAATATTCATCCAAGTCTGAAATCCCACTCATTTAAAGGATGGTACGGTTAAAAGATTATTTCCGCAACTGAGTTAAACGCATTGTTCAACTTACTTTAAAATTGTGGAAAGGAATGATAACTTACAAAATCAGAGTAAGTTGGTGGGTGCTATACGTTCTATCAAAATGTGTTTTAAAATTATTTCAGAATCGTAAAATCTTTCCATAGAGAGTGCTTTGAAACTGCAAATTAAATATAGAGCTTCTATGAACTGTATCCATTTTTACTGGAAGCATATATTTCCATGAGGGTTCATACCATCTTTTTTGTCTAGTTACACTAGCTAATAATGCAGTGAATTTGCAGTAATAGAGTAAATGTTATTTTGATGACACTACCTGATTAAATTAAAGATGACATTAAAAGGTCCATTTCAATGGGAATCAAAACTTCAAAAAGCAACTGTGGTTGAACATTCAGTCAGCTAGCCTCAGTCTTAAAAAGACAATCTTACACTCATCTAAAGATTAGTGATGGGCTGAAAAATAAGTCTAGATAGTATTTGACTTTTTAAAAGATACGTCTTTAAACTATGATAAAATAATAGCTTAGGACTTTTTTTTTTTTTTAACAAGGGTTTGAAAAAGTGTACTTGAAGCACAGTTTCAATCTACTCGCAAAGGAAAGGTTCCTTACAGCAACAAACATATAAATGCATAGCAAGTAAAACTGAAGACAGACATTTGAGAACTGGAATCATATTTGTTGGTACAATGACAGTAAACCACTGGAACCATAAAACAAAATCAAAGGTGGAAGCAATAGTCACCTTCCTCACCATGCAATTTTACCAAATTGCTAAAATGATGAAAATTCCACTTACACCCATACATGACAGGGTACAGAAGAACATTAACTGATTTATAACTATGGGGAGTTTTCTGGTATATATTACTAAAGAAGTTGTAAAATAATCTCCTTTTATGAGCTACACATTCACATACAGAAATCAAGCGACTTTTTGAAAATCCCTTGACTTAAGCTTTCAGAGAGACTGTCTAAGGAAACATTCCTGAATAATGTGACCGGGTTCCGAATTACAGAGGCTTCACAGGGAAAAAGATATAAGATTAAAGGTACACAGCATCTGGGCCCCATCCTTCTCACAGACAAACCACCACCTTCCATCACGATGAGCTATGTCATCTCTATTCTCCACAAATGAATTCACGGTCTGCGAAACGACAGGTTCACGGCAGACAAGTATGATATCGTAGACCTAGCTTGGTACCACAGAGTCACTCATGGTAAGATTGTTTTTCCCTGTGACCTCGAAGAGGCATCTTTGCTCTTTATAAATTGCATGGTCTATGCATGTGAAGACAAACACACAAAATCAGTTACTACCAGTATGCTCCAAGGTTGTGTTGCCAAAGTCCTGTTACAGTTGTATCCTTCTACAAATCTAAGTATGTGTATTTCAGAGACCCTCCCTCCCACTGTAAATATTCATAAGCCTGAATTTTCTGTTTCTTCAGAATCCCCATTTTAGATTAGATAATGCTGCTCCCAACTTAGCACTTGAGGAGTGACCCACGGAGGCCAGGGGACTGGTTGTGGAAGAACGTCCTCCCCAGCATCGGGTAGTGGCGCAAGCTTAGGCCATCAGTCAGGACATGAGCAGAAACCTTCCAATCTCTGCAGCTCTTACTGAAAATAAAACTTAAGCCATATTAAGATCCAAAATGAAAGCATCAAGGAATATTTACAATCTAGGAAAATATTTACCTTCAAAACACTTCTCAGACAAAAGCCTTTGTAAATTCATAGGTTTGCAGTGCATCCATGAGAACAACACGTTTAAGATTCAAGTGCTTTGGGGGGGAATAAATTCAAGGTACGAGAACCTCAGTTATAAATAGCTGTCCCCATACTGCCAACAGATAGATGTCTGTCAAAAACTACTACTAAGGTTCACCAACTATGGTACTGAGAAAAAACATTTGTAGTGTTTTAAATATTACTTTAAGATAATTATTAGTAAATAATGACTTTTTAGCAGATATTGTGATATTGTTTTTGTGTTATAGTCACAAAAAAATGCACCAGTGGTAAAAAAGCAGAACAGATATTCTTTGAAACTAACATATAATTTATAAATCACAAACTCTAGGGCATGAATTGTTAAGGACATCATAAATCTTATAGCTACTACATAACAATTATTACATATAAAGACATTCTGTCATAGACCTTGAAAAGCACAGGCTTCTACTTTTTCTACTTGCTTGTTGTCAAGGATTTGTTCTTTTCTGTTCTTTCTAAACTCAAACATACAATGCCACATTTCTCAAAATACTAAAGAGTAAATTTAAAAAATGGTAGCAGTCCCATTCAATAAATCCAGTCATATACTTTTAATTAGCTTTGCATGTATGGCACAGATTATGCAGATATCTGTGCATGTGTATTTCCTGGTACTCTTCTCAATGAAGTAAATAGCATAAAATTTTTATTTCCATCACTACGATAAAGTTTTTGGCGAGGGGTTTCCATTGGAATCACTGGACAAAACACTCCTCAGAAACCCAGCCAGAACAAGCCATAGGCAATACTGCCTGATTCCAGTCTCTTCTTCTACTGTTACTGATGTATAATTTAGAAATTTAGAGTGGGATAATTTTGATGACACGAGAAACAAAATTCTTTGGTGAATTTCCCACAATCTTTATTGAAACAGTGAACTAATTTTGGTAGTATTAAAACTAAACACATAAACAAATTCAAAAAATGACGCAGTTAAAACAGATTTTTTTATTTTATTTTTTTTAAATCACAGAAGCTGGGCATAGCAATTAAATACGAAAATGCTGTGTATCTTTTCATTTTTCTTTTAAGGCACAACATAACTTTTGTATTAAATTCTTAGGTGTGTCATTCTTCCACGGACAATGAGTACACATCAAAAATCAGTGAAGCAGATGAATTATTACTATCATCTTTTGGACCTAATTCACCAAGGGATATCTATAATCAAACACAGTAAAGTAAAATACAGCACAATGCTCCTATCTACCAATTCCACATCCATAAGGATTACTTGCTCCAGCTCCCAGATCATTAACTACATATGACATTAGCCAATCCTGAAGACAGCAACAGACTTTTGGAAAGGACATCTTCATTTCACCAAGCAGCACACCAGTCGCAGCACAGGCCTCTGGAGCACATTTAAAATAGCCCTTAGTAAAGGAGTGCATGTCTAGCTGAGAAGGGTTACCATGCCCCAATTAAAATTTTGACCTACCTCTGCCAATGGTAGAGCATGCATGCAAACTTTGTTATACCTATCCACTTTCTAAGGTAAACTACTTTTTCAACACAAAAATCTCCCAAATTATGTTTGACAAAGAGAGGGGAAATGCCATCAGCAGTAATCAAGCAAAAAATGTTGAAATGTGATTTGGAAAATATTGATATCCATTTTTGGACAGAGCACCACCTTACTTTGTGATTCAGAAAAAAGCCGCACCAGATTGAAAGAAAATATTTTTTTATGTTGCCATATGCCACAGACTCTTGTATACCTAGAAACATGATTTTAGATCAGACCACTAGCAATCACAAGATAAACACATGGGCTGGGGAACAAACCAAAGAATTCTGCAGGGTTGGTACTTAACTGAATTTTTCTTATGCCTAGAAAACTGAGAAATGTAAGATTTGCAAAAAAAAAAAAAAACGTTATCAAGCAGAAAAGGAGATTATCTTGAATCAGACACTTTCAGGAAGAAACCATCTGACTCAACACTAGGTCATTTAAGCTGTTTTTCCCCTTACAAAATTAGTTACCACACCTTCATCTGTTTCTCACATTCTTGGCTGCAACTGTTTTTATTAATGCATTCACCAGGTCCACTGGCCTACAGCATCATCTTGCTGAATGCTATCTCATGTTCAGGAACAGCTCAGGAACACCAGTCCTCACTCTGGCAGAAGTGATGTTTTATAGAAAACTGATGTAGTCAGCACCTGAGGGGAAAATATTTGGTCTATACGGTTCTACTGATATTTCCCAAAGGGTGATCCAAAGATATTATTAGTAGTACCGCAGGTCAGAGTCAAACACCTTGCATGTCCTCCAGATGGAGTAAAACAAGGCTTGGAAAGTGGGATTAGAACAATAGAAATGTGTTCAGCTGTGAAATTAAAAGTAGGCCAGCATGACATGCAACATTATGTGTTGAGCTGAGTCAAAAGCAGTAATTAGACTAAGCTAGAATATGAACAAACTCATGCTCAGAACAAATTTGTGTTTTGTGCCCCTCAGTCGCTCCTCGTAACAAAAGTGGTCACCTACCCAGCCCAAAGCACCTCACTACCCTCCCCACACCCTCAGTCCCACCTGCAGTGCTCCCAGTCCCTCCTATATCTCCTAACTGCTCATCAGTATAGTTCTGTCTTTCCTTGGAGTCCTTGTAGAGTCACCTCCCCAGTGCCCTTAGCTCCTCCGTGTTCTTGACCTCCTTGTTGCCCTGACAGCTGGGCATGAGGTAGTGCTTGCTGTGGCCAGCTTGGAGCTATGCCTCTGCCATCCGGCTGGCCAGGGCACACACGCCAACTGACAACAGCCAGCTACTCAGCAGACGTAAAAGCTGTTTTTTTCCTACCTTTCCTGCAGCAAGAGCACTAATTTGAGTCCGTGTCTTCTGCATACCTGCCAGCTTTCTGTGATTTGGGAGGAACTGATGTGTCTTGAGACTTCAGACAGATTTGGTTGAAACTAGCCTATAAGCTCAAAAGTTAGTGGGAGGCATTGACTGACAAATGTGTAGACAAACTAAATAACAACCACGAAAACGAAAAAACAATTCTGTCATAAGAGCATAGATGCTAATAAAAATAGCACCACAGATGCAGGTTCCAGCCTGTAAGGGTGGTGAAGAAGTGCACACAAGCATTTTATCATTCATCTAAATATGCATTTTAAATATAGCTGTAGAACAAAAAGCACACATATGTTTACACACAGATGCACATTTAAACTCAAACTAAATTGTCTATCCCAGAAAAATGCCATCTATACACACCGATCAGAGACACAGGAAGACAAGAACTGACTGAGAATGAGAATAATTTTTTTTTTTTTTAAGAAGTGAAACCACCTAACCAAAACCCACAAGATCTGAGTATTTAAGTAACTATACATTTCCCCTGCCATATTCCGAAAAACAGCAGGCTGTGTTCTTTTCTTTGACTTCTTGTAGCTTGTCCTTGGTCACAAAACAGTAACCTAAGAAAAAAATGATTTAATTGCTAGTGTTTTGTCAATGACATAATTATATATCCTCTGCGAGGTAAATCAACCTGAACTGTGCCAGAGAACAATGCTCTGAAATGACTGTGAAAGAAGCCTAACACATTATTTTAGGACACTTTTTACATAGTCTGCACTTGTAGATCTGAAATTAGGCTTTCAATTTAGAATACAGAGGAAGTAAAAATGGTTATAAAGAGTTGATAGGTGCAACATTATTCTTTATAGTGCCAAAGACTGTAGGATATGGGGCAGACCAATTACTATACTGAGCAATGCAAAGTATTATCCACTGGCTTCATTATAATAACAGGCTATCTGATTACAGTCTGTTTTCTGGTCTTAGCACAGACTATATTCTCCTGTGCCACTGGTGGTACGTTTTAGAAATTCATTAACAACTAATTCACCCAGAAAACTTGAAATTTCTGTATTGAAGCATGCAAATTAACATTCCTCATGCAAATGTCCCGTTGGAGCAGCTGCACTCAATATTTTCTCAACAGAACCTTCCAAAAGAAAAGGGAACACCTTTCCACTTATCTGAGCTTATATTCAAAATCCTCAATGCACCTCCCCTACAATAGATGCAGAAATTTATCCATAGGGGAAGTAATAAATGCAGCCAGGAGACTTTTACTGTCTCTTTTTTCTTCTTCTTCTAAAGTTTTGAAGCTAATGACAATGCTTCTGTCTTTACTGCTTCAGGCACGAGCAAAAAGTAAAAATCCAAGTGGCTTGAGAAAATAAAATATTTATCAAACTCATTTGATTTCTCATTTCATTGGACTTTTTTTCATTTCTTTAACAGAAAGCTAATTTGCTGTCTTTGTGTTTTAAAAAGTGATTAGATGTTATTGGGGTTTGGAACCCCAGAAAGACTCCCTCCTGGAGCAGAGCTATTGCTAAGCTGCACTGGTCGAAGTGTAGCACTAGCATTATCCAACAGCAATCACAGAAGCACTGTTTTGGTATGTCAGGTTTCACCATTCAAATGGCTTGGAATTCTACAAAATCCCCTAATACTGGCAAGTATCACAGCAAAGAAATGCCACTTAGGACTGGAAAAAAAAAAAAAAAAAAAAAAAGGTTCCTGCAAAATTTTGACCATAAAATAGAGGTTTGAAAAGTTATGGTCTGTGGATTTGTGAAGGTCATTGGAGGTAAGAAAGACTCGTAACAGTAGTATCAAAAGAAGTAAATTGAAGATGGTATTTTGAGCACTGCTTGGCATTGTGCAAAGTAACTTGTGTTTTACAATTGACTTAAATATGAGAAGAAGTAACCCAAAGCCAGATTCTTGGGAAAGTACCAACCTAAATGCCTTCATAATATTACCTTTTCCCATAAGCTGTTACTTTACTTTGCCACAAGAATGGTATGTGAATACAAATGAAAGACGATGTGGTTCCATCTTGAATGGGAAGTGAGCTGTGTCCTGCAGTCATAATTAGGGAGGCCAGTGGCCCATGAAATCTTTTCACCAGGAGAAGATGCACACCATAAAAATATCTGCAGTCCTGTGGTATATGGTGTACTGTTTTATTATCAGTATTCATTCATAACACTCTATAAATGGGCATTTTGTAACCTGATGCTGAATTTAAACTGCACTTTGTTTAAAAGATGATTTTGAGGGCAATCAAGGACAAAGGACAGAGCAGGAGCTTAGAGCTTTGGTACTGATATAAGCCAACACAACATGGATGCCTAGCAAGAAGCTTTTCTGTTTACCTGGAATGTACTGAAACCTTCAATTGGCCTTTACATGATGAAGTGTTAGAGAAGAGATCCAGCGTCTTTGAACTAAATTAGGTCAATATTATATGCAGGACAGAATTTTATGAGGGTAGGGGCAGAAAGCTGTCACTTTCTTTTAATTTCAATAAACCATACACAGCATCTTTTAAAAATTAACTAGCTCATAAAAGTTCATCAGTCCTGAATTGTAATTAATTTCTGTATGCAGAAAGATCATTTGCCCATAGGTGTTGCTTACTCATTTAAATCAGAGCCACTGCAGCTACTTGACAATTCTATTAAAACTGTTCCTTATGAAATCTAGCTTTATTTAACAACTTAAAACACTGAAGCATTAAGACAAAATGGTGATACCCATATACTAGTACAAGTAAAATTGCTATCTGCCATTCATTGAGGTGCTGAGGTAGAACAGTACATTGGCAATTCCTTACCTCAACTACAGCGTAAAGATATTCAAAGCCTGACACTAGTGTGGAGACAAAATCCACATGCAGTGCCCTCAGAATGGATGAGGGGCACGGGGGAAGGACAAATATACTATATCTACCTCAAAACAGGGGTGACAATACCTGTCTCTCCCTATCCAGGAGAACCATTTTTATCCATTATGTATACTACTGTTCAACACCCCAGCTCGGGTACAAATGCAATTCTTCTGCCATAATGACATATCCAATATTATTATATATCAAGCCTTTTAAGAAATTTACAGAAAAAAAGATTCCATCATTTCCCACAAGAAGCTGCTGCTGTCTGTGTTCAAGACGCTCCTGTCTTGAACAAGCTTCCCACGTGCTACGGGACAGTGTGTGTTTCTTCAGCCACAATGATCTCCTGTTTACTGAGAAGCAAATACAATGTGGCATATCGGTGAGTTGTATGCCACTTACGGCTTTAATATACTTTTTTGCATGGCTGATAAAATGCATTCTCTCCCCCTCCTGGCATATCTCTGCACTAAGTGGCCACAGGAGCAGTGCCCCAAGCCCTATTGTAGCAGCACCCACAGTCAGGTAAGCTTACACTGCTGGTAACAGTTTCTCAGGCCTCAGCAAAATATATTTCACTATCACAGGGACAAGTTCTTCTAAACCCTGTGGAAAATCAACACCTCAAATGCCAAGCCTTCAGATTCAGGATTCAGATACCCATGAATGTAACTGGAGCCTCCAAACTTAAAAGTTCAAAGCTTTCGTATCTTTCCAAACCGGATCCAAGCAGGGCTCATTACATCTAAATAACAGTGTCTGCAGAAATTTCAGGAATAAATAGTGAGTTTGACCTTGACTTACTCTCTGTTTCCACTGCAGAGGAAGCTCTGAGCTTCATGTTGGCAGGGATAGGCTTCTCTCATCTATGTGCTCGTCTTAATAACAGCTTTTGTAAGCTCATCCAAGACAGAAAAGAATGGTAATATGTACAAGGAAACAATATATCTCACTCAATCTTCTCTGAATTACAAATTCATAAAATAATACCATTCTTTTGTCATTTTAACATGAACTACATATAAAAACATTTTGATATTAAAAACTCAAGCCACCCACTCCTCCCCCTCATTTATATGTCAG
>VXAL01001497.1:950-35596 GCA_013399475.1 Chauna torquata | reverse complement strand
AGGCGGCAGCGGCGGCAGCGTCCGCGCATGAATCAGAGTGGCATCTAACTCAGGTGGCTGAAACAATGAGAGATCTGTCTTCCAGACAAAGCTAGGCGCTGAGAAAACAGTGCTTCGGTGACGGGGCTCAGAGAAGCTGCTGTTCTGTGTTTACTGCAGTATTGCTAAGCCTGAAATGCTGAAAAAAAAAACAACAACTATGTTTCTGGGCAACGAAGATCAGGCTTTCTGTAATCAGACTGTAAGCTGATTACAGAAGCATCTCCTAATGTTAAAAAAAATGTCGAAAGGGTTAGGTTTTATTACTGGATCCTGACTGCAGCAATGTTCTGGGCTTGAATTGTCATGAGTTGTTGAGCAAAGAACCCCCAGCATCAGGCATATTTGCTGCATCTCTGTGCCTGCTTGTAAACAGAAAACAGCAGGACTTGATTGCCTGTTTTCAGGGCTGGGGTATGAGGCAGCAATATTTCTTTCCAGGTTACAGCTAGCATGAAGCATCAATAATAAAGGTGTAAGCCCTACCTTACAGTTTTTGTCTATATTGCTGTTCTAGTTATGGGAATGACATCTTGATTTTTTTTTTTTTGCCTCCTTGCTGCATACCCCAGTAGTTTCCCTTTTCAGATGCTGTGTTATGCCTGTTCACGTTAGATATGTGTTGCTGCAAGATCACATATTGAAGATGTGTGTGTGTTGAAAAAGCAGTCCTGTTCTGTTCAGCTTGTTTTGTTGGGTGCCTTATGCTGGCAAGGGGTCCCTTTTGCAAGAGTATTTGCATCAGATTTGTGGTGAAATTAACTGGTAGTGGTAAGTCTTTTGCTAGACTTAAATTGGAGTGGGTGGGTAGTTCCTCCCTATGCTCTTTTCTGATGTATTTAATCAAGGAATGCGTAAATTTGAAGCAAAATCTTAACTGTCTTTGGAAGTAATAAGAATTGAGTGGGAATTCTTTTTTTAAACATACAGTTCTAAAACAAGTCAGATAAAATGCCTCTGTAACAGTAGAGCTTCAGTCCTACAAATGTGTTTCTCTGGACAACCTGTTCTGGTCCTGTGTTTCTATGCTGACTGTTAGCGTGGCAAGGGTGAAAGCCACAGCTCACGGGCAGCGTGTGCTACGTGGCTGGAAGGGAAAACTGAGGCACGTGCGGTTCGGCTGTCGGAGCTCTGCACAGCGCCTTAGCAGACCTCCATCTCCGGTGGCATGTGGCTGGGACCTGGGGCGGCTGTGCTTTTTAGTTTTAACTGATGTGGATGATTTGTCTGTCATTGTTCTGAGCTTGCTCTTAATAATTCGGTTTCGCTGTGAGAGGGGTACAGAAGTCAGACGTCCTGGGGAGGAGGGGAAGGGATGATGTCAAGCCATGGGAACAGGGCTGGGGCTGTTTCATGCTGTATACTTATAAGGGAAAATGAATTGAAACTGGCCTGTTGGCTCAGTCTGTTTCAAGAGGTCTTGCTGTGTTTTTGGAAACATTGCAATGAGCTGAGAAGGTATCTAACAAGCTAAAGGAACCTCAGCTTTAGCAAGGACTCTCACTTGCTTCTGTCTCATGTGAAAGATGTGCTCGCTCTGGGGAGGGCAAGTTACTGAGAACCAGGATAGCTTTTTGAAAGGTTTCGTGCCCCAAAAGACAAAACAGTGTAGCCCAGCAAGGCATAAACCCAGCGGCTGTGGTTCTTTGAAGAAGCTAGAGGCTGGAGGTGTGTGCTAAGAATCACTGACAGGTGCACAGCCTGTGGTGGTAACCTAGCTCCACAGGCTGCGTGTGCTGCACCACCGCGGGCACCGGGAGCTCCAGCTCAGCACTGGGAGCTGCGTGCCGTTGCATGCTGATGATTAG
Source organism: Chauna torquata (assembly GCA_013399475.1). NCBI lineage: Eukaryota > Metazoa > Chordata > Aves > Anseriformes > Anhimidae > Chauna > Chauna torquata. Next base: position 33,749 of record VXAL01001497.1, on the reverse strand, counting down.
CAATACAGCTTGAGTTTGTCACGGTTTGGGACCCCCTGCTCCACGGAAATCCTGCACTGCTTTTCATGTAGGGGAAAGGGAGTCTGTTTTTCCAGTCCTGTGCTGCTCCACTGACTGACCAGCCCGTTCCTCACAGGCCTGTGGACTGAAGCATTGCCCAAAACGTTTGCAGTGCTGCGGTTTTCCTCTTAGAGGACTCGCAGCAGGGTCCTCGTGAGGCTGCTACATGGCTGTCTTCTGGCTGCCTGAACTGAGGGGAAGCTCCCTGTTTTGGGGTGAGCGAGAGGGAATTTTGGTGCTTCTTTTTACTTACTCCCTTATCATCAGTCCCGCCCTTTGACGGGACAGGGACGTGGGGCAGAGGTGAGGAAGTTGTGCCCTGTTGCGGCTTATTACTGCACTGGCACTAACCCTCCGTGGCTTGCTGCTCCACTAACGCATGTCCTGTTACAGCCAACTGCTGCGATGGTGTACGGGTGAGCAGGGCTTCCACAAGCTGAGGCTTTCCCCTTTGGCCCCAGGATTTAAGCGCATTGCAGAGTTGTTATGAAGAAAGAAATGAACACCATCAATTGCTACAATTGCATTGTGGAAATAGAGGGTTTTTTTAAAAATAAATTTGCTTCTTTCCAGCACTGAATAAGCTTTGTTCTTTTTTCCTGGTGTTAGTGCTATGAGTAAACTAGGCTGCAAGCTCAAGCTGGACGTTCAGATGAATCACCTCAAAAGGTGAACCCCCTCTGAATTCCCCTCCCTCTCTTAAGGCAAACTGCATTTGCAATTAACCTGAAATCTCCCTCCAAAAAAATCTGTCCCCCAGCCACAAATGAGCCTGAGAAGTTTCAGCGATACTACTGCTGCTGGTGACTGCTTTCTGCTTCGGTTGCAGTCTGAAACACCAGCGCGAACTGCAGCCGACAGGCTTCCGTTCAGTGAGGGGCCACTTCAAAACCCAGCACACTCCATATGAAGTCACCCGTGGACTCCTGTATGCGGGTGAGAGCCGGCACCTACGGAAATCAGACAGGATCAGTGCTACCTCCACCTCACTGTCTCTAGTATTGAGATGGTGACTACTTGCTTACTTTATATGCCTCAGCTATGTGAACTCCCCCTCCTGTCCTCCAAGCTACTGACTCATTTCCTCCTCTAAAACCTTCCTTTTTTAGCCTTTCGCTCTCAAGTATTTGGTGGCTGTTTTGAGCCGCCTGTTCCATGCCTTACTTAGGCAAACTCCTACATGACAGCTCTGCAAGCCTTGCTTTTGTACCATAGAAATCAGTTTTTTTCCCCAATACTTTTAGTTCTGGGGGGCAGTTGTAGCTGACTGTGCTCTTAGGCAAATTGCCTAGTTGCTGTTGGAAATCAGGGAGGCAGACAATTGGCAGAGCAGCTGGTGAGCTGGGGCTGCTGCTGCTCGTGCTAATTGCTGTTGTCTCCCTCTTAGCCCCACATTTTCCCCATCTGTCCGTGCCCACCTGCTGCCTTTCCGTACCCTTTTGCCCTGCCCCTTTTTCACCGCTCTTTGAGCAGGGATTGCTGAGACCCCTTTTTGGTTGGACAACCCCTCTGCAAACTTGGAGCACCCGGACGGCAGGATCAGGCCCTGACTTTGTGCACTCTCACGCAGCAAAGAAACAGGTGGTCCCCTTGTGCGCAGCCTGATGGGACGGGGGCTCTGAGCTCTGGTCGTGGCTGATGGATGCTGCTGTAACCTAACTTGCTCTGTGTGCCTGAAATTCTGTAGTCCATATTTCTTTGGGTTTATGGAATATTGGCTCTGTGCTCTTGGCATCACAAGGCTCAGCAAAGATAATTTTAGACAGGAACAGAAAGTCTCTGTAAACCTTACAGTCATAGCTATTTCACTGGCAGAAACAAAGCAATAAGAAACGCATTGCTGAGACGTTCAGCTTAGTAGATGTGCTGGAATCAAAATTTACAGGGAAATTTCAGGGGAGGAGGTGAACCTAAAGGTGGTTTCCAAATACTGCTGTGATGCTCCATCCCTTTTCCAAGGTTATGGTGTGGCACAGCAGGCAGCATGCAGGAGCCAAAAGCCTGGAGCCTGGTCCAAACCCCTGCCCTGGCCTCTGGGGTGAGGTTGGGCCAGCTGTTTTACCTCTTTGCCTCAGTTTCTCATTTGTGAAGTGTTAGCGTTGTTTCTCTAATGCAATTTGAGATTTAGTGGAGATTGGAGCTGTATGTTGCTTATAAATACGTGCTGTTTTTCCAGTAATGAAAAGGCTATCCTGAGTTGCTAAAGATTGAATGCCAGAACTTGTTTTCTTTTTAATTTGCTCTTGGCTTCCACAATTGCTGCAGGTTGCAGTCCTTTTAATTTCCATGTGGTAAAAACTCTGCATGCTGTGAACAACTGGAGCAGAATCTGACCCTGCTTACTGCCGTAAATCCTGTCCAATTTTACCAACCTCATCAGAACCATTCTGGGTAGAGTATGATGGGGAAGGCATCCAGATGCTTCGTTATCATGTAGTGGCATTTTTGCCACTAGAAGGATAAAGGAGGGAATAGAATGAGAAGGCAGCTCAGGAATGGAACAGCCCCATCTTAATTAAAAAATGCAAGAATGTCATCAGGCTGCTCTCCTACCTCGCTTGCTCATTTTTTTTTTCTGTTGTTGCTAATAGACTGCCTAAGTCCTTTGTACGATGAGAAAGAAATGCATCCTGCCCCAGAATCAGCTTAAGGACTAAACACTGCTCAGCTCTCACTTAAACCATCAGAACAGGCAACAAGCAAAACTTAATATGATGTGTTGGCTTCCATGCATACACACAAATTGCGTCTTAAATTCCCCTTGGTCTGAGAAGGGAAGCACGTGTTTTTGAGCACACTGAGGCCTTGAACTGCCCTTAACCAGTGGGTAAAGGTTTAAGCAGTGTCTCTGGCTCTGTTATCTGAATGTTTTGCCATGCTGAGCGTGGTTATGCTCCTGAGCTTTTGCTGTGACACAGGGCTGTGTTTGCAACCCCTTTTATAAAGGGGCAGGGCTGAGCTGTGGGAGGCTGCATGACACCCAGCCCCAGGCAGGAAATCTGTGGTACGGCTGATGCAGTCTTCGCTGCCATTTATGGGGTAACACCCTAACCTTTAGGCCATCTCTTCTCTGAGCATGTAAGATGATAATGTTGTCGAAGGCAGCACAGCTGCAAGAATTTCTTGTAGAATAAGTGCTTGTGGCTTATGTGGGCTTTGTTCCAGGTGTGGAGGTGGTTGCTGCTGACATCTATCTGCAATGCCATTAATAATTTTTTTTTTCTTCCTGATTAAATTAACCCCCACTACTCTCACACTGCGACCCAGGCAGAAGGTTGTTGCAGCAGGATGTTTTTCATGATAGGGTTTGCATTTGGCTGCATCAGAATAATGATGAAACCTCTTGGCAGTGTGTTGCTTTTGCAGAATGACTGTTTCTTCTGACTTGGAAACTCCAGGCCTGTTTGTGTTTGTTGGGGCTGAGGCCACTTGTTGAACCTGTCTGGGAATGGGGGAAGTTTGGCTCTTGTTACTGGGGTGGTTAAAATTAGGAGTTCATTTTAAGGAGAGCTTCTGAGAGTGAGATTGGGTGGCATGTGAATTAGCCCTACCACACGTATCACCAAATGTTCAAGGTGCTGCATGGGCATAGACTGGAAAATCACCACCCTAATCTGCTTACTGTCTAACCATAAGATAAGAAATGCACGGGGTAACAAGCAAGGAAGCAATGAGACCATATTAGTCAGCGTGACAGGTGTTCATCAACAGCAGCCTGATAGCTGGGAAAGTTTTAGGGGAGGTTTGCTAGGGGGTAATGAAAGTCCCCTTCAAAACTGTCCAAATATAACATGACAGCACTGAATATGATTTCTGGGAATGTGCTGTTGTATGAGGGGGGGACAGGGTGCTGCTCTGAGAATTTAGGATGGTTACTGGAGGTAGGTATGAAGACGTAAGTAGTCGTTTCCAAGGCACAGCCCTGGCTGCCGTGACAGTGGTGAGAAGCCAGAGGCTGCACAGCACTGCCAGCGTCTGTGGAGCACAACCGGGGCGGGCAGCAGGACAAATCTGCCCAGAGGTTGTGCTTGCTTATTTTTTTTGCTTCCGATACATTGGGTAGCCTAAAAAAGGGCGTTACTTTCCTGGTGAACCTGCCTCAGGCACATATAGACAAGACTCCTGCTGCTTCTGCCACGTGGACTGTGCGAGGTGAGGCGGTGTTCATCAGATGAGTGGGTGGGTATCGCAGGGGCGGATGCCGGGAAAGAGGAGGGTCTAGCTGTGTTTCCTCAAGTGCGCAGGCAGACAGTGGACGCAGCAGTCCTTGGGTGGGAAGCTCTGCCTGTATCCCTGACCTCTCTGTCTGCGTTGTGGGCACGATCGGCTGGCAGGATGTGGTCTTTATGTTTAGATCAAGAATGGAGTCAAGAGTGGCTTGGTATCTATTGCTCCGCTAGCCAGCTGGGCCGATAGTTGGCCCATGGTGAGCTATATATTCCTGTTGTGGTAGGTCTTGTCTGGGGAAGTGGCTGCGGGGAAGCCTCCACTGACAAACAGGGTCCTGCGCGTGCAGCAGCCCTTTCCCACCCCGCTCTTCAGATCCGTTCTGCGCCTGGGTCGGTGGTGGTGGCCCGTGCTCGGTGTGCTGGCTCTCTGGCACACTGGCTGGAGAGAGGCTTGTGGGTCTGATGGGGTGAGCCAGCTTGGTGATCCCGCGTGTTTCCAGCCTTAGCAACCGGTGGTGTCTTCCTGAGTCACAGCGTTGCCAGAGCGGAGGCTGGGAAGCACAGGCAGCCAGTCGGTGTGTGGGCTGGGTCTGGCCTGCCAGAGCAACTTCTCCCTCATGAGGGCTCCCCTGCCCTCCTTCCCCAGGGCCCTGCTGCTTCCCCTGGTTCATAAGGGCTGAACGTAGCCAAACCACAATTCTTGGATCGTGCTCTCCCCATCACCGACGTCTTTCTCCCGACAGACAACACTCTCAGTGCTCAGAAAGGTATTCCTGACCCTGGCTGCACCTCCAGCTAGTCGCTCAGCTGACTTTCTTCTCCCAGTTCCCCAGCCTCTCGGTCCCAGACTCAAAGAGTCAGCTCAGCCCGGTCAGAGTGGAGATGGTCCAGCTGCCCTCAGGTCACCTGCTGGACAGGCAGTTTTGAGGGCAGTGCCCATCATCTGCAGGCAGAACAGGAGAGCAGAGGGTGCAGGGCCTGGCTGTCCTCTCCCGTGAAGGCACGGCACCATCTTGTGGCACGAAAGTAGTTTGTCCGTGCATCTGTAGAAGAGCAGTCCTGGCTTTCTCAGCCAGACGCAGCCTGGTAGTTGCCAACTCTCTTTTTTTGTTGCAGCCCAGCTTCTCTTCTGTGGCCTTAACTCCCTTCCTGGTTTTCCCTGCCTGCCTGATGAACTTGTTTCTCCCCAGCTGCTGGGAGCACCTCTTGCAGAGAGGCTTAAGCTAACAAACTTGGCCAGCTCTGTGTTGATCCTGGTACAGTCTCTCAGGCTGGGAAGGTGTTATGGAGCTGCAGAGGAAATTGTCCAAGGACAGGCTCTGTTAGGGCCTGAGGTGTGACAGCACCACTTCCATGAAAGCTGCCTGAGGTCAGAGTGAAGGTCCATGTAGCCTAGTATCCTCTTCCTGACAGCAGATCACTAGGAAAGGATGGATGAAGGCAATGAGCCAGCAGCAAGAGATCTGCTAAGCAGTCTGCTAGCCTCCAATGTGCAGAGCAGGGACATCTTGGCTTTGACACAGTGCCTCTGTTTGAATAACCTTTCATGGATTTCATCCTTCCTGGGTTTGACTAGTCAGTATTTGAACCTAGGAAGAATCCTAGCATTCACTACACCTTGCAGAGGGACAGCTGGTCAGCAGGCTTCTACCCTGGGCCAGGAGGTGGGAACAAGCTGCCTGAGGTTGCACGGGCATCGTCCATCTGTGTGCCGGGCCTTGTGGCTCAGAGCACGTGCCAGAAAGCACTGGCAGCATGTCACTGCTGTCTCGCTTTTCCACGCCCCTTGGAGAGCCAGCAGATATGCCAGGCATGTCCACATTGTGGATCTGGTGATCCCCAGCCAAGGAGGAGTAGTGGTGCACAGCTGAGAACCAGGTGTCAAGGTGGGCCTTAGGCCGTGAGCCTGGTATGTGGGCCGTCTGTATGAGGTGGGGTGGTTTGCCTCCTCCGGATCCCCTGAGACCCCAACAGTTTGGGGGCTGCTGGACACTTGAGCTTGACTGTTAGCCCTAAGAAAGCAGTGCCAAAAGTCAGGTAGAGAAAAACGGAGGCCTATTTTGTGAAAATAATGGCAGTCCAAGCTGTTTCTCATCCAAACTGCCCTGTTGGTTGGCTGAGTCTTGTGGGGTCTTGGAAAACCTGGATGATGATGACGACTCAGGTGTTTTTCCCCTCAGCTGGCAGGTTATACAGCTGCTGGTGTTTCTCCAGGAAGACTAATTTCACTCACTTCCATTTCATTTTGGCCTTGGCTTCCCATGAGACATCCCATCAACTTTCTCTTTCTCTCACTAGCAGCTCGGATTCCCAGAGGGGTGTTGTCCCCCATTTTCCTTGGACTTGAGCCACTGCAGCCTCTAGAAACACTCATCTGACCTGTGTGTAGTTGCTTTTGTCAGGTAACCAAATGCCAGGAGGTACCTGCGTGGTACCTCCTGGCCCATGAGCATGTGTCCCAGTACAGCTCATGTGCCTGGGGGAGAAAGGGCCAGAAGCCTGCGAGGGGCAGGCTGTGAGCTAGCAGTTGTGCCAGGCTCTGAAACAGGCACCCCTGCACTAAAAAGCGTCTTGTCCCATGTTTAGTTTGGCTGTTCTCTGGAGAGGCGTGCTTTGGTTGGATCTCCTTTAGGAGAGGGCAGCAGAGGATTGGTTTTCTGCTGTGCTCTTGTGCCTTCCACATGGGCAGGGAAAAGCAGTGGGGCCACTGAAAATCCATCTTTGCAAATTCATATATTGCCACCAGAGAGCTCCCATCCTTCACACCAGTCCAAGGGTGAGGAAAAGCTGGCCAACATTGGAAAACAGTCTCCACCACATCCAAGCACTCATAGTAAGGGCTGGACTTTGTGTCTGCTCTGCCTTATTATTATTGCTGCTTTTATTGTTGTTGTTATTATTATTGTAGTGCTTGGATGAATTTTGCCTCTTCATTGCAGGCTTCTTATGAAAGGGGGAATATTTAGGTTGGGAATGTTGAGACTGGCTAATCAGCGAAAGCACAGTGAGCAGGTGGAAATCTGGTGGCAGCAGTGCAGTCTTCCTCTCTGGTGGTTTTGCACAGTCTTGCTGATGGGATAGCGGGACTTGAGAGGCTTTGTAAGCCTGTAAGCCGTCCTACAGAAGAACGTGGCAATTCAGCTTGCACCTGTGACCTGTGCTTCTAGGAGCTGTGTTGGCGCATGCAGTAGGTTTAGGTTTTTACTAATCTGAGTTCATAATCACTGCTGATAACACTTTTCCTGTTTGATTACTGGGCTAAAGCGTTAACTCCCCAGGACAACCTAATTCTGTTTTTTAACATCTGCTCTCCTCCCTACCAATGCCTGCCTCCTGTCCCCACTCTTACCTGGCTCTTTCACAAACATGTATTCCCCCCCCCGCCCCCATTTCTGCTTTGCTGAGGAGACAAGTCTTCCACACTTGGAGGAAAGGATGGGCAGTTGATTTAGTTCAGTGAATGGCTCATATGTGAAACTGATTACTGAAAAATGCTCCTGGCTGAGCAGCCTGAACACTATAGCGAGTTTGGAAAATGACTGTGCTCCCTTCTTTGGGGGCTGCTGTGATGTCTTGTCTTCCTTCTGTGCCTCTCCACCTTGCCTCTTACCCATGCTGAGGGCCTGAGGAAGCCCTGGCTCACCTGGTGTGGTGGTTTTACCCAGCTGAGCAGCCAAACTCCACCACAACCACTCTCTCACTCCCCCTCCTCAAAAGANCGGTGTTCGGCCATGTCCTGGGAAGCAGGGCCTCAATATGCGTAGCGGTTGTTCAGGAGGACAGACATCTTCATAACGAATGTCCCCCCTTCTCCCTCCCCTTTCCCCGCTTTTATTGCTGAGCGTGACACCACATGGCATGGAATATCCCTTTGGTCGGTTCAGGTCAGCTGCCCTGGTGATGTCCCCTCCAACTGCTGCCCACCCCCAGCCCACTGGGTTTGGGGGGGTTTGGAGTCTGGGTGCTGTGCCAGCGCTGCTCAGCAGTAGACAAAACACTGGTGTGGTATCGGTGCTGTTCTAGCTACAAATGCAGAGCACAGCGCTGTACGGGCTGCTGTGGGGAAAGTTAACTCCATCCCAGCCAGACCCAGTACACCTGGAGCCTGTGAGACATCAGCCTAGGAGCAGGTCTTCCATTCACGGCCACACTGTGGCGTTCTGGGGGACATGAATCTGGAAACTAACAGTCTCAACTGCCTGCTCCTGGCTGAAGGGCCCATCCTTCCAACGGCTCTCAATTTGCTCAATTTACTCCATCTTACCTTAGACACCCCTTTTCCGTGATGCCCCATACCTGACAGAAATCCCAAAGGAACTTTGGAACTTGGGAAACTTAAGTCACTAGAGGTCAAAACAGTCAAATCTCATCAGATTTAGTCTCTCATCTCCTGCTTTAGAGCTATCTGCCTGCAGGTCCTGAAGTCCATACCTCAAAAAAACAAAACAAAACAAAACATAAACAGCATCTGCCTGATATTTAAAAAAGCCCTTACCTCTGTAGCGTTGGACCATTGGGTGTTAGCTGTGCTACTGTGGCCCAAAGACTGGCCCTTTCCCCAACTCACCTCGTTATCTGCACATGAGCGAGGGCCACATTTCGCTGTAGCAGTGGCCAAGAGGGAATTCAAAAGGCAGTTCAAAGCCAGTGCTCTTTCTCGGAGAAGATGGTGCAGAACCATCAGGCTCCCTGCTTCCTGGAGCAGCCCATTGTGCCACAGCTCAGTCTTGTGGGAGTTTTTATGGCAATTTATTGTGCTCTGGAAAGGGTCTGGTGGAGACTTAGGGTTGTTTTTCACTGCTCATCTTGCTTCTTGCTCAGAGTCCTGCAGCTTGTCTTGGGACGTAGGCTGCGTGCAGCTTCCACTGTGCTGAGCACTGACCTGCGGTCACAGGATAGGGGAACTAGGTACTGTAGGTAAAAGTAAAAGTTCGTGTTTGTCTAGAAAGCATAATCTTCAAGGGAATATGCAGGGAGCTGGAAGGTTGCTTAGTTTAAGGATGGGAGGATTTAAGAGTTTATAGCAACCTCCAAACATATGTGAGAGTCAGCTGCAGAAGAGTAATGTGTTCTTTGTGTTCATGCTAGCTGAAGACAAGCTGTCTTCAGTCTTTAGTCTTAGATCACAGAAAGGGACATTTGGGATTACAAAAATGTTTCCAATGGTGAGAACAGCAAACCAGTGGACTAGGTTATTTGGGAAAGAAATGAATGTCCTTTCTTGGAGGTTCTTAAAAAGCAGCATCCATCAATAATGGTGTAACTTCCACCTGTGTTCTCAGCTGGTCTGTCAGGGCAAAGGACCTCCGCAGCAAAAGCTTCTGTGGCACAGGAAGAGGAGAGTGGAGGGAGAAGCACATCCCCAGTGACCTGTCTGGCAAGTCCCCTCTTCTCGGGCCTAGGACCTTTCTCAGGCTGAACCCACAAAGGTTGTGTGTATTGTCTGTTCGAAACAGTAACACCGTGCCAGGGAAGCGGAGAAGGAAGTCCTTCAAAATCCACGCGGTTACCGGGAGAACAATTTTACCCCGGGAAGCCAAGGACACAGCTCTGGCACTTTTCAGCCCAATGTGGCTTCCTTCTGACCCTGGCTGGAGGTAGTGGCCCAGAAACATTACCCCAGCCTGCGGAGACGAGCCTGTTCTGCAACATTATCCCTTCTCTGGTCACGACCAGCACTGGCTGCAGTGGGCAGAAGCATTACATCAAACAAGATCGCCCTAAGCTAGAAAGAGAAGATTTTAGCAGTCCTAAGTACCGATCAGTCACATATGTCCTTGTTTGCAACAAGAGACTACAGCAGCTCCAGGTAGTTTACAAGAGGCCCTGGGGTTGGAGGTTCGTTCCTGGGAGTGGGGGGTTAGGCAGAATTGCCAAGGCAAGCCAGAAGCTCTGCTCAAGCTCTCTGACATATGCTGCGAGCCCTGTCTCCCTGAGAAGCAAACCAGGAGAACTGAACAGCCGGCTCGGAGCCGGAGATCTCATCAGCAAAGCACTATTCCTCCTGCTGAGCTCCTTGCTCTGCATGTGGAGCCTGATTCTCACACAAACGTGCTGGGATTTTAAATGGGGTGTGAATTACGCTGGTGCCACGTGAAGTGTCCTGTCTTTTTCCTGAGCAGCATAAAGGATCTTTAACATAGATGAGAATTGGCTCTAATGCTGCAGCAGCTATGACCTAAACAAGTTCCACTTTAAGCTGAAATAGGTTGCATTTTTGTGAAGCATTGTTGCTATCCAGATTTTCACTAGAAACAAATCTAAAAAATGTATATCTTCGGTGATCATCAGAGCAGCTTCTCAGCCTGGAGGAATCTTGCTGTTGCAACAACGCTGCAACACAACTGCATCAGAGCACCAAAACCCTGGGTAGAGATATGGACCGTGGAAGGCTTTCTGCTCTGAAAATGTACTTCAAAATAGCAAGACACCTGCAGTTGTAAACCTGGTGAAGGTCTGGGGAAATGTTTCAAAAGTTAGGGTGCATCTGGGGGCATACATATTGCAAGATCAGCGTATGCTAATGTGCATTTGTGTGTGAATGTCCACATGCAAAAAAGAGCCAGGGCTCTTCTAGAGGGGGAGAACATACTTCATCATTTATTTACATGGTCCAGCACTGTTGCGTTTTCATCAGGCTTAGGTATTTCACATACTTGCCAGAACAAACACAGCACAGGACTCTTCGAAGCAGTTGATGAAATCATTAAGGAGCTCTGTGTCTACTTGTGATTTTCTGCTTGTTTGAGCTGACTTTGAGTTGTGAACATAAAATCTGGCACTCGCAGGCACCATGTGGATTTGTGATGGTCTTGGGAGCACTGCTTCTCCATAAAACAATGGCTCGATCATATCCAAGCGCAGATGTTGTTTGTTTGTCTGTGACAGGTGTACTATCAATGATGTTTGCTTGTTGAGCTGTCCAAGTCATGCTTTAATGGAAATTCTTTAAAGAAGTTACAAATAGTTCATTTTAGTATGCTGGTTCAGTAAACACTACAGTAAACGCTTTGGCAGAGAGAATGAATTATAAAAATAAAAGAGTTATGTGTGGAGGGGAAAAGGAGAGCAATTTTTTTATGGCATATTGTAGTGGTTACTAAACATTATGGTCTTGTCAGCAGTCTCAGGATGTTGTCTATGTTTTTTCTTGAATTCCCAGCTGCTGGAAGGAAGATATTGCATAAGAATCTCCATTTTCTCATTTTAAAAAAGTAAATTTCTAACCCTTGTGGTTGCTTAGAAAAACATGAAAACATGAGCTGAATGTTCCAGATAGGATGTTGAAATCAAAACCATACATAACGGAAAGCTTGGCTCACAGCTTTAAAATCCAGACGGCAGATAAACAGCCTTAGATTGGTTTAGACTGCCATTTGGAAATGTATTGATATCTCACTTTTGGGGCCTGACTGCTGGCATGAGGGCACATATGATTTTGGAATTGGAGTTTAGTCTCTTTTTGGCTAGACAGTGCTGATTTTTTCAAAAGTCAATATTTCTGTGAAATAAAATCCTGTTTGATTATTTTTTATTTAGGGAGAACACCTCTTTTTCAACTTTTTTTCAGCAATGCTTCAGTCTCACATTGCCTCTTGTTTTGTTTCTCAACTCATTTTGTTCTGAGTTGAGAATTTCATCCTGAATCTCTTTTGGTTCGTGCTTCTTTTCATTTTGGCTTTAATGTTTCTGTCTGGAGACTTGCATTTGCTTTGGTTTGATGTTGACCTTGGGTTTGGTGTTTTCTTCCTTTCCTTATTTTTGACTTCTTCATCATGTTCATTGCTTTCCAGCTTTGTTTTAAGCTGGTGCTGGAAAATTCCACCATGTGTGGTGGGGCACCTCAATACTACCTTTTGTCGGCTGAGCGTGTGATGCTTTTGAGTGGCTCAGTGCTGCTACTCAAAGTCACATTTGAGCTCATCTTCTCATGACTGGGAGAGTTGTTGGCTTGTTTTGTTTTTCCAGAGGAGATGACTGAATTTTTAGTGAAAGACACACACAAGGCAGGAATTCATGGAGAGGGAGTTTGAATTCTCAAAGCAGAACTGGCCCTGAAGGTCTGTAGGGGGCCGTACTGCTGATAATGCTGTTGGATGGTGTGAGAAGTTGGAGAATGAAAAACAAGGAGATCCTTCTCTCTCCTGTCCCCCACTTGTGTGACATGAGAATGATGACTGTATATCTTCATCTGTGTTGCAGCTGGTAGTCCAGGTTGTTCTTGCACAACCACCCTGGAGCTAAAAGACAAATTCAAGCTGAGATGCTGGCTTGGCCCAAAGCTTTCTGAAATTTGGAAGATGCAGGTCTAAACACACTTGCTGCAGGCCTACAGTCTTGCTCCTGGGGGCTCACTGAATTGGGCACAGCCTCATCCACTGCAACTAACCTGAGTTTAGTCCTTCCAGGATGAACGTTTTGAGCCCAAGCCACAGTCACCTTAGCAGTCAGCAATGAGAACAGAAACCCTCCTGTGTCCCAGGGCTTAACCCTGCCCATTGTCTTGCAGAAGAGGTCTAGTTTCTGACCCTCCTGACTGACTCCCAATTTCATGTGGTGAACTGTATTCCCTATTTGCAGAAAGAAAATAAAGGGTCTGCAAAGCACTGGTTGTTGGAGTTCCAAGGAACAACAGTGGAACGAGTATGACCTACACAGGAAACTCATGGCAGGAGTATGTATTGGGGAAGTCCTGGCCCAGGGAAGGTGAGGAACCAGCATGTAGCACTGTCCCAGGCCAGCAGCCCATCTGAAGAGGATCCTGAGGTACGTATGACTGCTGTGAGTGCAGGAACAAAGGAAAGAGAAGATGATGTGAAGTAAGTATATCTCTGCGTAGCCCAGCTGTGTAGTTTCTTTGGAGTACAGCTACCGGCTCTTGTCCAGAGACCACTGTCCTGCTCTAAAATGGTCTGTTTTGGAAAGGGTATGGTTTGTCTCCTAGATTGTGGGAGGCAGATTGCTGCCCATGTGTCTGCATTTAGGGAAGAAACCAGGGGTGGGAGGTAGTGCTTCCACCCAGTATTGAACTCTGCAACAACCCTTGCTGACTGCTGTCTCTCAGCATCTGCAAGCAGTCAGGCTCCATTTAGGACCATTTCCTCACGGGAGGACGTGGTGGCACCAGGCTTTATGCAACTCCTGCCAGTACCTTCCAGCAGCTCTCAGCTGAGACTGCCTAGCTTAGACAAACACAGAGTAAGGTAAAGGTCAACACGGCCAACTGCTGAGCCGCTCTACTGGGGAGAAAAAGAAAGCATCTTCCATTTTCAATCAGAAGTGGTTCAAAAATGATTCTTTTCAGCTTTTCCAAAACTAAGCTCTCAGCCCTTTCCATGTCATGATAAATATTATAGTTGTGTTCTACTTCAGTGAGAAGCATCTTTAAAAATATTGTTTGTTTATTTGCACCTGTGGAAACACCATTTTCTGGTGACCTGAAGGATGGTGCTGATGTTGTACATCTTTAAGATAACTGCACACACAAAACATCCGTAGGTGAAATGATATTTTTAGACCTGGACCTTAAAATGTTTAAGATGAGACAAAGATACTAGTCCTGGTGTGATTTTTCTTCTCCAGATGTCTTTCTTTGTTTTGTTAAGGTTAGATATCCACAGAATAAGATCTGCAGCTCTGAGCATTATATATGAGACAGAACTAAATGTCTTTAGCATCACGCAGGCTTGCTAGAGCTTATTTGTCGGAGTCCTTGCCTTCAGAGCTTAAGCACCTGTATCTGACATCCTGTAGTAGACCCATGGCTGTCCAGAACCTTGAGGTCATGTGGATAACTAGCATTCAGGTTTCTCCGTTCAGGTCTTTCCCAGTATCATTAAACTCAAATGGCCCTGAATGAGCTAGGTGGTGTACGCACGTAAGTCAAAGGCCAACCTATGCATTAAGCAAAGTATAACACAGGCTGCCAGCAGGCTGGGGGCAGGGGTAGCTTTACTCCCATTTTAAACCAAGAGAGAGAGGTGCCTCCAAGGTTTAATAGCCACAGATGGGACAAGACCCTGAGTAACCTAATCGAGCTGGATCTGCTTTGAGCAGGGAGCAGGAGTTGATGACCTTCAGAAATCTCTTCCAAAATCTATATTATTCTATGATAAATTCAACAGCATTATATTGTAGGGCAATTGCTAGAGATTGCATAGGAACATCTGGAAACAGACCCTGCGTCCTGCCATCAAGTGAGGCCACAGCAGGCCCTAAGGTTGGCTGAGCAATCCCAGCTCTGCCAGCATCGGCTTAACAAATAAATAAAAGTAAGAGTGGAATAGCTGGGGAGAGAGGGGTGGGGAGATGCATTCCTTTGAGCCACACTTCAAGTCATGTCTCATAGCATGACTTACTTATCCGTGTTTGCCAGCCTTTAGTAAGTGGTGTGTATGCACACTGCAGAGAAAGCTGCTGGGTGGCAAATAGTGATTAAAGGCACTTGAGCAGGCAGTAAGAGATATTGAAAGTTAGAGGTGGCCAGATCTATGAAGGTACTGTGGCACTGCTGGTCTCCAGAGCAACTGACTACTCGCTTATTTAAACACTCAAATATTTCTAAACTGCTGCTTAAAATTCCTAAGCAAGGACTTCGAAGAAAGCATGACACTAGAGTGGGGCTGGTGGGACTTGGCAAGCTTGCTGGAGCAAGATGCACCTTCAGTAGCAGAACAAATTAAACATCCCAATTTCTATTTTGCTTTACAGGCTTTCTTAGCTTCTCCTCAAATTCCAAAGTGTGTGGCAATTTGACCATCAGAGCCCAAATCTGTGAGCTGCAATCTGTTCTGAACGTGGAAGGTCTGAGAGAAGTTTCTGACAGATCTGATGCTTTTGGAGCTCACTTCTCCTTCATTCTCCCTGCCCAGCTGGGGTGTTGTTGCAAGGTGACTGTGGGGCTTTTCAGTGGTGTTTTTGATATTTGCCTGTGCCTGGTTATGAGGTTCCTTTGGGAGCGGCTTGCTGGAATGCTCTTATTTGAGAAACATCTCCTGTGGGATACTTATTCTCTGTGAGGAGTCTGGTTTTTCTTTTCCTTTTAAAACCAGGTTTGAAGTGTAAGAGCATGCAGAAAATCCATATTTTGTCTTTGTGTTGTAATATCTGCTTGAAATTGGCTGGCCCTGTAAATATTCTTGCCAATAAACTTGTGAGTATCAACAGAGAGAGTGAAGCTCTGTCATTTGGTATAGTCAGAAACTTTCTCAGCTTTGGGCTATAAGGGATCTACTAAAATGCCTAGTTTCTTGGTAGAATATGGGTAGGAAAGAACAGGTAAAATAAAACTCCTAGAAATCAGAGGTGGAAGATAACTTGAGTGCTCATTTTGTCCATTTCCCTGTCTGTATGCAGGGTTAACCCGAGTAAAGCTTCCTGACAGCTCTTTGTCTGTCCAGTGGGATGGAGTCCGTACCCTCTCCTGGCAAACCGCTCCACATCTGAACAGGATAAACTAGACATGCCTATCCCTGTGGTGTCAGTATGGGATCTGGATCTGTTCTTTTGTTGCATTTAGGCCTCTGGGAACTGCTGAGAGGCATGGATTCATTGCAGAATAAACTGAGCATGCATCTGATTTATGTGTATGCGTATTTGTGCTTCAAACCCTTGCCTGAGTGACTGCCTCATGGTGCTTGCCTCCTCTCTCTCCATTCCCAGAATTTAGGGGGCTGTAAGCAATTGCTGTTGGGGTGCTACATCTCTGTCCTAATGGGCTGGGGGAAAGTTTGTCTGCCCTGGAAACGCGATGAGAGCCTCAGAATATTTTTGGAGTGCTGCTGGATGGTTTGGCAGGGTGTTTTTACTACAAAGATGCTCTAGTGAAAGTCTTGATGATACTGATATATATAACCCTGCTGTGACATGCTGCCAAGTTCACTGCAGACAGTATAATGCTGGGAAAATTTACATTTATTTACATTTATGTCCCCATTAATTGTCTGGATTGTTTTTTTAAGCCCCAATTTTTGCAAGTTTTATGCTGTGCAAAAGGAGGGAAGGTTAGCACTCTCCTTCTTCAGGTTAGGAGATGTCTTCCTGTCCTACATAATACACACATGCCTAACACATTGCCATGTTTCTCATGATGTCTCCACCACCCTTCCCTCCACTTGTCCCCTGCACCCCCCTCTGCTATGTATTCTGCCCCTCTTCAGTTCAAGAAGCTCAGAGGTAGCTTGTGCTTCTTTGGCAGTGTTCCTGGGCCTAAGAAGTGAGTCCTAGCCAGTAGGCTTACTGATGGGCATTGGATGTTTGGGGCTTTTGGAGGTGGGTGCTGACTTTGTACTAGGGACAGCAGGTGGGGAGTAACATTAACACTGAAAAATTGGGAGGCTGATGATCTGGAAGATCATCTGGTTTTGGGTTGCTACAGATGAGGAGACCAAGTGCCACCTGGTGTGAAGATTTGGTGAGCAGACCCTGTGACCCTGGGCAAAAGCAGAAAGTAATAGAGGAAGGTGAAGCCATGGCTTTCTGTCTTCTGCTAAATAAGATGTAATGCAATGATTTTTACATTCCAAGGTCTTTCTGTTGTCCTCCGATCTGCATCAATGGATATGAAGATTGTTCTGAATCTTCTGAAGTCTGAGACGCCTGAGGAAAAACAGGCAGATGGTTTGACTTGTAGCAGGAAAGAAAAAAAGTGTAGAAAAAAGGTTTGAAATCTATTCCCACTCCTCACTTCCAATAAAACTCTTCAGGGCAATGTGTAGAGGTATAGGTTTGGAAGGAAGAGACTTTACCATGGCATGCATCCTGCAATCCCTGTGATAGCTGAAGTGGATGGAGTTAAATAGGAACACAGGAACAGTGTTGAACTTGGGGCTGGGAGATGTGTCAGGCCAGATGGGGATGAAGCTTGGGAAAAGCAGATGGGTCCCTGTTTTTTATGTCTCCTGGTAGCGCCCAGAGCACTGTGACTATAGATGAGATGAAGCTGGAAATGTCAGGGTGGGAGTTGTTAAAAAGCATCTTCCATGTATACATTTTTGAGGTGTAGCCCTGAAGGAGATACTCCCCAGATGAAGAGGAACTGGCTCTGCTTCCTTCCTCACCTCTGTCTCAGACACCAGCTGGATGTCACCTGTCGGGGTCTGGCGAACTTCCAGGCCGGGGCTCTGCCTTTGGCAATGTGTATATTACACATGGACACCCTTACCATTTAAGGGTGGGCGGTAGCGATGGAGAGGACAATCCTGTTTTTATAAGCAAAGGCCTTGGATTAAACAGGCAATGGGTTCTTGCAATGGAGATTAGTTTAGTCCTCTGGTATCTGCATTGACTGGATTGTTTACTTGCAATGGCATTGCATCCCTTTGCCTGGACTTCTGCCACAGGGTGACCATGTGGGCCTTCTGTTCCCTTGTTTTCCCGGGAATGCCAGGGAGAGAGAGACTCAGAAAACATTGGCCTTGGCATAGCAGTGGACAGGACTGTGGCTGTGGGGGTTTGCAAGCAATGTGGTGGTCCTTTCACGTATGACCCTAGATCCCTTTACAGAATTTGGCATCTCCCTGAATTACCTCCCATTCTTTGCCTGGTTCATCTTGGCTCCTCTGTACTTGACATTGGTACTGTTGCATTGCAAAGATCTCTTGCTGAAGAACATTTCCACATTTCCCCACTTCATACTCCAAGCCAAGGTGTGGCTGGTTCCCAGAGCAGCTCCACGTTTTCTGTCTTGTGTCTTTTCCTCTTGTGTTGCTGTAGATCCATTGCCACCTTCTAGCATTACTTCACGTCACACTCTTCCCCCTCCCAGCCTTGCAGCCCCACATAAATAACAACCACCCTGGGACGGTCAGGCAGGCTTGCTCAGCCTGATCCCAACCAGGGAGGTGCAGAATCCTTCCGAGTTAGGCTGAGCTATGTGCCATGCCATGCCATGCCAGTTGCAAAGAGGAGGGTTGTGAGATTGCCAAGGTGTGCAGGAATGGAAAGAAGGCAAGTTCCAGGCCATGCTGAGACTTTCAGAGAAAAGATACATATGTGGGTCTTTGGGAAAGGGGAATGACAGTCTTCCACTCAGTGAGACACTCGGGCACTGGAGTTTGAAAGAGTGCTGCCTGGCCGTGCAGCCAGAGGAAGGGTAGGATTGGTGCCCAAGGTTAATAAACAGACTTAAGGTAGGGATTGAACTGGAAGGTTGGCCAGTGTGTTTTCATAGCAAAGAAAAGAGAGGAAAACAGGGACTTGCCAACTTGCACCAAGTATGTGTGCTTGCAAGCAAATGTGAGGTGTCTACAAATTTTACAGGACTGGTCTGGTCTTATCGGTCTCAGTAAGAAGCCTAAGAGTAAAGGTGATGAAATATATGTGTGGTTCTGTACACACCCTCACCCCTTCTGGTTTTGTCCACTAAATTGCTGTACTCCTACATATGAAGCACAGAGCTTGTGGTATGTACTACTTCGTTTCAGTGGCTTAGCAGCTTTTCCTGACTGTCACAAGGGCAGTGGTTAGATTTGGACAATATCCTTGATAATCATCTTTTGCAGGGTAACTCTTTGCGATGCTTTATATCTCCTTGGAAGATATTGCTACTGTTGTCTGTGCTATTTGATCTCATTGTGCTCAATAATCACTGCCATTGCATGCCTCTGATTATTCAATGTATTATACAGCTGCAATTTCATTTTTCCCTCTTAAAACTCCCACCAGAAGGATTGGTGTGGTTGCTGAACAGGGCAGGCATTCAGCTGTGTCAGTATTCACAGAATGACTTCTCTACAAAACAGGCAAAACCGTAATTACAGCTAAAGACTCTCATTTCTTCTGTTTAACTGCGTATGGCTGGCAGCAAAGGTCTCAATGAAAAAGCAGTGAGTTTCTTTTTAAATTGATACTAATGGGAATAGACACAAGGGGGTATATACATGGCAACTGCTTCCAGCCTAGAAGCAGCAGCTATAGAAACAAGAGTTACTTGTCTATCAAGACTTCTTGTGGTGCACACAAGAAGAGGACTGTGCTACTTGTATTTGTCTGGGTTTCTGGTGAGCTTCTCTTCCCTAGGCAACAGCTTGCTCTCACCATGTCATTTCTGTGGTTTTCACCTCCAAGCTGGGATGGATCAGAACAGCTCCCAGTCCTTGCAGTCTTACGTATTGTTCTAACTGGGATCCTCTCATCTAGGAAATCAAGGCCAAATTGCCTTGCCCCTCTGAGGCCGTATAAAGGCAGGTGGCAGCATTGCCTAGTAGAAAACACATGAGGCTGGGATTCAAGT
This sequence comes from Chauna torquata, assembly GCA_013399475.1. Taxonomy (NCBI): domain Eukaryota; kingdom Metazoa; phylum Chordata; class Aves; order Anseriformes; family Anhimidae; genus Chauna; species Chauna torquata. The sequence continues at coordinate 14,288 of VXAL01001497.1, read as the reverse complement.
CAGATCCCAGGTCTCAGCCCTGCCAATGGTTGCCTGAGAGCTGTACGCAAATCATTTCACCTCTTTCTTTTGTTTCTCTCCATTCACTTATACTGGGAGCTCCTTGAGCCAAGGATTGTCTCATGAAGTCAACAGCTAGCCAGCTACCCTCATTTTACGAGCCATGTTCCCAAATGTCCACGTGGCCTGGGACTCCTCATGATACTGAGACCTACTATTGATTTACTTCTGCTTGTTTTTCTTTTTTCTTTCCACAATCTCTAATGTCAACTGTTTGATGACTGAATGACTCCTAGAGTGGCAGGATGCTCTCACCACTTGAATCCAACAGTGAAGGCTTCACAACAGAGGATAGCTTGTTGTGGGGATTGGCTGGGCAGTTGTTCTCTTGAGCATGGGTGAGAGGGTTTTGGAGAAAGCAGCTTTCATGTGGGATCAGGGTCAGAGACAGGACTGCAGAAGCAATTACTCGTTTCTTCAGTGGAATTGCCCCCGCTTGCCGCAGGCTGCAACTTGGCTCACACTAGCAGTGAGTCACCGCACCAGATGGAGCTGGTTAGGTCTGGGCAGGGAACGGAGAACAGCAAGAGATCAGAGATGGATGCATCTCCAGGCCCTGTCTGATCACCAAGATGGAGGCAGGAGGGGAGAACAGGGGCAGTTCAGAGGTACCTCATGTTTCCTTTTCCACACGGGCTGCTCCCTTCTGTGGATTCCCTGCAAACTTCAGCTTCTATGCCGTGCAAAGGGATGCGCTGTCCCTTCCTCCAGGCCCTTTCTTCCGCTGTACCCTTTGCTAGGGGATGTCTAATTACACAGGCACCATGTCTTAAGAACAGCCTCTTGGCTTAATTCACTGACCATCCACATTGTTCCACCTGCCCTTGACGTAATGTTCCCTCACTCATATTGGCTGTGGAAACTCCCCTTAGAAAGGCCCCAGTGTTGCTCGTGATGAAAGACGGCACTGCTAGGAAGCCTGATTTGCTTCTTAATGGACTTATAAAAGCCGATGTCGTAGCCTCTGGGTTTCAGGCAGCTGAGGTGCTGTGTAGATGTTCTCTCCATCTTTTCTGTCTAACGAGGTTTGCAACCTGCTTTTTCCCGCGTGCAGCAGCCTGCAGACTTGCCTTCATAATAGAAAAGGTGAGGCTGTTTTAGTTTCTCTTGTGATTCTAGAAACTGGGACCCTAGCAAGTGGGGAGAGGATGTCCTGGTCTTGCCCTAAGTTAGAACCACGCATTTTCCATGTGCAAATCTGTATAAGCAAAGGGGTGAATAACTTCCAAAACTGAGACTGCGGGTGTGACCTTGAAATGCTGGACCCTTTTACAGCCCAAATCCTTTGGGGTGGGAGGAAGAGAGCCTGCATTCCTGACATTATTAAACTGGATATTGTTAACTATGTGTAAGGGTGGATTACTGTCTGGCATGCAATGACTTATTAATGCTAATCAATTGGAATTGCAAGGAATATGCCTTTTTCTTTATTAGCAATGGCCTCCTGGAGGGTCTTTCCCCCTATGGATGAAGGGAAATATGCTGAGGGGAGAAAGAAAGAAATAATAATGGAATTAAATGAGTGGTATTGAGGCTTGTTTCTGATTCCCCTCTCCTGATTCTGGGCCCTGATTCAAAACTCATTCAGTGTATTCAGCTACTTTGTGTGTTCTTGAGCAATAACCTTGCTTGTGCTGGTTTTGCAAGCAATCAGTTGAACTAGAAGTTCAATAAATTGGCATGTTGATGTCTCCCTGAATTCACAGTTTTCTTCTCCAGGAAAGATCTAATCTTCAAGAAAGATGCAGAAGGATCACACAGGACAGGTCTTCACCCAGTGCAGGCTGACTTCAGCCCAGTGAACTCCAAATGGTTTGTGGTATTGTGGCACCTAAGCACTGAATACAATGCTTGTGTCTCCAAATGCTGTGCGCACAGAGAAGAAGGAAGATGCTCTTGCCACTCTGAGCTTCAAGCTGCTGTATAACGTGAATAGCTATACCTAGGCAGAAGGAAACAGTGGCAAGCAGCAGAAAGACAGGGCTTTTTTTTTTACCCAGTGCTTTTTTTTTTTTCCCCGTATCAAAGCAAAGCAATGTTTTGTCCTGGAATTTGAAGGAAAATAGAGAGGTGGCTTTGGGTATAGTTTAAATGAATACTTCTGGAGGAGAAGCAAATTTTTCCCTAGGGAGCCAACAGTGGGTTCAGGAGACAAATCCTCATCTTTGAAAGTTATGGAAATCTAAGGAGTTGGGTCCTGTTTCTGCTGTTTACACCAAGAAAATAATACCCCACGCGGCAGAGTGACGTTATTTGGTCTCCTGTGTGTTTTCAAGCCCAAAATTGGAGTGCTGGACTGTAATGCCTTCAGGCTTCTTGCTCTGTACAGACTGTGCTCAGCACAGCGGGACTCCTGGGTAGATAATCCTGCTTGATGCTGAAGTGGCTGTGGCATGCCTGTAATGACTGCCTCAAGGCATGCTCAACTGCTCTCTGCTTTTGAAGTGAAGTGCAGCCACTGTAAATAAGGCCTTCTTGTTGTCGAGTGATTTTCCAGTAGGTAAAAATCTGTTTGGTTGGAAGTTTAGCGGCCAGTAGCTAAGTGTCTGGTGGAATACTTTGACCTGACACAAAATGATTCAGGGTGACTGGAAAGAAAATATCAAGTGTCAGTGTGGTTAACTAATTCCGCGTCTAGCTGCCTCACTTCTCTTTATTCTGTCCCCTCTGATATTAGAGGCCCCCGGCTTTTGAAAAGAGGAAGGGTTGCAGTGATAATATTGGCGCATTCCCCAAATGAGACCGCCTGTTAGATAAGGAAGTAGCTGTTCAAACATCTGAGTAGCAATTTAGCTTGTTAATTCTTGTGGATTTTGTTTCCTCCAAGAGATCTCACAGTAATTTGTAGATTTTGTTCAAGTTCCAGCCTCTGGAGTGACATGAGCATATGCAAACCCTGTTACTTGTTATATTGTATTTGTTTCTGGCTGCCAGTTTTGCAGAGGAAAGCTGGAAAATTTAACCCTGATTTATGATTGATATATTTAAAAAAGAAATTAAAAAAAAAAAAGGCAGATAAAAAAAGCATTTAGATTGCGTTATCTTTAAAACATGAGATATTTCAAAGGTAATCTCCTGCCTTTGGGGAGCGTAGTTACTCATTTTTCAACATCTCAGGTTTGCTATCTTATTGCTTAGTGACAGAAAAAACTGTTGTTCCCTTTGCAGGCCCTAGTTTCTACCCCGAGTGCCTTGCCCTAACTGTGCAGGCTGGCTTTCCAACCCTGGAGGAATCAGAGCAGTGCTGGGCTAAATGAAATTATCATTAGATGAATGCAGATAGTGTGTCTGGAATGGAGGTAGCTAGATAACTTCCAAGGGACTGCAATACTGACGATTATTTTGGGAAATGCAGCCAAGCTCTCAAATTCTGTGCCCAAAGAGTACCTCTAAATACAAGTTAGGAATTGCAAAAACTGAGAGCAAATGACAAAATCCCCCACGCTTACATATAGTTTTTTCAAAAAAAAAAAAGTTCCTGTGCTTATTTCCGTACTATTAAAGCAAACTTGGGAACGTGGCCCATAGCGACACTACCTATTGATGTGTGCCATCACAAGGGGAACACTTTCACCTGCCATTTCTATTGTTGGTGTCTTTATGAGCATGATCCTACAAAACTTACCCTCAAATTTCACTGGGGATCTTATCTTTCAGTCCCACTGAGACATAACTTCCCGCGTAACTATCTAACTGGAAAATGGTCTGGCTGACTGTATGTTGCAGGATTCGCTATGGCCATACAGATGGCAAGAGGCTTTGGCTGGAGGCTGAAGAATATTTATTTGAAAGATCTTCTGAAAATATGAACATATTATAATAGCTAGAGTTTTACAAACAAAGCTTTCATGTTTGAGAAATATATTTTTGGAGTGGTAGAGAGTGAAGAAAATGTTACCTAATTTATTACTGAATGCTTGTGAAGGACTTAATACCCATAAAACCAGCAGCATGCCACAGACAATGCAGGGGATCCTGTGGTGGGTCTCTGCATGTTTCCTTGCAAAGCTATGCCAAAGCTCCTTAATCCTGACCTTAATTATTCCAGTGGAGGCATTTGCTGAGCAAAGAACTGCGACTGTGTCAAGTCTGTGCCCTGAAGTTTGTGAGGAGGCCAAAACATCCAGCTAGATCCATCAGTTGTGAACCTGAGCTCTTCAGATTTTTAGTGAAAGGCCTGACCCATGCTGCTGTTCCTACAAAAGCCAGCCCTGCAGCTTCTACTGCCTCTAACAGCACAGGATTGTCTTCCCCTTACAGGGATGGGCTGGGTTTTCTGGGCTCTCGACCTCCCAGTAAATCGCAATGATACTGAAGCTTCCTTGTCCTTGACCTGCTGTCATGTTCATTAAAACCTAATTAGCATCCAACTGGCAAACTGAGACATGATATGTTCACACAATTTATTTTTTCCTGATCAGCTGAATCCCTCTAAGCTAGCCAGCCACTGCATTCGATCCCTTTTTAGAAGTACATGTTATGCAGATTGCCAGGCAAAGGCAGTGCAAGGTTTAGTTTGTGAGCAGCTTCACAGACAAGGGTGGGCCTCCGAACCGCTGAGACCGATCCTTTGCTATTCCCTGCACCCCACCCTTGTCAAGTTCCTCTTCAAATCTTGTGCTGGTGGTGTTTTCCAACTCTGTGTCATTGGCTGCTGGCATGCTGTGACACGGCTTTCTCTCTCCGTGCTTGGATGACCGGAGTGAACCAACAGCCAGCCAGTATGAAGCAGACTTGCTCACTTGCAAATAACCATCGTCTTGTTTGAGTAAAATCATTACTCTGACAGTCAGTCTCTGTTTGTGCGCTTGGGCTTACTGAAAGCTGAAGGATGGCTAGCTATAAATGTGGGGTGCAACATGGCCTGAAGATTAAACTGTGGGGACTTTCTATGTATTAATTTATTAAAGATAATAGATGTGGTACTCTTACTTATGTATATTTAACAATACCTACTCTTCAGACAGACTCTTTGATGTTTTGGAGCGGGCTGGTCTTTTTGCTGAAAGTGCATGTGTAGGACAGCATGTGCACAGCTGGCTGGGTGAATTTTGGGGTTGCTCACAATCTCACTTCCCTCTTGAGGGGAAAATCTCAGTGGCCACATATCCCAGTTTGTCTGACATGGGTGACCGTCTGATTTTGTCAGTGAGCTACTTTGACTCCCTAAGGATTTCTCTGTTGCCACTGTTAAACATTATAGATGTCTCGCCCCTTCCCAAAGTTTCAAACCCAACAGGCACAATGTAGAAGGGAGCTTAAGTCCTTTCTAATGAGAAGCAACCAGGAGTCGTGCTGGCAAGAACAGGCTGTTCTCTGCTCTCAGATGTTTCATAGACCAGAGTTTTGCTTCCCTATACCAAAAAAAGCCTTAACCTGGAAGAATTTGCTGCTCTGAAACGCTGAGTGAGCAGAAACTACAACCGCTTCAAGCCTAGCACAGAGGCTGTACACATATGGGGGTTGTGAGTACAGCCAGGCTGTGCACCGTCGGTGGTGTGTCCTCCAACCAGAAATCAATGCAGTTACTTGACACCACAACCACTGTCTCTTCCAAAAAGAAAGAAAAAAAAAACAGAGACAGAAAAAAGAAGAAAATGTTGTGGCGGAGGTAGAGTCTGTCTGTGCAGTGCCACACAGCCCACGCCAGGGTCTGGCATCTGGCTCCCAGCTGGCTTGGCTTGCTGGGAGGGAACATAGTGGAGGAGCTCATGTCAACCTATGCAAACTTTACATTCTGGATGGCTCTTTAATTTTGGGTTTGTGCAAGTAAGAGGGAGTTGTAGTCTTGCTCCCCAAGAAGGACCTTCATCATAAATGTGCATATGTATATTTAAGGGGTGATGTTATGCTTAGTGAATCCCCAAATTTGTGCTGTGTCCTAAAGCCCCTGGGCTTAGCAGTAGCGAAGTTATGGCTTCAAGGGAGGACAGGAGTGACTTGATTTATACAGAGGACAAAGATGTGGCTGGTGAACCACTCTCTCCTGGGGAGCTTGGGGGAGCTCTGCGCAGACACCATGCTGCTGTAGAGGAACTTTCCTCCCTTGGGTTCCTCGGAGCTGTGAAGCCCTAGATCATGAGCTGTAGTCTTTGCAGGCTTCTCCTCTACACTTTGTTCCTCTGTTGTGGCCCAGACCTGAAGAAACAGTCTTTCTTTATGGTCTGGCTTCTCCACTAAGCAAACTTCTGTAGAAACATCTATTTCACTCCTGCTGGAAGAGACGGAAGTGGACAGCGCAACACACCCCAGCAGGCTGCTGGAGGGCCAGCTTCAGTACAGCACACAAACATATACTTAATTTTAGGCTTATTTTTAGCCCTATGAAGTCACTGGTACTCTTCAGGGGCTTAACTTAAACACATGCTTTATGCTTCTGGTCGGAAGAGAACTCATTTTCTTGGTAAGCTCTGAACCAAACAATTCCTGGGGAAGAAAATATCTACTACAAACTAATGAATACAAATCTAAAGCAAGCAAGCTATTTCTCCTGCAGGCTGAGGTGAACAAATACAGAAGAAAAGGGAATGGCTGAATTATTCTCAGCAAATACAAGCTAATGCAGCTGTCAAAGACACCAGGTTGCATGAAATCTCTGATGATTATCTTGAATATATGCTATCACTGTGCCAGCATTTATGTTTCTCAGAATAAAAAAGGATGCTAGTGTTTCTGCTAACATCCCAAACACACTTCACTTAAATCAGCATTCACTATCAGTACTGTGGCTTCATTGCCTCTTTTGAACCATCTGACCATAACTGATTGCTTGCAGTTATCTGAAATTCAGCTTTTCTGCTGACAATTACTTTATTTACTGCTTGCCTGTAAAACAATAATGCCCTCCTTTGTGGGCACAAAGGCAGATTAACATCAGTAATTACTAAAGCAGCTGTTTCTATGTGAATACCCATTTCTTAGAGGCAGATCATCTTCTGCATTGGCATAAGGAAAAGGGATTCGAATCAGGTGATGCTGTTACCCTACAAATAATGTGAGCAGCCTGGAACTCAGCAGAGAGATGTGGGTAGCTCCCCCCACCTTGCCTCCATCTCATAGGAATCGCTGTCTGGAGCGTGATAAGCATTGGACAGAGCCAACTGTTGACCTTATTGAGATCAGTCCTGATAGCTGCTTATCATTTAATTCCTAAAAGTGACTGCCAATGTGTGAACAGGGCTATATGCTACTTGTACTTCCTTCTTTTTTTTTTTTTCTGTTTTGTTTTGTTTTGCATTTTTTTGCTCTTCCCAAGAAATTTAGGGCTGTGCCTCTGAGAGAGCTCGACACCTAGACTGAGGGCCTTGTTTCCTAGAAAGTCTGTTCCCACTGAATTACCTGAAAGATGCATTTGGCACTAAATGCTAGCCTTATTAGAAGAAGACAGTCATTAGCTCCTTCCAGGCTACTGTGAAGAGCCAAGGAAGCATGGCTGGTAGAAAATGGCAGCGTGAGTCTTTACTAACCCTAACTGGGGTTACTGCCAGCTCTGAAAGATGTTCAGAGCAGCTCTTTGGTGTTTTTGAAGCCTGCCCTGGCACATGGTGTTTATCAGCTGAAGTCTGCCCTGCCTTGCAGTCTATCCAGAAAAGCCATGCTTGGCTGTCTGCCAGCATGTGAAGGCGTGTGTACCTGCAGAAGAGATGTGGCCATGGTCCCGGTTCCTTGGAGGCTTTCAAGTCAGCTGCCTAGATTTCAGAGACCTCCTTTGGAAGCTGAGAGAGAAGAGAGGGTCATGATTTTCCTTGTGTTGACAAGTCATGGCATTTCCTCCATTAGTCTCTGAAAAAACAGAAATGCTTCTGCATGCCAGGACCAGGGAGTGGACAGAGGTGGCCATAGTCTCTAAGGAAGGCAGAGGCCCCCTACTTCTCCCAGCATCACTGAATATCAGTTGATATGGGAGAGGCATGGATGGGTTCATTTCCATAAGCACAAGGCGCTCTTCAACAGCAATGGCTTTGCCTTTGGCATTGAATCACTCTCAGCCCTGTCTCATAAGCTGCTGACTACCTTGCCCAAGGGGCTTTCAGCCTCTGACAGCTACGCTTTTATGAAATACCTCCCTTCCATCATCTTGTGTAAGTTACACAGCATAGTGGGAGGAGAAGAGGGAACCATGTCAGCACCCCACTTGTCACTGCTCCAGATTCGCTGAGCAGGATGCAAAGCACTGGCCCCAGCGTAGACTTAGCCTGCACTTTTTGCTGATCCCTATGTTATGAGAAATTTAAACCAGATGTTTAGTGTTCGATCATGCTTTTCTTATTGTTCCTGCCTCTATCACAGTAATTACTCTATCTGGAGGGTCATTCAGAGTTCAGCTCTGTGGAGAAGCTATTATTCTTGATTACAGGATAGGCTACTTTTTCAAACATCCTTGTCTAATTATACTTTGAAAGACATGTCACAATATTCCAGAGCTTTTCAGCTAGCTACTGAGTAAAGACATCTATAACGGTTCCTTTGGATGTTAAAAGAGAGATAGGGATGTTGTCAACAGCAAGGGCAAGGAATGTAGTAGTTGTTCGGAGAAAGCAGTGTGCCTGGTGACTTAAAAAGCTCAGCAATCCTGAGTGGAATTGAAATGTGAACAAAAAGATAGATGAAAATATATTGGATATTGCACAAATTATGCTAAACCAACTGTGTGGTCTGATGCAAGAAGACACTGAAACTCTATTTTTCTGCTTTCTGGTAATGCTGACAGCACACAGAATCAAAAACTTTTCCAATATTATATCATGAGTCTCCTGCTGCTTGGTATATTCCTTAAATTGCCATCTCCTTGGGTCGTCTCACTCTTCGAGAATTTCTGTTTTATTTACTAAAAAAAAAAAAAAGAGCTTGTGATAGAGAAAAATAGTTGCACCCTTCAGAAACAAAAGGATGAATGTAGTTTTATTTCATGAGCCAGGTCTCCTGTATTCACCAGTTGTAAATCATCATTTTTTGCCATTTTTTTTTTTCTCAAAATTGTTTTGGTTGAAGTCCTGATTTTGTAAAGCTTGGACTAGCAACAGTAAACAGATGCAGCTTGTTTCTGGCTCACAAGCAGGGAGAGGTCAAGAGAATGACCATCCTCAAAACCTTTGGCCCAGGCTGGAGAACCAGAAATACAAAGAGCAAGTTTCCCTTTGCAGCCATTCTGCACAGTGGAGCCAGACAGGAACCGCGTCAAAGAGGGACTCTGTCAGCCACCCTTTTGCAGAATAAATATTGGTGCATCTGTGAGGAAAGACAAAGAGAAATCCTGGCACAAAAGAAACTCCATGATCTGGCACTGCTGGCCGAAGACCAGCTCTGCAGTGAAACTCTAAGCAGTGATCGTCAGTGATTTTAAGTATCACAGTGGTACAGTATCAAAGTGCCCAGTGCATTGGGGAAAAGCAGGGTGCAGCAGACTCAGCACTGCTGCTACTGGCAATGGGATGGCTCTCCCCTCCCATGCGGTGCTTGTGGCCAGTGCGCTGACGTCCTTGAGATTTCTCCCCCTCTCTCAAACTGAATGCGAACTTTTCCTCTAGGTTCAAAAGTTGGTGGCATGAGCAGGAGGGCAGAGAGTTTCTGGAAAGCCTGTCTGCAGCGTGCAGGAAGGGGCTGGGAGTCATTCCTCAGATGTTCCTTTGCCTCAGCTGCAGCTTTGGGCAGCTGCAGATAGTGGCTTGATGAGGATGAAACTCTTGGTTGAAATGCCACAGAGACACTGCCCCACCTATGAGGAGCCAGTACTTCCCATGGAGAAGCAAAACCCAGGCTGAAGGCTCTTCTTCATAAAACTCAGGACAGAGACTTATCTGTGCCCAGGCTGTAGCCTGTCTGGGGGTGAAATGGTCACTCTCAGCATTGTGAATGATTATTTGCCTAAGGAGGGCAACAAACCTTTTCCTCCCAAAATGTGTCACCATCCCTCACATAACTGACAAGCCTCCTCTGCTTCCTCAGTCTTTTCTGTTGGAGTAGCTTTGTGGGATCAATTATTCATTGAGCCCGTGACAGACTGGCATCTGAGAAGAAACTGAAACCCTGGGTGAGAGCTGGAAGCAGATCAGGGCCAGCGGAACACAGGAGGTTCCCCCTGAACACGAAGAAGCACTTCTTCACAGTGCGGGTGACGGAGCACTGGCACACGCTGCCCAGAGAGGCTGTGGGGTCTCCTCCTTGGAGATCTTCAGAAGCTGCCTGGACGTGGTCCTGGGCAAGCAGCTCTGGGTGGCCCTGCTGGAGCAGGGGCTGGACCAGATGGCCTCCAGAGGTCCCTTCCCACCTCAGCCATCCCGTGATTCTACGATTCTGTGAACAGGCACTCTGTGGTGTCAAAGCAGAGATGAGAGGGAATGAAGCTGTGTTGTCCTGGACCTTGCACAACTTCTGCTTGCAGAAATAACCATGAGATCATCAGGACTGTACCAAGAGCTGACTTACTGCCTGCCAGCGTGAACTGAAGCTGCACTGAAGGGAGGGATGCTATAGCTCAGGAGAAGAACACAGGCCGAATATGGCTTACTTTGTGTGATACCTTAACTCCAGTGAGGTGGCTTGAGCAGGGCTAAGACTTTGCTTGCTTGTTTGCCTGCACTGTAGGCAAAGCATTTAGCTTTTAACTAGAGCTGTTTCTCCCTGCGTCTCCCCTCAGATATACAAAGGGCAACTGTAAAGCCTTTTCTGCCCAACCTCAGCTTGGACTGGCTCTGAAGAAGGAGCGGTTGAAGCTCCCTGAATCCCGATGTCAGTGATGTTCCCTCCTGTGGTGTTTCCCTTGTGTTGTCGTGCACTCACAGAGCTGCTGGGCATCTCCAGGGCTGGAAGCTGGAGAACTGCTTGTTAGAGGCCTGAGTTGGCAGGGTCTGGGTGGTGGGAAGAGACCTAGCAGGTAGGCTGCAAGAGCAATGACTGATTTAGGCCAGAGCCGGCTGCTCCCACTGGTAGCAGTCACTGACAGTGTGAAACAGACCTTTCACCTCTAAAAGACACTAAGAGAGCTCTAACCTTGAGTTTTAAACTGATCCAGTCTGGGTCCAAGGCCAATTAGGGAAAAGATAAATGGAGACAGATTCCTGAAGCATTTTACCAGCTGCGGCTCATGTCCTGATACCCATTTCCCAGTCCTCTCTCCAATGCACTGTACTGCTTCAGTGGTGCTCATGTCTTTCTCTAGCAGTAAAGACTACCACAACGTCCTGTGGCATTAGTTGCACAGGCTGTTGCCAGGTGCGGGGGATTTTCCTGTGCTAATTCTCATGCTGGATATTGCTGGCACTCAGCAGGCTACAAACAGCTTTTCCAGTCACTGCACAAGCCCTTTCCTTTTCATTATGAGGGGCGTTGCAGATATTCAGGCATAAAATGTCACTCTCAGCCTAACAACTGCACAAGGTCTTAAATCTCACTTGAGTTAGTTCTGTAGTGCTATATTAGTTCCTGTCTTGCCAAACTTAGGATTCCTGACAGGAGGGAAAGACAGTCTTGTGGTTATGAGATGACACTAGAAGTTAAGCGATCTGTCTGGGAAGCCAGCCCTGCCACTGATGCCCCTCTGACCTTGAGCAATTAAAGTAGATGAGGTAACACCAAGGCTGTGGAGGCAGATATACGAAATGACACATGGTTTTGTGCTAAAGCCACATTTGTAACTTAAAATGCTCTGTGGTTTTGTTTTTCCTCCACAGTAGAGGGAAATTAGTGCTAGAATAACCCATGAGGAGGCAGAGCCTGGAAAACTCTCCAAGTTCCCGGACCCATGTGGGAAAACAGCCTCCTCCATCCGTCCCCGCAAGGAGGGCTATGGGCAGTGCAATTCCGGATGGGACAGGGCTGCTCCAGCATCACTGCTGCAGTGCCGAGTCCCTACCTACATCCTGTCCTCCCCGAGGGAGAGGGGACACAGGTGTGTTTCCACAAACAAGATGGTTTTAGGGCAGACGTGAAAACATCCTTAGCTTTTCCCTGGGAGAGAAATTTCATGGGTTATTGAAACCCTCTCCTCCTCAAAGTGCTGACCTTTCTAAGGAGAAAACAGAGCAGAGTGAAGCAGTAAGGTTCTGTCTGGAGGCCCTTGGCAGCTCCCATGAGACGTACATGGAGAGGATAAAAAATGCCAGGCACCTGTGATGCTGCCACATAACTGAGTGACAATATATCGAGGGAGAGGGCAGTGATAAACAGCTCACGGAAGCAGACATCTGCCTGCCCTGCACCAAACTCTCTTAGGAACCACAGAGGCTCCTCGGTCCGAAGCAGTGACTTGTCAGGAGTTTTGCTCTCCACTTACAGATCACCTTGTGCTCTCCATTTCATGGCTGAAGGATTTCAGAGGGAAGCTTCTTGTTCTGCACCTTGCTCGCCTAGAAAGGCTGTGTGCATTCACCGTGAGTGCCCTTACATGGGAGCCTTGTGTAATGCAGCTGAGAGAGCCTGGGCCGGCTGTAGGGTTGCTCTTCCGAAAGCCTCACTGTGCAGAGGTTGGTCTGGGGCTTTAAAGAATAATGTTTCCTCGTGAACTCTTTACTGCAAAACTTGGATGTATTTGTTCTCTCTCTCTCTGTCTGCTCCTCTTCTGAGTCTTGTTGAGCTGAGGGACCCACACACCGGCTCTGGCACTGCTGAACAGCCTGGTCTACAGTGTAGACTGGGTATTAAGGCGACTCTGGGCCCTCTGGACCGGGCATGCACGGTCACCAAGTCTTGTTGCAGCTGTGGGCAAGCCAGGAACTGCTGCTGAGCCCAGAGCTTACAGCCAGCTAGCACTCTCCCTGACGAGTAACCTTCATCCTGCTAGCAATCATGGCCTCCAGTTAATACCTTTTGCTGAAGTTTGACATAAAAAAAAACAAACACAAAAGCAAAACCTCATCTGTGCTCTGGGTCCAGCCGGGCCCTGTGCTGTTGCATGTTCCTTCCCCCTTTCCAGGAGTCTCACGCAGTACTTGGCATAAGAGGCCCCAGACTCGCCTGCTGTTTTAAAATCTCTTTTGAAGAGAGACGGGCTCGGCCAGCTCGCAGCGGCCACCATGAGCGCCTAACGGGGGGTGCCCACTGCCTGGCTGCTGTCCCCGTGGGAAGCCTCCGCGTGCCTGACCCCCGCCCGCCGCACAGGTAGGGAGGGACGCCACAGCCCCAGAGGAAGGCGGCCCCGTCTCTATTTCCTGGCAGTGCCCTGCACACCCTGGTCTGGCTGCGCTCACTGGGGAAACGGACAGAAACCGACCGACAAACTCCGACACGGGCCGTCACCGGCACCGAGGCCCGAGGGCGGCCCGGGCTGGGAGCGGCAGCGCC
>VXAL01001496.1:360996-371328 GCA_013399475.1 Chauna torquata | reverse complement strand
ACAGGAGAGGTTTAAATGGAAACAGAGCTTCTAAAGATTTGTTAATATACACAGTGAATGGCACTTTTTGTATCAAATTTAAATGTTGGAAAGAAATTGCCTTGTTTTTTCCCCAGAAGCTCTATCGCCAGTCATGCAGGGTGCTTAGTTCTGGTGAGAGGGAAAGGAGAAAGACTGAAATGCTACACGACATTCCAGTTATGGAAGAAAAAAAATGTAGCAGATTGACAGACCAATAAAAATATACAGAAAGTTTTTTCTTCATTCCAAGGATGTGTGCAGAAATGTGGGAAAGAAAAAGGTTGGGGAGGGTGAAATGTGTGTGTGATTACATATATGAACACACACACACACACACACACACACACACACACATATGTATTCATATGTCTATGTGCACAAACATTAATTCAACAGGTAATGATGTATGTTCAAAACAAAATAGTGAGATTTTCATTGTTCATCACCATACCTTAAGCTGAGCCTGCATTGATATGACAAGTGGAGCACAGTTTCTTCTGTGCGAGTTGCTGCAGAGAGAAGCCCAAGAATAGTTTTCTTTCCAGTGTACCACTAACTCAGAAATAGGAGTAACACTTTGCTTCTGTTGAACTATGTTTGCATGATATAAAGACTGGGAATGTGAGGAGGCCACAAGTTTAAGTTATGAGGAGAGTAAAGCTCTCTAAACATGTAAGATGGATTTAAGTATATTAATCAAATTTTTACATAACATGTAGAAATGACCTTGAAGTTGGCAATTAAATGATGTATTCACTTTGCATTTTGGATTTGATGTCTTGGTTTAAGCTGAACACGTGAAAAAGAGAGTGGTGTTTTGGATGAGTTCACCCTCCTGAGAATGCCTGCTAGTCTGAAGTTGCAGAGGTTTAAGAAAATGATCCAAGTCTCAAGTAAACCTCTGGCTTCCTTTCTTGGAGGAGAGTATTGAGGATTGGGTCCATTTTTTGCCTTGGAGGTAGTTCTACCATTTGCCTGGTCCCTGAGGCACTTTTTTTTNTCACCAGCATCAACTTTCAGCTGCGGCTTTTTTTTTTTTTTTTTTTTTTGTGGGACCAAGTTGTAGTATGGCCTGTAAGAAACTACCTGGATTATTTGCATAAATCAGCAAGTTTGGATATTTCTGATAGTCCTTCCTGAGTCATTTTTCTTAAGCACCTGGTTTTCTGTATTGCCAGGTGCTACCCAAAGGATTTATAGAAGTCAAGATGAAGGTCTCTAACCAAAATGCAGCATCTGTGGCTGTTTACTCTGTTGCTCACAGAGCACTGTCTCCCTGTTCAGTCTTCTCACTGGCTTCTTATCCTTGCCATCAAACTCAGTCTTCTTTTCCCTCTCTCTGCATCAGGGATTCTCAGTCACCATATTGCTGGTCTCTGCTGCTGCTCCTGCCTGGCTTATTTTTATTCTCAACACAGCCCAGAATGATAACTGACTTAGCTGGCCATTGCCTTATGCCTGGCCTCCTCCATGCATGCTGTGCTTCTGCAGATAAGCAGAGGAACCAGGAGTCCCAGCAACTTTAATGCCATTTGGGGTAAATAGTGAGAATATAGGAGTGCCATGCCCAGGATAGGAAAGGTTCTGCCTTTGGTACAATTTGTAGTGTTGTCATAAATCAGTCATTCTCAAAGGCACAGACATCCTTGTGACATGTAATTGACAGAAAGGAGGCACCAAAGGAAACATCATCTGGTTGCTCTGTATCCACTCCCTTCTCTTCTGTCCTTTACATTCTCTTTTCCTCAAGGAGTTATTTAATTGCCTGTAGTACTGTGAATACTGTACCATTTACCTGTAGGCAACTGGGGAAAGAGGAGAAGGGGTGAGTACTGAAGGAGTGCCATTGCTGGTGCTTGTGGCGCAGAGGTTTTGAGGGTTTTTTTGAGACTGGCAGAAGTGGAGTGGATGGTGGGCTAAGGGTTGGAAGAGCTGGTTTTAAGACAGGTTGGGAAGTGTATTGTGAGAGAGGCATTAGGCACAACTGTAAGAAAAGAGAATTTTGAGAAACGGTGCCCTAAATCATTAGAAATAATACTTCTGGCTGAAGCCTGTAAATAATACTAGGGCAACCTTTAAAGGCTGAATACGCTGTCCAAATATTCCTTCCAAGCACACTTGGAAATGATGGACTGCCAGGACTGCCAATAACAAATAGTAAACAGCCCTAGTGATGCATGCCGTATTATTGCTTCTTCCAGTTAGAGTGTGTTCATTTCTACATTCTTCAAGATTGAAGTTTCAGCTATTACAATATAAAGCTATATTATGTATGTGATACATTAGACACCTACATCTGTACCTCATGTGACTATAAAAGTATTTTACCATGGACAAAGAGAAAAAAGTATTTGGATTCTACTTGCCAACTGTTTTTTTTTTTTTTAAGAATGTGGTTCTGCGAGTGCCTTTCAAAAATATAGACCATTTTGTTGTTAAACAAATATACCTCTGTGTGTTTTCTGTCACCTATGAGTTTGAAAGAAGATGACAAAGATCATGCATCTGCCCTGGCATTGTATGACTACAGTAGAAACAAATGGCTTTTGCCCTCTATATATGCCTCAGCTTTTCTTGCCCATCAGTTAAATCATCTATATATCTTTCTTCCAAAAATACCAGATCTTGTATCTTCTGTTTTCAAATATTCTGCACTATTATTGTTTAGCCAGGGAGTCATAACTATGCAACAAGAATTTAGCTTTTCTAGCACTGAGATTAAATGAGCATGAGGAAAATAATAACTGATGCATAACCATAAGTATAATTTCTATTTATTAGCTAAACCCCTCTTTAAAGACTTTACTTTGTTGAAATGTTGGTAGTTCATCAAACAGCTCTTTGAATATGGTGCATTTTATGTTCCTATGTACAGGCACACAGTGTGCATATTTGTGTGTATGCAACCTAGCACTGGGAATGGAGGAATCCCTTCCCTGCAGAAGTCCCCAGGTTCAGGCAGAGCAGGGATCTCCTAAGCCAGCTGCTTCCTCAGTTTCTCACCTGGGGTAGGAAGTACATTTGATTACTTTCTCTCCCTTGCTACTTTTGCGCTAGTAATCTTTCCCACCTTCATTCAGCCAGGGATCCTAGTGTGGTTAGCCAAGAAATGACATTTAGTCTATAGCACTGCTTTACGGTCCCCCACAGTGTGTGGATTCATATGTGAAATGGCTTGAAAGAGAAAGAAATATAACAGTTTTTGCTCAAAATGTGTGGTTCATACCTACCTTCTCACCCTTTTACCTAGTGCTTCTCCCTCCTCTCGCCTGATGGATTTCCAGGGAGGTTGAGAGGAAATGATGCTGTAGGATGTGCAATTTTCCTTTGTGGTAATATGACTGGTTTATTTCAAGGTACTTGTGTGCCCTGCAGCTGTTACTGAGGTCTTTGACCTCAGGAGCTACTTTCCAGTGTTTGTATGCACACTTAGACAATCACATTCATCTGAGTGCTACATCTCAGAGAAGAACAGTTAAGTTCAATAACTTTTTTTTTTTTTACTCTCTCGCACTATTAAATTGAATAAATTTTTTCATTGACTTCAAAAGAAGCAACAGGTATCAGCTTCCAGACTTTCCCATGGATGATGATGATGCGATTTATTTTTCTTTGTTTTTAAATTTTTATACAGAATTCAGAGTTAAGGGATATTGCTCTGTGACAAGGGAAACTGCAAATGTCAATGTTCTGAATATTATTCTGTTGACACCCGGTCTGATTCTCCTGTGCTATAGTTTGCTAAATTGTCAAGCATTCTCAGCTATACTGGACTTTTACAGATATTTAGCACCATCAGACCTGGAGACAGTTGTCTGTGAAACTCCTGCAGGTGAGAAAATAGTGACAAAGTTTGAGTACTTTGAGACTGACAGTTTTGGGTTTGCTCACTAATGCATGTTTTAATTTTGTATATCTGCAAAAATACAGATATGCACAAACACTTACTTAGATTTTGTGTATTGCACTGATGTGCTCCAGGAGGTAGATAGAGATATATCATAATACAGATGCAATGTCATCCTTGGCTACTTTAGCCAAAAGTCTGGTACTATTGCATGTGTGGAAAAGCCAAGGTCTTTAATGTAACGGTCAAACCATTTTGTATGTCTGCTAATTATTAGTATTAGTCTATTTCAGCAAATCAAAAAATGCATTTAATTCTCCAAAAACTATTTTCTTTGTCATCAGCAGCGCCAAGTTTCCTTTTGCCTGATTGGGTTAAAAGCCAAGCTGCTCAGCTCTGTCAAAACGGAGGCAATTCCGTGTGTGTGCCAAAGCAGAACTTGCTAGTCTCTAGTCAGCTTTACAACCACAAAATGCCGAATGAATGGGATACAAGTGGCAGCTGAGGTTCACAGCTCAGGATCGCAGCTCTGGGTTTTTGTACCAAAATTCCTCCTGATTTCAATTTTATACCTTCAAGTCCTTTTTTAGACAAAGTCCCAAATGATATGACTGACATTGCTGTCAGAATATAAGCTCAATTTAGCAAGATTGTTTCTTTCCTCACTTAAAATGGCATGTATATATATGACTGCATAGTCAGAACAGATTATTTCTGAAAGGGCATTCTCAGGATTCTATATGCTCTCTATAATCTTCTAAATAACAACAATGCGAATATTTATTATTGAAGTATGTCTTCCCTCTGCAACATGCAAACAGTTCTGATTTCTGAGCAAATTTTGAAATAGACTGTGTGTTACATGCAAGGTGATTGCCATACTGTGGTTTCTATTCAGTAGCCAGCTGAGCTCCTGTGAGCTGTCTGACTGTCCCGTGGCACATACTCTCTGTGTCAGACACTTTGGTGGGCTGCAGTCTCTGCGGCTGCAGAGTTTGGCAACCTGGGAACACCTAGTAGGAGAGGAATACATTGGTGACTTATCTGGCTTGTGCCTCCTCATTGCCTGCTGCCATGTGTAAAGAAAAAGGGGGTATGATGGAAACATTTGTACACTAAATATTTCCAATGCATACAGTGGCTTGGGAGTCTGCTTTTATGTCAGAATCTGAGCCAGACCCGTAGTGTGTCCAAGGACTGTTATAAAACTAAATAAGAGCTCAGGAGAAGGTACTACCTGTTTCCCTCATTGTCAGGTGAATAGCTTATGCCACCACCAGCATCTTGAAAGTAGTCCATTTAAATCTTAGCTGCCAAATCAAGTGGGTGTCACTGTAATCAGCCCTGTGTTTACCCTAAACAGTGCGTGTCCTTATTAGTGCCTTTTCAGTCCCCTCAGACATGCTGATATTGATTGAATAAACACTAACCATAATCTCAATCAGCCGTAAGACATGAAATGCACACATACCATAACCTCGGTGTTACTGTCAATAATGCTGGAAGATTTCATTTGCATTCTTTTGTTTTTTTTTTTCATTGGTATAAACATCACAGTGTTGTTTTCTCAAACTTGAGTGCTGTGCCTGTTCTCCTCTGCTCCCATGTAGAAGTCAGGTGTCTGTCCTTTGTCCTGTTCTCTGTTTCACAAAAGTACCTCAAAGCAGCTTAGAAATGCTAATCAAGGCAGCAGCCATTTAGCTGTGCAGCCAGACTGCTCTGCTCCGGACAGAGCATACACTATTCCGTATCCAAATGAAATTGCAGGAGGGAGTTAAGGTAGGCAGAAAGTACCAGACTGGGAGTTTGGCTGGGGCATGTTCCTATTACAGAAACAGGCAGGGCATCTTTAATTACAAGAATGGTCAGGACTATGATTCTTGCATTACAGATGAAAGATGATGTTTTGTGCTTCCTAACACCATTTCAGAGACTTAGTTCTGACTCATAATTGTGATTGGAAAACTGTGACCTGCTGAGTCATAAGTATCTTCAAAGAAGCATTTATTTATTTGTCTTTTCAATTCTATGATGCTTATATTATAGTATCAGTAGGCAGTGTGTGAACAAATGTGAAGATTTCAGGTTTGGAAACTAAAGGAAAGGCTCAAATAAAATGCCTCCATATTTGGTTTACTTAAAATGTCTGTTTTGCTGGAATGGCACACAGAACAGCCATGCTTCAAACTCTGAACTATATTAAAGCTCATGAGCTCTGTTCACTTCTTTCTAACGTGGGAAGAACTGCCATCCAAGTGTGACCAACTATATAATAAGAGCAGAAAGAGCAAATATGATCTGTTTTCTTTGACTTCTCTGTTTGCTATCTGCCTGTCTTTCATGGTTTCTTTATACAAGCAAAACTATTTCGTGAAGCATGAAGCCCTGTGGCAAATGCTAATCTAACCAACAATCAGGAGAATAATTGTTTTGCAGGCAATATTCTCATTCTATAATAGAGAACGAAAGACTTGCAATTAAGACAACAGAACATTAATAACACACATTTATCATTCTATATGAGCTTATTATTTCCAGTCCTTTGCAAATAGTTTTAATTTATATACCATTCCTTACAAAGCTGTATGTTAATGTGATCTGCATTGCTGGATTAGTATCTAGAAATATTTTTAGCAGATTGCACTATAAACTTTTCTTCTCTGGATTCTTCGAAGGACAGAGCACAGCCTTGAAATCCACAAAACATACTGTTAACTTACTCTCTGTCATCCTCTTCCCTGACTCTAAGAACTGGATTCTAGCTTCCTTTTAAAATAAACCAAATTCCTTCATTTTCACCTCAGAGTTATCAGGCTTATTCTTCCTACCCATCTCTTTTTGCCCTTCATTCTCAGACTTGTATCTTGTTCTCATCTAGCTGGTTATGTCTAGCCATTTCTGCAGTCCTATGCTCCTACAGGAGAGTCTGCACCTTTTCCTACACTGTTTCATATGTCTGGGTTATTTTTTCCCTTTTTGGTCAGTGCAGCTAGGTTTCCATACTTGCTTCTCATGCATAATCCCAATGTTACTTTCTCCTTTGCTCTGTGAACCAGATGAAGTTCCTGGGAACAGAGCCATGGCTTCATACTGGTATCTCAGAGCTGAAGAGCCACTGACTGAATTCAGAGCGGAGAACAAATCGCATACACTAAAATGTTGTTGCTGCTGGTTTGCAGATGTGGGTACTTAATACAGAATTCTTATCAAAAGGGTATCTTTGTTCTATTTTAGCTACACTCCATAACCAGTGCTGTAGTCTAAAAGCTTGTGTAGTTACCACAGTTCCCCATCTCTATGCATAGAGAGCTGAGCAGTGGTGGAATGGTTCAAATACTGGTGGATGTTATCTTATAAATCTCTTTAGAAATATATAATTTTTGTTTTGTAAATATTGAGGGTGTGGGTGTCAAAGGATTATTTTAAAATATTGTAAATCAAGTATATGAATGGTTGTGACAAATTCTTGTCTTGCTTTGGCTGTTGCAGGCTGATGCAATTCTCTGGCTGAGATCAAGGGAATGAGCATGTGAATAAATTACTGATATTTAAACAGAGGTGTTAATTTGCAATGCTGTTCCATGGTAACTGCTTATGTGCATGCTCTGACCTGGTGATAAATGAAAGATACTGTCAGTTAGTTTACGTCAGCTGAAGTTAGCCCAAAGACAACAACTCTTCTTCAGAATTATTTGTCTTTTTTCCTTAGAGAGTGTTTGCAGTGAACTACTCCTGCACCTATGCTCTTAGGAAAAATATAAAATATAATCAAAGACAAAAAAATGGAGTTAGAAGTTTGAGAAAAATATTTGCTTATTGGATCTAGAATTACAGCCATCATAAATTGAATGAGATAAGTTTCCCAACATGGTTATTGGTTTTGCAGAGTGAAAAGTGTATAACATCTCTGAGATCAAGCCCTTCTATTTGATCTTTCTTATATTTGTTTAACTCCAGTTTGTTGGCATTGTTTGAGATAAGATTCAATTGTCCAGAAGTGTTTTCTAGTGCTCTTTTGGATACCCTTGACTGTCTGAGGCATTCACATTGGTCTGGCAAATACAACAGAGATCTACAGAAGAATAACACCTTCCAAATTGATAATGGGAGGCGCTTGCATTTACACAAAGTTCCTATGTTTGGGCCACTAAATTAATCCTGGCTACCCAAAAGACAAATTTATCTTCCATATTTTTCTTAATCTTAAAAGTTTAGTGAGACACACAGGCTGTTCTGAGGCTTTGATATCTTTTGGTCTTACGAACCAAAATAGAAAAAAAAAAGATATAATCATTTTAAAATATATGAACATGTATCAGAAAAAAAACATTCATTCTGGAAAATTTTCACCAGTTTTACTCATTTTACTTACTTGGTTTACTCAGTTTACTTATCAGTGGATCTGAAGAATTCACTACACTTCTTAACTGGTATTTGTTAGCTCTCTATAAACTGGTGATACAGGCAACAACCTTTAAGAAGCAGTTAATGAAGTAAAAAAGACCTTTTAACCATTATTAATAACCACTTATTAAAGATTTAGTGTTCTAAGTTGGATTCCCAGACCAGTTTTGCCTGATTTCAGTCTCTGTGGAAACCTCTTATCTTTGCCAGGGTGCAGGGTGATTTATAGGTGGTGGGTCACTAGACCTTCCTTCACAATCAGTATTATTTATCCAGGTGTTCTGCCCTGTTTTTTAACACCACTAAACGTGTATGTACTTATTATTTCATACATTCTTATGTTAAAAGAATGTGCAGGTTAGATATGGTCCCACAACAGAAATTGCAAAGAATGAAGATATGCAAGGGAAAGTCAAACATGGTATAAAATTTTCATCAGTATAGACACTTGCAGGAAAAAAATTAAAGAATGAAAGGTTATGCTGCTAGAGACACAAGTGTTATAGGAATATAGAGAATGAAGGAGAAAGACAGTAGCAAAGAGTGTATACAGTTTTGTTTCATTTTGTTTTGTTTTTGTACTTTGGAAGTCTGAGTTCAAATTTAGGTTTGACAGTGAGATAAATATAGCAAATATATTTTCCACTGTTCCTTTCCCAAACCAAAACAAATGTTTTGCTCCAGGGTATGTTTGGAATGTACAATAAATCAGGAGTAAAAGGAAAAAAATATTTAAACACTATCAAAGTGTTCTTAAACATCCATAGCCGTAGCATAATGGTATTCTAATGCTGCCACATAATGTGGAAGGAAAATACGACACTTAGGGAAAGTAGCTTCTGTGATAAATTTGATGTATCTATTTTGGAGGGAAGAGAGAGGGTCTTATGAAATTGTTTTATTTTAATGATTTGAGTCTATGATAGCAAATAATTTCTTATCATTATATGAATGTGAAGTGAGTTATTTTTTTTGTGCCCCTGTAAAGTCCATGGTGAAACTTGTGTGGAGAAAGATCTTTCCTCCATTAAAGCAATAGGATTTTTGCCATTTTTTTAATTAGAGCAGCTTCAAGGTCTCACTAAATAAATGTATGTCATTTCGTTTGATCCAATGCTAGTCTGACCAAAATGTGTGATAAAATATATTTTTTTCTTTTTGTCTTTTATCTGAGTGGTTGAAAATTTGCTGATATTGCAGGCACATTCCCAGTTTGGTCTGTTGTCATAACCAGCACATTTCTGGCTAAGGGAAACAGAACATGCATCAGCAGGAGATCATATACTGTTGGGATCTGGAATCATTGCAAATTAAATGGCGTTATATAAGTTTGCCCTTCAGAAATTTGCTTTGGGAATTTCTAAATCCAAATAAAAAAGTCCTTTGTTGCCAGTTAATGGAAAAGTTGCCACCAAATGATATAAAGTACATGCTGTTAGGTATTAGTGCACAGTCTCCACAATGTTACTAGGGGGCTTGAAAAGCTGGATTAGCTATCTTTCGGGAATTAATTTGTTTATATCACTAAATATGTGGTCAACCATACAGTGGAGTGCTTAGCTGCCATGGATTTCTGTTGGCACAGTATCACTTTTACTAAGTGTTGTAATTACTGTATTTTAGACAGGTTAGCAAAGGAAAATTCTTAGCCTGTAGTTACTTGTTCTCCACTATCTTTTTGAAAATAATAATAATACCTCTTAACAGTTTGTAAAATCTCCCGTTACAGAAAATGTTCTCTATCTCAGAAAACACATAAAGACCAGATTTTGCCCTCTGGATATCTGCAACTTAGTGGTCAATCTGTAAAGCTTCTGTTAAGTAACAGAGTGACTTCTCGGTATTTCTTTGTCCCTCATCTCTGTTCCATTTAAAGGAATATAAGTATCTGATTAGAAACAAAATGAACTACAAAATGAGCCACTGCTGATACTTTCGTTCTCTGAAGTCTGGATTATTATAACTTTGTTTGGTTTTCTCACATATTATGGGCAATTTGTCAAGTAGATAACATTAGTAGAATTGTAGTTTTAAAGTACTTCTGATCACAATCTATTTGG